>JAOXJK010000012.1:139580702-139623674 GCA_025774025.1 Xenus cinereus | reverse complement strand
AAAGAAGAAGAAATTACCCTTGCCATTGGAAATGTTTAACTAAGTATCATCAACAAGCTGGGAGTTCTGCATTTTGTGGCTCATCACTTCCCTTCCAAAACCCTGATTATACATTGAAAGAAAAGAGAAAAAAGCAGAATCCCTGCGTAAGACTTTCCACAAATTAAAAATGCAATTACTGAATTAATACTTCAATCTTTATGAAAAAATATAGCATTACCCGACTCAAACTGGGCTGAAGACTACATGGGAAGCCGGTAAGGAAAGCAGAAGCGAGTTATTTCAGTCTTCAACACTTTTAGAACATTTTTATTAAGACTTATTATTAAGTCTCTCAGGAATTTATATAGCCTCATGATACACGAACATCATAGCCTTTTAGAAGTATTTACTATCAACAATATTTCTTAATGCACAAAAACTTCCTCCTCAATGTAACTTGGAAAAATGACACTGAAAATAAAATAGGATTTTTAAAAACAATGATGAAATTCTACAGTCCTTCCTTTCACCTTTTCCCTTGCCTCCCACTCTTTCTCACCAAAAATGGCATTCAGAGTGCTACTACATCTATACCATAAGTAACTGTAACTATATATATAACAAACTACATATAACTAACTATATCTAGTCAAATATAAATATAAATGCCATGTCAATTGCATAACTGTAAAATATTTACGTATTAACTGAATTGATTCTCTGCATTGATTATCCTATTGATGCTATAAGAACATTTACATTAATTATTTTTGATCAAAATTAAAGTCTTCCTTTTACATGACTGGTCCAAGTTTTTTATTGATTTAGAGAGTATAGGTATTTGCATTAGGAAGGATCATATTTTGGATAATAAAGTAATGTCTTTTCAAAGGAAAGATTTTCCTGAAGAACTGTGTAGGTGATTTTTCTGACTAATTTTGACCTGTTTGTAAAAAAGTATCAGTTTCCATAAAAAACAAAAAAACACCAAGATCAGTAGCTGAGAGAAAATTGGATATTCGTGAACAATCAGGTGGAGAAGTTGGGTACTTGGGCTAGAAACAATACCTGTATCACAGAATAAATTTAAAACCTATCTAAATCCAAGCTGAAAAGGTTAAACATCCCTGAAGTCCAAGCTGAAGTGATGTTAAAGGTACAAGAGAAAGAAGGAAGTACCATATATACTTTAGGATAAACACAGACCTATACATGCTCTTGCATAATAATAGTTGAGGCATGAACCTTGGATGAACATCACCCATAAACATAATGAATTCTGTAAGATTAAGACTACTCTGACGTTTAGATGACAGAAACAGGATGGTTTTATCAAAGATTCCAAACAAACAAGTCTCAGTGTGAAATTTTGACACTAATATTATTAGAAAATATATACTAAAATGTGGTTCACTGCAACTGAAAGCATAGTGCCCAACAGCCCTGGACTTTCACATCTAAAACTGAAGAGACTGACAGAATGTTTTGATGATTTCAGAACCAGCACAATAAATCACACGCTGCTTATCTTTGGATATGAACTTTTCAGGGCAAAAACGTTTCCTATTATTTGTTGCTGGAGAAAGAGATAGAGGCATTGTGTTCTATAAATTAAAGCTCTCACACTTACAAACATTTCCTAGTCTGGGCAGACTTTTTCCTTTCTGTTACGGTGTTGATAGTAATGAGTGTCAAAATCACAAATCAGTCCATGAGAAAATGACTGTAGTACAACTGTAATAACAAATAAGTACTACACTGAATGGTAGCCACTGTGCAGTTCCAGTAATTAATTCATGGATCAATGCTCTCTTTTGAAGGTTATCCAAAATTGCAAGCAGGAGGCCTTGACCAGGGAGGTGATATTAAAAGGTCAATGTTAAAAATCTAGTGTTTGTCCAAACCTACCACATTGTTTAAAATGGGCTACTGTGGCTTTTTCCTGTATTTAGCAAACAAAAGTGTATTTTGGTTATCACAGGGTAAGTGGGAATTTGCAACAGTCAGCATTATAATTGGATGCCATGTGGAATATACCAGCTGCTTCACACTTGGGTATCTTGTGTCTGCTGACAGAACAAGGCATGTACAAAAACCACAAAAATAAAAATTATAAAGCAGTAATTAATAGAAAGTCTTGGATCAAGCAAAGTAGTCAAGGGAGGCAATAAAAATAGCTAGAAGACAGTAGCATTATTCATCCTATATAAACACTATTAACATAAGAAAATACATTCAGCAAAGAAGTGTCTTCCAATATAAGTTCCAGAAGTTTTTTTCAGGTTGTCACATTACAAACTTTCTTGAACTAGGAGCTTCACCAGTCTGATCTGCTCTGGGTAAATTATCATGACCTGTTAATTGTTCACTTCTGATGCCATACGTAACAGCTGCAAGATCAGACCAGCTAACTTGCAACACGTAAAATCAAAAATTAGCCTCTATTAGAAATGCAGTAAGAACAAAACAAATATCCAGTCAATGCATATGAAGGCTGTCAAGGACAGCAGTTAGGAAAAAAATTAGAAAAACCAAGCAAGTTTTAAGGAGTCCTTGAGCCTTAGTAAATATTTCTTTAATAGAAGTTCACCTCTTCAGTTTCTATTGACTCATTTAAAGAGCAGCTAGTATTATGTAATTCTTTGTTAGAATGAATTTCCAAATCCAATTTCAAGGACCTGAGGTACAGGTAAATACCTCCTTGAATTTAATGGGTTTATTCTGTTAGTGGACTCCTTTCTAGACAAAAAAAAAAAGGCTATATTCCTACAAATATCAGTTTTCTTCTCTTTAAGAAGCTGCATGGTGAGAAAACAGTTTAATTGTTTGTCCTGCAGTGTCTTGGTCACACTAACATCTCTCTCACACAGTCTGAAAAGCCCCGATTTCTCTATAATCTCAGTGCTCATGCTACATACAGGCTGAAAAGCCTCACTCAGGAGCCTGACGCTTCTTCAAGGCCTATACATGAGGAGTAACCGCCTTCACTCAGGATGTTCAGGGTCTTCTAAACTATGTTAAAAAAATTTTAGCTGGTTAAGCTTTAAAACCATGTATATTTAAGGTCATTGAAAAACGATCTAGGTTTATTTGGGCTTAATTTTTTCCTTCCAATTTAATAAATGATACTTTTATGAATCCTGCAGATCCATAGATATTTCAGGCAGGTGATTTACAGAAAAAAAAAAATTCAAGCTAAAATAGCAGGAGTCAAATCAGAAAAAATCCTGGACTTTCCTCTCATTTTCTAAGAAGGGACACAGGCAAAAATTGCCCAATTGTCATGTAAGATTTGTCACTAAATGCAATTCTGTGTAATTATGAGGAGCTCATAGCAAGTCTCAAGTGAGATTTGGGTTGAAAAATGCTTGAGTTACACGTACTACTACAACACAATCTCATAATGAATAATTTTTGACAAATAGGATTCCGTTGAATGTATCTATTTTTAAATAAAATTGAGAAAATTCTAATTCGCTTTTACTTTTTAACTGTTGTTACTTGGAATTTAGCCAGGTTTTGATTTTGTTTATTTGTTTTCCTATGTTTTTAAGAACAGTTTAACAAACAGTCAGTTGGAAAGAAAATTTTCTTCCATTACAATGCTTAAGCAAACACTCTACCCTTACACCTGTCATTTTAAAAAAATCAGGTTTCACCACAGGAGTGCTGGAATAGCACTTAGATCTTAGTTAAGATCTTAGATAAATATTTCCAATGTAACATACAGGTTTACAAAACGAATCAAGCTTGAGTAAATCTGTAGTTTCCACGCAGAATTTTATGAGAGTGAACTTCAGTAACAGATAATCAAATACCATTTTAGTTGTTGTGCTACACTTGCTTTTATTAAAAGAGAAAAAAAAAGTTTGGGGGATTGTTGGGGTTTTTTTTAGAGAAAGGCCTTTCTCTTAATATTTCATTCCATTTAAATAAAAATTTTAATCATAAGGATTTTTAGGGAATATTTATTGCAGTGTCTGGATGGCAATGTTTCTTATTTAATGTAATTTCTATCAATTCTATATTAGAAAGATGAGAATTTATCTTTATTTAGGCTTCAAACTGTTCTGCAACTAACTGAAATTCTCAGGGAAATCAGAAAACAAAGCAGAAAGCCTAAATTTAAAACCGATACAAAAGCTAGGACACTGAAATCAAACACATTTAATCCCTGTTCAGAGCACTAGTTGAATTCTATGTAGTTTATTTTAAATATTCTGCAAAAAAAAAGATGGCCTCACAAGTAATAAATATACAGATGTAACAATATAAGTAGAGTTTCATTTTAGAACAAACTACTCAAAAAAGGTAGGTTTTGCTAAGGTTTTTGGTTCTATGGATTTGGGGTTGGTTTTTTTTTTTTTTTTTGCTTTTTCAACAGTAGATGGCATTCCAAGCATCTCCTGCAGAAAGTGCTTTCCTAGATGCTTGTACTGTCACCAGCTGCTACAGTGAAATATGCAACATTGGGCTCAGCTGTTAGCAGGTGAATTAAATAAAAATTCGTTTTAACTCTGTAATCAATTTGAAATGCATTAATAATCACTTTGTTCTTAATATGTTATTTTGCCTGTTAAATAAGGATTTTATTACATTATTAGCTAGAGTATATTCACCAGGTGAAAATTATATACATTTAAGAGCTTAACAACTACACAACAGATAGTAAGTTAGTATTTCACAGACTGTTACAATTAATTGCGTGAATTGAAACCGGATTTCTTCCAGAGTGCAGGCAATTCTAGAGGAGGATTGCTTGCAGAGGAAATAACAGGAACAGAAATAGCAAATATCCCAAATTTGTTCCTGTGCTCAGCCTCTTCAAAATCAGCCTTACAGAGAGCCCCTTTGTAGGGCAGACTTATGTCCGACATCCACTGATACATAGAGCTCTGAATGACTATCACATAATAAACAGTGGTATTGTCAGTATAAGCGCTTCATCAGTAAGGCCAGCTTATTAAATGGCAAGAAAAATCAAAGTTCAAAAAAAGAAACACAATACAGCTTCTGCTATGAAAACAAGATTAGAATCTAAGATTTAAGCAGGAAATGAAAAACCAGGAGAAGAAAAATAAATGAGAAATACAACGGTAATGCAGAGTATATTGTTCCATACAAATTTTGTGACATTCAAATAGATTTTTTAATCTAGGAAAGTGTACTTCTTACTGACCCAAACTTTACTGTGCCATCTTCTTTTTAAAGAACAGAAAATGTAATTACATATTTCATAGATGGCCATGTTTAAGCGCTAATTTAACAAGAAATCATTCGTTTTTGCTGATTTGCTGTTTCTGTTCACATAAATCTTAAGAAGTGGAAGTTATACTGTTATTAAAGAAATTTTTAAAAATATTTTCTGAGGGAATACTTCCAATAAAGGCTGTCTGTTATGAGAGTAAAACATAAAATACTGGGTTTGGTTTTGGGGTTTTTTGAGAATAAGATTAATTGAATAAAAATATAAATGGGAATACTTTTAGCTACTCTGCATTCTCTATTCATGTATTCTACAGAATTTGTTTATATCTGGGAAATCACTGGAAATTAATGTGATATAATCTCATCTATCTGTGATTTAATCTTTATCTACATGAGATATCTGAGGTAAACACAATGCCCAGTTTACATGCTACTGAATGAAAAAGCACAAGTGGTTTTCTTTAAAAACAGATGTTGTCTGGTGATTCATTTGATGCATGGAAGAGCTAGAATGATAAATAGAATATTATTATAAACTGTCTGTGTAACTAGGTATAGTAACACAGTTACTATATATGGAAGTGTTTACAACAATGGAAATGTTCTTTTCCATTGATTTTATAAGCCTGAATCAATGTTCCACTAAGAAAAAAAAGGTAGCAGTCTATTTTTTTACGGAATGGTTTACTATTTCTGTCTACCTGTCTCCTTTGATCAGTACTCTGTTGAGGTTTGTTTGCTATTTGCATCTTTATTCTAAAGTGAATTAAAGTTAGATAATACTTGGAATTCACCAAATTTTTCTAGACTTTTTCTGATTCTTTTTCTGCGTCCCCTTGTCTTGCACTCATTGTTGTATGAATACAGCTCTCCTAGTCTGAGGAGTCTATTTAAATTGCTCATTTTGGTGGAAATTTTTATTTCTTATGTCAGGAAGAAGTATTTTCAACTAGCTAACAAAGTGATTCTAATGCTTTACCACAGATGTCAATTAAACTGGAGTGTTTTAATTGCTCACACTCATTTTTATCTGCTAACCAGGCATCAGGCTCAGGAGATGAATATAATCCAATAATAGGAACATAGCCAATTTGAAACTACTGACAAATTTGCATACATTCCACTCTCTACAGTTAGTTTCAACTTTTAAGGTTTTAAAACTGATGCTCAAGTAATACTACCTGTCTTAAAAGAGGAACTGCTTTGGTAAAAGTATTCTAAACAGAAACCAACTCATCTGGTCTAATTCATGAAGGAAATACCACCTAAAAAAAGAAAAACTTTTCCAGAACATACTGTTGAGATTAATCTTTAACAATTTTGATTTTTTTTTGGCCCAGAACTAAAATTCTTTCAAATAGCTTCTATATCACAAATTGCACACTAAGCAGAAGCTTAAAAGCATTTAAATGATCTGTTATAAAAATTAATGAAATTTCTTTCAAAGGGTCTCTGATCAGAGTTCCTTAGCCTCTCCAAGTATCTTGCTTTGGCTGAGAATACCAATAGTTTTAAAAGCGAAAACTATGTAATTTTGATTAATTTTCATTAAGTGCTGCCACATACGAACCCCTGCGTTGGCTGGTGGCTGAATCTAACAGACATTTCCTGGTTGAGTAAGTTGTGGTTTTACTCAACCTACTAAAATCTTGCTATGTTAAAACTTAAGGAGTGTGATGTTTTGGGTCTATTAGAATTGATGTTCCAGAATACAATGCAGATTGATAAATCAGGCCGTACTAAATTTCAAGGCTGTATTGACATCATATATTTATTTTCTCTTTGGCTGTTAATCTCCTTCAGTGACTTTTTACATGTTATTCAGTAACTTGATTTAATAACCAGTGGAAAAATATCTTAACCTTAATCTCTATTGTAGAATGAAGAATGAAAGGAGAATCTGATCTATGTAACTATCCCCATTACTCAATGAAAGCAAAACTTCTACTCTCTAAATAGGCTCCAAGAAAGAACTCTGGAATCCAAAAATGAGACACCATAACCAAACAAAAACTGTATTGCTGTTAGTAAATGCTGTGCTTATTTACACTCCTTTAATTGGGTTTCAAAGGACAACTACTCACAGGCAAGCATAACTATTCCCCAATCTAACCTCTGAGATTTTACAATGTAATTCAATAGAAGTTGTTCAAACATTTAATTTCATTCTTCTCCTGGTTGAAAAATACATCACAGTTGTGTCTGAAAGTAGTACAGAGATTTCAGTAAAAATGAGAATTCTCTCCAAGAAGTGGTGAAAAACTTCAATCACATGATTAATTTTAACGTAGATTTTTTTAAAATATAAATAAAGTATAATTGAAACTGTAGTAGTCTTATATTTTTCTGTGTGACTTCTTTACTTTCTTCTATTTTTTCGTAAGATTAACTTTCATAGTCAGGCTGCAAAAAATCTTCCAACAGTCAGAGGCAAAATCAAGTATCTAGGGTGGTAACCTTTAAACCTTTTAAACCACATTATTCCCTCAACAGTTAACATTTCAATGTTGACTCAACACCTAAACTTCCTGAAAGGATGTAATGTATCTTGCGTTACAAAGAAGAATCTGAAGCTTGCTCCCTTTATTTTCTGTTTCCTTGGAATAAATTCAGGAATCAATTAAGAACCCAGAACTCTCTCCCTGATATACATATTATCTTGAACACTCTCTACTTCCTTGTAAGAGTGATCATTTTTGGATTTCAGAAACTTAGGACTGGCCACAATAGGTTAAAGGCAGTTGTAGAGGAAAGGCAGGGGGAGAAAAAAGGAACTTCAGTTCCCTCAGATCTCACATTCTTCCTCCAGCAAAACTACACCTGGACTAGAGGCATAAACGGAATATGCTACCTTTAGAAATACTTACCTTTGTAAACATCATTCTTCATAAACATATGTTATTCAAACTCTTCTGAGAAGAGAAGTTCTAAATGTTTAATAACAGAATTCTGAATCACAGTTTTGGATGATCATTTAACTCTTGAGTCTTTATTATAATGCAGACACTCATTGTTCTCATTTCCAGCTAATTACAAGCATTCATTCATGTCTGTTTGCAATTAGGGTGCATTTAAAATGAATAGAACTGCTATTCATGAGACACTATATATAAATGAAAATTCGTAAACACAAAGTGGTATCGAAAGCATGATTTTAAGTCCCATGATTTTAAATGTAGCACATGCTAAACAACCTTGAAAAACTCACTAGTTAACACATTTTGCAGAGCTACAACACTAGTATCTATTTCTAATTGGGAGTACAAAACTAAATTTTGTAAATTCATTTTTTTCTTAAATCCACACTAGTATTATAAATGAGAAGTAAAGGCAATCTACAGAAAACAAGTTTAAAAGTGATTCTCAAGCCCATAAATTAATGAATTTTTATGCTGCTCTTTTGTAAGGAAAATACTAACCCCTTTCTTCTGATGAAAGAGGTACATGCATTTTCGCTTAAAGAGACAGTGGGAGAGAAAAATATGTACTTCATGCATGAAAAATCTACCTAAAATCAGCACAAGGAGTAGAGTTTTCAAAAATGCAGAAATTACTGATGGAAGGATGAATTCACCATATTTTAGTCATGGTTATGCTCATCAATCATTGTTTATCCCAAGCATAAGTTCAATACACACAGGCACATGTGAAGGGTAAATGAGAAAACATGCATTAAATAGCTTAACGTGTACTAAAAGTTAGACCTACTACCTTCTATCTTTCCTGAATCTCCCAAACTGCAATTTAAGCTCAGTACTTCTTGTCCCAACATCTACTACAGGCATGAAAGACAGCAGCCTTTGAAAATCTTAAAGTTCCCTTCAGCCTCTGTCCTAAAGCATATCAAATTTGCTCAGCATCTCCTCATAGCATGTTTTCTAGAGATCTCACCTGGACTGCTATCAACTAATCCACCACTATTTTGAGCTGCAGTTTTCAAAACCAGACACTTTCCAGCTGTGCATTTACTGTTGCTGATTTGAAGGACTGCCTCATAGCAATGTTTATGCAACCTATGGTGGCAAATACTCTTTCCATAACAACATGGACAATTAAAGTTTGTGTTCAGCATAAGAGGCAGTTTAGAGCCTAGATATTGCACTTGGGAATTGCTACCTAATCAGTTGCTAACTTCAATTTAAATGTATGATTACCTCTAAGCATAGTACTTACTCAATAATGTCCTTGTTGAATATCATTCAATAATTTTCAACCATATCTCTAATTTGTCAAAATAATTTTAAACCTCTTTTCTAAACATGTTTGTAAGCATTCCTTATTCTATCATTTTGGACATTAATGAATGCACTTGACAACTTCAGCAAAGTTTCATTTGGTAGATCCTTCTGTTTAGACAGAAAACCATCCATAGATACTAAGTAAAACCTTCTGACTATTACTCTTGGTATGTATTACTATTCTACAGTAGCTTTCCTGTATTACCTACCCTGGCTTGCTTGGGAATATGTTCTGCAAGATGATATTAAAGCCTTCCTCAAGTCAAGATATGTTATCTACTGCCACTTCTCTGTCCACAGAACCTGATACCTCTTGCAGAACTAAATTAGATTTTTTGGCATGATTTGTTCTTGATAAATCCACATTGTCTGTTATTCATTTCTCTTTTATCTTCTAGATCCTTACAAGAACTTCGCTTATTTCTTCCACTGTTTTTCTGAGAATTAAAGTGGCCTGATTCACTTCTAATTATCTGGCTCTTCTTCCACTCACACCATCCTCGCTTTTTAATGGTGTATTCTGTTTTGGTCTAGTTCTAGTCTTCTCTAGCAGTCTATCCAGAAAATGGATATCCATTCACCAAAGACAGAGAAGATTCATCTATTACAGCCCTGCCAGGCCTGTCTGTGGCACTGCTTGCCTGTATCAAAGATTCCAGATTTTTTTTAACTTTTCTGACCTACTCCCCCAAGATCTCATGACACTTAGCCAGAACTGAGTTCTTACTTGCAGAAATGCCCCGATGGAGAACAGAAAATGCACAGAGATGGATATGCTTGTCACAGCTGCAGAAATAACACATTTGAAAACTGAGCCTTACTTATAGTCTCAATTTTTTCATATAGAAAATAATAGTCTTTGTTTTCCTATCAAAAGAGACACCAACTACAAAGAGAAGAAGGACCTAAGTAGCTAAACTGAACGCCACAGGGTATAAAATTCAAAAATCTACGTAAACCTTTCTTTCCAAACTATGTATAGCAAAAGAGGAATGAAAAGAGTGACTAGCAAAATTGCAATATGAAAGAGTTCAGAAAAGATGGGCAAGAATGGAATAAGGACTGCGGAAGTGTCAACGAGACACGAGTTGAGGATTTTTTAACCTTATTTGAAAAGTGATAAATAAAATCAATAACTTGATTTCAGTCTTATCAATTTCTGTGTACACAGGAGACATGAACACTCTTAGGGAGTGTTTTGACTGTGAATTTTGTTCATTTTCTCTCCCACTTTGGCACTTTAGCTCCTTGATCATCCGAAGCGTAAACATACTAGTTTGTAGCCAGGCCCATTATGGTTGAACCAAGCAGTCATCTTGATGCAGAAAAAACAGCTATCAACGGGAAGACCACAAAGATTGAATACAAGTACCATCTGGCTTGGAAGCCTAGGCCTGTTTCCTAACACATATAAAAGGACAGTATTGATATACACTGAAAAATTTATTCTCAAGGAATAGAAGTTGCAGGGGAGAGGGGAAGATTAGAACACAAATGCAAAATTTAAAAGGTGAAATTTTTAAATATTGAAACATTTTACCCACAATATTAGTGAAACTTCACATTTTTAAGTCAATATTGGATGCATTTCTAAATATGTTATATTTCAATTTTTCTTGAGCCTGATGCAATAATTGCTCAAAGACACTGTACTACATACGTGATGGGTTAAGTCAGATCATAATGGTCCCTCCTCTGAGTTAAGAATCTACTTAACTACTCTTCCCTTCTCTTTTTATGTACTCAGAAATTTTCCTATGTGCGTTAAATCAAACGTACAGCCTTTTTCAATTGATGATCCTGCACCAAGGCAAGCCATCATCTGTTATGTCCTAATCACATATTATTAACAAACATCTAACTGAAAAGTGAGATATACCTGAAATGAACATTACGTATTGTTAGTTATGCAAACATTTTTTAAAAAGGATAAATAATAACACACACTGAAAAAATAAAGGTTGTATTCTATATACACAGCATATTTTAAATTAGTAAAATATCACCACACAAATTTAAAGTTATTCCAAATATAGAATATACAATTGATATTTAAATAACAATGAATAATGTAATTTTAAAAGATACGGGATTTTTATGTGTACATTTTGTTCATGCCTTGTCAAACAAATCTCTGTAGTTTGTAGGGCTAAAACTATAGAATTCAGTTTTCCAGTATGCCTAAAATTATTTTGTGGCATACAGTGGCTTACAATGCAGCCGAAAGAAAAGATCGTACCTGGAAGAGAAACCCTTATAAAATGGAAGTGTGGAAGCAACCTCATTTCTGTACAAAATAAAAACACTCCATACTGACCTATAAAATGCACATAAAATTGCTACCTCATTAATTACACATAATGCTTTTTACTGCTAATACAATGCCGCAGAATAACACTGATTTGCAAAATGTTCTTAGAACAGAAAGCAGTGATGGAAGTACTCTGCCTTCTTCCACAGTTCTCGTAAGGAAATAGCAAGTTCTTTTGATTTCAATAAAATGGCATTCTATAAATAAAATTTATTTATAACTTTGCAAATAAGCACAAGAGTTACACTGATCATGGCTTTAGAAATCTTGCCTAATTTTTCTATGATGCTTCAAAGCCCAGCTTAGCATCTGGATGTGCTGATTCTTATCACTTACAATGAAAACAGGGTTTCGCTATTTGAACAAGATCTCTTCAGGAATGAAGAACAGCTGTTGGAAGCTGAACAAGATGAAGTGAATGGGAAAAAGAGACCACTTTCAAGTGTTTGTATTCCTATTTTGTTGAACATATATATCCTCAAACTGTCAACTCCGTCAAACATTTAAGAATTCTCTTGAAATTCCTCCTCATAATGGCCTACCATTCCGCACCTACAGCTGTTTTCTCCTGTCCTAGCTTGTCAGGAGATTCCATATCACCTTTATGGGTGGCCTTATTTATCAGCTGCCATTACCATTACCTATGTCAACCACAGTAAAGCAAAATTCCTCAGCAAGAATCTATCAGCCATTATCAATTTCCCATACACATTTTTCCACCATAAGGGCTGTAGCTTAGTTTTCTACTCTGTGCATTGATTTTTAACAGAAGAAAGCATTGAGTGGAAAGTTTCATTTCTTATGTTCAAAAAGTTCGGCGTCTCGTGACAGACATGTCCAGGATGAAGATCATGGTCAACAATTTCAGTCCTTTGGCATAATAATATTTTTGATGTACATGAAAGGAGACAGCTTTTCTACAGTAATCCTTGACTCCTAAACCACCTTGTCTTTTGCTATTGCTGCAAACTGCACTTATCTCACCTCTTCTAACATGAACACAAAGAAATGTACATATTTTAAAAACCCACCATGTTAAACTAACTGCACATGAAATTCCTCCCCCAGGGAGAGAATGTGAGAGAACAACCCAAACCTAACAGATGTTAGTCATGTCATTTAATGCATGACTGAAAGACTAAAGATACTATGTTGATGAGGACAACATAAGAACCTCTGCAGAACAGAATGGGATTAGCACTTCAGTATCTATTGTTAAAAATGAGGGAGCAGTATAAAATAAAACCAAAAACAATTCTCTTTTTCATATTTAATTAAATTGAAAACTATAGAAGGTCCAACAAAGATGCTTCAGAACTGCTAATTTGCTGTAAAGCCTGCCAAAACCCCAGAAGACTATGATTCAAAATTAACATTGTCAGCCACAGATGACACAGCACTGTGGTCAAACTGATTGATACTAATAATACTCTATTTGTGATGTCTTCTGTTGTTCCTGTGCAAGGTTTCAGGATGTAAATGGAGGGACTTCACTATAAACATCACATAAACTAGTTACTGAAACCACAAATGAATGTCAAAATTCCTATAAACATTGTATTATTAATTATAGGTATTATCACAGCAGGAAAAAAAAATGATTGTGGACTCAGACTTCCTTTAAACAAAACAGAACATTTGTTCTGTGCATCACTGACACTAGCTTTCAAAAAAAAGTGATAATTAAAAAACTATTAAAAGTGACATCTAAAAAAATGTGTAATAATTGTATTTATTGGCAGTTACTTAAAAACCTTGGAGTTCAACCCAGACTCCCATAAAAGGAGCACTTTCAGTTTAAATGTGTTTAAATGCCACTAAAAATATTTGGAAAATGCTAACCACTTTCCAAAATACTAGGTGAAGTTAAGAGAATTACTAAAGAAGGTGGTCAACAAAAAAATGTATGATATGCAAACATATCTGTGGAATGGCCAATGCAGTCTTTTCTGTTGTGAAATTTAAAGTAGACAGGAAATGCAAGCTATTTTCTATAAAATGAATAGTGGCATCTGTGATGACACTGTTATAATTAACATATTTTATCTTAAATAGTCACCTCCATGATAACCATATATATATTCTGGTTGAAATGTGACTACTTGAAAGTTATACAGCTTTTAAATATAAAACAACTGATGGTGGACACTGGAAGTCATTTTTTAAAGAAGCAAAACACAAATTCATTATCATTCGTCCTCCAGGAGCGAAGGGCAAAATTCTTGGAAGGAATTATATCCCAGGATTCCTAGCCTTGTATATGATTGATAGCTTAGAGCTTGTTAGCTCTCACAGACAAAAATCTTACCGCACTAGCCTTAGACTGTTCAGGTTTCTCATTTAAAAACAGCAGCACTATCTTATCCATGTCTGTTTGATATTTCTTACTATATCAAGGACATATTCATGTGCTGTGGCCACAACATATACATGGCTGTCAGACAAGCAAATACACAGGTCTTAAAGAAGGCAAGTCTAAATCAGCCTTCAAGAAACGGGTAACTGCCCAGTTAGCTTTCCAACAAAAAGTATTATTTCTCTGCATTACGATAAGCACAGAGGTGACAGACAACTCCCTCCCACCACTTTTATGTCAAAGTCCACAAACACAGCAAGAGAGAGCTGGAGAGCTGATTTCAAATAAATTGAAGATCACGCTCAAAGACCAGACATGTTCATGAACATGCTTAACTTTAGACAAGTCTCTGCACAGGCAAGCACTAACGGCAAGATTTAGTGACTACTGTGCTGCATTCTTACAAGGCCTAAAAAGTACCCCAAGAAATCTATTTAAAGTGTCTAAATTATGCATTAAGTACAGTTAATGAAGTTAAGTATCCTTAAAACAGAACCCAGACACTTGAAAAACCAGACAAAGAAATCCTATAGATTTAGCCAACAGAAGGAAAATGACACTGCTGTTCTGAATGTCTGTCTTTTCCATGAATTTGGGTACCTGGCTGAGGTTTCTCTACCCATTTAAAATTATGTGCAATAGTACCACGAGTTGTTTTTTCCCAGAATATTCTTGGAGAAGTCAGAACCAAATTAAATGGATTCACTCTTTTTATAAACATTTATATACATTTTATAAACATTTATCTTTAAATAGCTCGTCCAGCCAGAAATGAAAGTAACAGAACGGAAATCCAGACCTTTTTACACTCCCAGATGAAGTCTGTACCTGCAGGGCTACACAGCTTGCTTTCCTGTCAGCCTCTAAGGTTTTCTGCATTGTCTGCATAATATTGTAGGTTCAACAGCCGGAATAATTAATGTCCTATCAGACTTTTCACCTAATTCTTGTAGGAAGTATGAGTCTCAAACATCCTAGGTGGAAGGTTATGGAGGATATCCTACTAGAAGCCATTTCTCAGCAAAGGAAGGACAAGGTGGTCAACACAAACACAGCTGAATTACCTGATTGCCTTCTGTGATGAGAGGACTGGCTGTCTGGACAAGTGAATGTAAAGGCTTTTGACCTGGTCTCCTATGGCATCCTGATAGCCAAACTGGGGAGACATGAACTGGACAAATGGATGAAAAATTGGTTGGAATGCCACGCTCAAGGCACAGTGATCAGACATCAAAATCAAACTGGTAGCCAGGAATTAGTGATGTTCCACCAGGATCAGTCCTGAAGCCAACAGTTTATTATCTTTATTAACAACACAGATGGTGTCCATCATCAGCACATTTGTGGATGATACCAAATTGAGAAGGAACAAGGGGAATCTGTCAATATATCTGTCAAGGAGGGCACAGCTGCTATGCAGAACATCTAAATGGTCTGGAAAAATGGTTAACATTATGAATTTCAACAAAGATAAGCTGAAAGTACAGCATCGTGGAAGTAACTCATGGCCCAACTAGTTAGAAAGCAGCTTTTCTGAAAAAAAGACATGGGAGCCCTAGTGGAGAAGCTGAATGGGAGTCCTCAGTGTGCCTTGCAGCAAAGGCCAACCACATCCTGGGCCACATTAAGAGGGAATTTAGCCAACAGGTTGACAAAGGTGATTATTGTCCTCTACTCAGAACTTGTAAAACTACATCTGGAGTACTGCGTCCAGTTTGGGACTCACCAGTGCAAGAGAAACACTGACATACTGAAGCAAGTGCAGCAGAGAGCCACCAAGATGGTCACAGATCTGGAGCACAGGATATACAAAAGATACTGAGAGACTAAGCAGTCATTAAGAAGAGAAGGCAGCCAACGGGAGGTCTACTGCCTACTGGAGGGCACAGAAAAGATGGAGCTGGTCTCTGCTTGGAGGTACACAAGAAGTGGCAGACAACTTGGAACACAGGAAATTCCAACTATGCATAAAGAAAACATCTCATATTTTGAAGGTGGTCACGTACCAGAAGAGGTTGGCCTGAGAGACTGTGAAATATATCTTCCAACCTAAATGATTCTGTGAAATCTCTATCCTTGGAGATGTTCAGAATTCAACAAGGTCCAAAAAACCTTCACCTACTTGACCTTGCTTTGAGCATGACCACTAGACAACCTCAGGAGGTCACTTCCAACCTCAACAGTTTTACGATACTAGAAAATTATCTTCTATCGTCTGGGCTTGTATTCTATAACTGCCTTCTCTTATTCCCTTACAAAGACGTAAAATGCTTTCAATTAAATATAGCCACATTTTTTGTGTTTCATGACAGACTCAAAGCTGTAAGTAAGGTATCCATAAGCTGAGTTCACTGTATCTTTGATGATGCTGAGAGTTTAGGAACTCCTCTGACTAGTTTTTGTATTATGACAAACTGAATCTTCTGTTTCTTCACACTAAGACACTTCTGTGCAAATGCTAGTGCCCAGATTTAGCTTTAGAACAAATATCTCGTTGCATAGCAATGGTTAGGTGTATGTCAGAAAATATGATTCTTAGACATCTGGATCTTACATATGTTCCAAGGCTGTGAGCAACCTTAGCAATTTCAGAGATTATTCACTTTACTAAAATTACGCAAGGCTGCTTAAGACAAAGTAGCACATTAATTGTTCATTTCTATTATCACTGTTGATTCTATTTCAAACAGAAATGGCCCAAACCACAAACAAGTATCGGCTCCCCTTTTTATATTACATTTTATCCTGTCATCATTCATTACACTGCCCATTCATTTACAATTTTTAATGCAGTTGACAAAAGCAAACATTTGAATGAGGATTCAAAGAAGCTTCTGTACAAATAAGATTTGCCATTTTGCTAAATGATAGATAACTACTAGTGTAAAATAAAAGTAATTATCATTTTCACTTAAGTAAATACTGTCTAAAAAGAGACAAATTATCAATTTAGCTTTGTCATCTGAAAAGCTGAAACAGCAAAATCTATGCATGTTCAATTTTTGTGATTGCTGGAACTTATTACAAAATGTACTAGCTGTAAAAAAAAATTAAATAGGGTAATCAATATTTGTACTGAAATGTGCAAACACAGTTCCCGTAATTGTTCTTACCTAAAGCAAAACACATCTAACAAGCAACATGACAGGTGGTTTCTGACAGATGCCACTGATCCTTCTTCGCTTAATACAGAACAAGCTGTCACTAAGTGACAAAGTGAACGTAACATCCCTAACACCTGCTTTTTGAAGGATTTACCACAAGCGGAAACAAGTGGACTAAATACTTTCATTTTTTAATTACTTACATTATTTCTAATATTTTTAAAGCATACTATACAAAATCATCTTTATGTTCATGGATACTGAACAGGCATTTCCTCTTCTTCAGTTCACAGAAGCTCACAGAAGTTATTTATCTAAGGCATTTCAATGAATTAATACATAAAAGATGTCTTCCTTTCTCATGGAAAAAGAGAGACAGTTCCAACAGTTGTCCCGCCATGAAAAATAAGCGGGGGCTAAATTAAGTAGGCAAATGAAACATGCCCAGGAAATGTGCATCTGGACAAAATCTATGAAAAAGTAGGTTTCGCGACTTTTTCTGCTGACCAAAAATTTGAAAAACTACGTGCACACATTAATGCACATTTGGAAGACAAGAAATCATATGATATGCATTGGCAATAACATGATTTAACTAACAATAACTAGTTATTATCAGTATTTCTTTTTAGTTTTACAACAAAGGGGACAAATTCTGCTAGTGCTCAAATCACAAAGTTTAATATCCAAAAATAGAGGGAGATGTATCAGATTCTGTATTTCTAGCTCTTATAGCTGAAGTTTTTAATACAGACCACTACAAAAATTCTACAATCTGTTACACAGAAGTTAGATCATATGGTCATAACAACTCCTGTTTAGGAGGAGCCCCTCATAGATTTAAAGTCCCTGACTGAACAGTTTAACTGGGTGGTATTAGGATGCATGCTGAGTTAAGTTTAAGACAGCTTGAAACATTTTGAGCAAAACTGACCAGTAACAGTAATTCTGAATTTCTTTGTGGAGACAAAGCCTAAATGTCACATAAAAAAAAAAAAATCTTAACTATGTGAAACAATGACTATTGTTTCATTAGCATTATATTTTTAGAATAAGGTTAAAAAGTTTATATTCTCTCCTACAATAGCATGTCCTTCTCCTTTTCACGATGATTTAGTGATCACATACAAATAAACTGATCTTTCAATATGAATCTAATACAGAAGACTACGTAGAAACAATTACACCAGTAAGTAGAATATTTAGAAGTTATCATAAATAAATAAATCAGCACAACTATTCCCCTCTAAATGTTTGATTGAATTAACTAATCTCTAAGGAAAGTTTTTAGTTCCACTAAAATGCATTTATTTTTGTTTTGAAAATTTTTATAATTCAAAATGGAAATCAGCAAAAAAATTGAACTGCACTTCCAGCAAGCAATTATTACACTATATACGATTAATGTATACATTCTTTTATTCTTCTTTTTCATTTACATGTACAGAAGTAAAAATGAATCCTCAAGGTTGAAAAAGGTCAGCTTATAAGCTTATATCAATGCAATCATGCAGTTTTCTCTGCCTTGAACAGGAGGTTAAAGAGACATCTTAACTGCCACAATGATAACTGCAAGTGAAATAAATAAATAAAAAAAAAAGGCTAAATTAAACACTAGTTTACAAAAGAGTCTGTCAAGAGGTCTGGAGACCTGAGCTTCGACTTAAAAGACCAGCTGGGTTATTGTATTGCAAATGTCCTTCTTGAAGTCTCTGATGGTCTGTCACTGTGCTCATTCCTCATGAACTCAGGATATGAAGATGCTGAACAAGAAGGAATCTTACTTTTGAAATAAATCAGCAATCTTGCACGTTGAAGTACTGTAAGGACTCTTAAAATGTCAAATATCTTTAGAAGAATTAATATTGACAGGAAAAGATGTAAGAGGCAGACAAAGTGAATTAACAACTGAAAAAAACTTTCATTTCAAAAAATACTTCTACCACTAAAAGAAAATGTGTTAATGATGAATGGTAAACTAATCAGAATGTCAGAAACTAGCCTTAAATGATGTAAAAAATACCAATGGAAGAATGGACTACGTTGGATTATTTAGTCAGAAAGATCCATCCCCTCATCTCAATAACCAAACAACCTAAACAGCTCAACAATTAAAACAATAGTAACAAGCATTCATTGGCCTGATCCTAAGAAATATCCCAACAATACCAAAATTTTTAAGAACGCATCTCAAGCAGCTGCTTGTAAATCACAGAAGAAAAAAAAAAAGGTAAGACTCAAAACCTATCTCAACCGTTCTTTCTCTTCTTTGCCTTTTTCTTCCTCTTTCGTTTCCCTCCTGTTGCCACCACCAGATCAGAAACTTCCTCCATAGCCACAGCCTCATGGCTGCAGCACCCCCATGAGCTAATGACGAGTAAGACAGCTGAAAGCAATGACTGAATTACTTCAGTCTAATCAGACTTCATCCTCTGCCCCTGTTCCTCCAGCAGTGAGTTGCAAATAAAAAGTTAACACAATGGTGCATCTCTTCTCTTGCTTTCTTTTACCTTCCCTTTATTGTGTTTGTCAGTAAAAGGAAGAAGAATCAAACTACCAATGGTAGCTAAAGCCCATCCTGTCTAATTATTTTTCCTAATGGGACATCTAAAGGACTGTCACATGTTGTGAAGGTTAGTTTTCTTTTAAAAAACTCCCTAGCTAGCATGAATACATTAAGAGATACTGCTAAGGAAAATGTATTATTTAGCATTTTACACTTTTAATTGTTTTAATTGTGCCTTCTTTCCCTGGCACTTAATCAAGAGCTTTTAAGAGATTTTTGTGGTCATCCTTTCCATAGGATTAAGCAGGCCCGGGTCTCTCTTCTCAAAACTTTGAATTTAACTGTTCAGCAATATAAAGCTATGCTGTTAAACTGCTTTCCTAACTCATTCATCCCCTCAAAACTGACAGAATATCACTCCTCTATTGCAGCTCAACCAGTCTATTATTATTAATCTGCACTCTGGCAGCCCCCTGAGTGTTAAATGCTGTACCAGATACGACATCACAACCTCTTCTACACCAAACCAGAATTTTCAAACACTAACCAGAAAAAAGGCAGGGGAAAGTAATACAATATACACATTAGTAATGCCATGTACAGACAGGGTAGGTCATCACCATGAGGTCAGAAGCACATCTTGCTAACTCAAGGTTCTTCTAACGTCAAGTAGAGAAATGGTTAGTTTCACAATTCTATTTGAGAAAAATCAACACAATTTAATGAACAAAGAAATGAACTGAATTTATTTTTCCTAACCATTGTGATCACAATGTAAACCTACATTGTGATTTGGCAAAGTTATTGGTTTGCTGCAAAGCCAGAAAGGCCCATGAACTACAGATATTTAGCCCCCCATTTTACCAACTGCTACAATGTTCACATTGTAGTCAAATAATCTATTTTCACACTGATATAAGGCAGAGTAAACAGCAGGTACTTAACATTACTTAATTTTTATACATATATATATATATGAAGTATACTTTAAAAAGCTAAATCCTAGTTTCCATCTCAGAAAAAAATAACTGAAATCATCCTTTGATTTACTGCAAAAACTTTTCAGTACCGTTTTAGAAAGAAAATCTAAGAATTCATGTGGCGGGAAATGCTGGTTCTTCCTGTGCTTTAGGCAAGCTGTGTGCATCCCAGCTGAGACGATACAGCACTGCCCTCCTAACCAGGAGCCATCAACAGGGAAATGACTGTTCCTCATCCAAACTCCATAATGCAGTCACAAGCTGCCATGGAGAATGACACCAATACTTTTTATAAAAACAGTAAATCGACAAGTCAATTATTTTATTCCATGTTTACACAATTCAAGCTAGATGATCTCTTAACTTCAAATCAGATCATACCTGCTTTTTTCAGCATCCTTAAATAAAGTCACTACTGTATTTGCCATTTTTTCTCTGTTTTGTACTCCTTAATAAGATGAAAGAAAATGTTACATAAAGCATAAACAATTCATGTATAGACAGTTAAGCAAACTATCCTACCTATTCTCAACAAAAACTAAGGATGCAAAACCATGTAATCAATGCACAAATTCTCTTTTTATGAATTTAAGTATCAATTCTCTGTAATATGTGAGGCATAACAGTTTTGTAGAAGTATACATTCAGAAACAACAATCTTCTGATTCTCCCACACATATATTTACAATCTAAAAAAAAAATCCTTTACACTTGAGTGTTCTAGAGTTCTCGCAGTGCTGCCAGAAACCATAAAATAGAGCAATTTTTTGTTTACAGTGTATAAAATCAATAAAAAGATAAAATTACCGTCTTAGTATGTTCTCTTTGTGTTTTTATGTCACACTCCTACTTTAATATATACATTTTCATGAATTTTCACGTCCACTAATACCTCCAAGACAGCATTGCTCTGACAACGACACAAATTTTATTCCACTTTACTGGCTGATTTTGCACTGTGCTATATTTTATGTTACCTTTAACCTCTATTCATTTTTAGCAGAATTATTTACCAAAATTCCTTTGCCTGATATCTGAGTTTATGTATGATGAAGAATACAAAGGGAAAAACCCACGAGTTTAACTTAAAATTCCCAGAATTTAAAGTTTAGAAACTTTAGATTTTGTTTCAGGGGGGTTGTTTTGTCTTTTTTCTATTTTCTGAAAGGTGATACATTTAACCGCATGTATGTGGAACTCCACAGAGTCATTTTCACTTTGCCATTTTTCAAAGCGTAACCACACGATGGGCTGCCTTTAGCCTCTACTGTTCTCACACAGCACACCAAAGACATAATATTTCATACAGAGAGCACCAGACCCTATATCCTAACAAACGTAAATTAACCTTACTGAGTTTCTAGAGTAGATTTTTGATTTTTTGCAATGTGTGTGCCATACTTCCTCATGAATTATTTTTTATGGTAAGCAATGAAAATGCATTAATCGTCATAATTTAAAAAAAAAAAATGTATACACACATTAATTCAGGTAGGTATAGGTTAATGAATATTCTTCTTTACTACTAGACAAAGATGGCAATGCACTTTCTATTATAAAATACTGTTTTCAACTGCATAAAACTTTGTCACTTTTCAGCCATATGTCCTGACATTCTACATCACAAGTTCTACTTCATCCTGCATTTCTTTAACAGCCTCTATAAAGATTTCTCTATTTGCATAAACAAAGCTGCAAGAAAACAAACTGCTATATTTTCAAAAAGTGACAAAAAAACCTGATCATATCATATTGAGCAAATTACTTTGGAAGAAGGCCTTAACATTTGACAAAGCATGTGCCATTGGTCATCATACAGAAACCAAACCAAAAAACCCCTCTGAGAGTAACTTCAGATCGCACAAACTAAAGAGAATTCTTGGATTTTAGAAGCCAAATCCTCCAAACATTTCATCTGCAAGGAGAATCTCCTAACTTGGGCTGAACAAAACCGTATCTGAAATGATAGTTCTGAGCTTCTATGAGTCATACCAGGTTTTGATCCAGAAACCTGAAATGAGAATAGAAAGGCTCTTTCTCCTGAGCTCTCTGCTGGGATCAGGCATCTTACAGGTGGTGCACTATAATCCTCTGTAACTGTTCTTCGTGCTGAGGCCAAGCTTACCAGAAATTGGTTAAACACCTGCCTGCCAGAGCAAAACCATGAATCAATTACTTTACTTTGCTTGCACCTGTAGTTTTTGCTTCACCTATTTAACTGTTTTTATCTTGATCCCCAAATCTTCCCACCTTCCTTTTATTTCTCTCCCCATCACCCAGGAAAGGTGAGGGAGTGATCAGCTGTGCTTAGCTGCTGGACAGGGTCACCTCACCAAAGCAGAAGAGGAAGCACAGTGCCTCTGTGCAATGGGAAAAGGCATGATACTAAGGCTAAAATGATGTTCTAAAGACCAGTTCTGCAGATGATACACCCTAGATATTAGACTAATTTTGAAAATTCCTTTCTTGTTCAAGCACAAATCCAGAGAGAAGCCCATCTGATATTCTAATTAGATTGACCTAAACTGCCAGATTGGAAATTTATCTAGTGAAACTCTCAGACAAGTAGTTTTGAGACCTTTTTGCAGTTCCTTCCTATTTCTGAGCTGAAACGTCTGGCAATCACTACAGTTCTTCCAAACATGTCTTCACCCAGACAGATATCCAAGAAGGTAAGAATGGCTGTCTGACAGAAGGATGCTATATTGCATGCCAAGCAAGGCCTGAAGCCAGAAGATTTTTTTCAAGCAGCAGCTTTGTGAAGAAAATGAACTAAAGTCATGGAAAAAGTTGTACGACATTAACTTCCCCACCGAGTAGGAACAGCCAGGAAAACAAAAAGTAAACAAAATGTAAAGAAATGAATCAAATACACAAACAAACAAAAAAAGAGAAGAGGTTCAAAACAAAGAGAAGCTGTTCCAATTTAAACATATGGCATTCAGGATGTGCCTCTTTCATTTGCATTTCTGAGGAAAGGGTATGGGGCAGAATAGGAGTACGCTGCACAGAAATCCCTAAGGATACTAAAGTTCTTAGGACCATTATAAAAATCACTCAGTCAATACTGGGAACTGTAGAATCATAAACTAAAAGGAAATAACTGTTCCATAAGTCATCAGTATTGTTCTTTACTGTGTATCTACAGATGCAATGCTTAGTCTTGTTTTGAAAGAATCGAGAGTTCTGGCAATCCCTGTAATAGATTACCTCTAGACTAATAGACTAATAAATCCTCATTCCCAGAATATATTTATTAAGAATTTGTACTTTTATTTACTGCTTCTCCTTGATTTGCTTCTAAAATTGTGCACATCGTTATATTCTGCCCCCTTTACTATCTATCACTAAATCCTGTAATAATGTGAAAAAATAAAAGAAGTCACATTCTTGGTACTTTCCCAGGTAAATGGCTTCATAGTTCTCTGAACAACTTTTAATCCATCAATTTACTTCTCACCAGGGGGCCTTAAAAGCGAATGCAAAATTCTAGTAAAGGTCACGTAGAAGATAGCAAGAGAGGAATGGTGACACCTCCAAAAGAAAGGGCATTAATTCACCCACTATGCCTACATTAGCAATGTTATTCACAGATAAGAATTCTAGTATACAACCAAAAAAATCTAATTTAAAATATATATGTATTATAAGAGAAAAACTGTATTTGCAGAAAATAGTCCTTTCTACTGGACATACCATCCTGCTTAAAAAAATTTAAATATGTCTGCATTCATAGTTTTGCCATTACAACAAGTTGTTAATTACCTTTTTATACCACTATTTATGCTGGCAGAAATCTGATCTAAATGTCCCGGTAGTGCTTGGGCTTCTAAATGCTCAGATTACTTTTGCAAAGTTACCTGTCCTTCTGGTTGCAAAAGCAACTCCGTGTTTACTGGGCACTCAGGTATCTCCTGACTGCCTCTCCCTTCAGCCTGCATAGAAGTTGCAAGATAAAGTCAGACTAATTAAAAGTAAGTCCAACGAATCTTTTTCCTTCAAAACCAGTTGATTCTTCATGGGAAAACAAACAAAAAAACAAACCAACCAACCAAAAAAAAAGAAAAAAACACCACAAAAAACACACAGACTTAACTCGTCTAGATTTCAGTAAACTTTTGAGCTATTCCACAGGGAAATTAATTAAACCAGTCAGGAACTAGCCCCCAAAATGATATCATTGTATCTTATTAGAAGCAGCAGCATTAAGCTGAAGAAACATAAATAGCAAAGTTCCTATAGAATCTATCTTGCAAAGAATTTTTTAACAGTTGTCATTAATCTTGTGTATAAAGGAACACAACACATACTTTTGATGACATCACCAAGTTAGGCACGGCAGTAGAACTCAGGCAAATCAACATTTTGTGCAATAAAAACTAACTGACCTGAAGTAAACCCACAGCAATACAGGCATGAGGACAGGCATAGCAGCGTCACACAGGGCTGGGACCACTGGAACAGTCCTTATTCTCCAGTCATTCCCCCCAGAATGCAACAGACTCCCACAGCCTCACACAACTGCTGCCACCTGCCTGTGAAGAACCTTCCAGAAGGGCAGGCGGAGCCCACACAGCAATAGCCAATCATCAATTGCCAGCACATCATGAGCCAATCAGAATGAGGCATTCTCTCCCCCACACCTATAAGTGCCAGGGTCAGGGCTCACTGAGGAGTCCTAGTGGAAGAGCTGAGGGAGGCTGCAGCAGTTGTGGGAGCCCTGAGGGCTCTGAGCAGCAGGGGAGCCACTCTCACAGCTCCCCAGTGAGGGCCTCCGCACTGAGGGTGAGGTGAGGGCTGTCCCCACAGCTCCACACTGAGGGCAAGAGTGAGGGGCTGTCACAGCCCTATGTCCAGACAACCCTCCCCAGCCCAACCTCCTCTGGGCCTGCGCCATCTCTCCTCACAGGAGGCTGTGTGAGGAACTGCTGACCCCTAGCTTTGCTCCTGGGCTGTGGCGTCTACCCTTCAGAGCAGGGAGGTCACATCACTTGTTAATGTTAAATACATCTGTACTTTATGTTTTGCTGGTATGCAAGCTTCTTTTAGTCTCCTTGCTCCCTTCTCAAAAGGCGTTCATGCTCACAGAACGACTAGGAATGGACAATAATTTGCAGAATAACGGAGAGCAACTGGAGAAAGAGAAGCAGTCCAGCCATGTCTGCTAAAGGGTGGAGCGTTAATGCCAATGCACTGATCCTCATAAAACTTCACCTTGAACAACACACACGATCCTGTTTATCCCTCTTCAAGAAAGATGAACTTACACCTGAAGAGTTAGGAGGATGATTAGGAAGGACGGAGCCTAAGTTAAGAAACGGGATGAGATTTCAATTGTAGCAAAATGAGAAATGGAAAAATGGAGTAAAAGCAGAGGCAAATATCACAGAAAGAAGAAAAATGTGAAAGAACAGGTATAAAATGGCTGGGGCTCATTTAAGCAGGAGATTAGATGATGGTTTCTGGCTCTGGAGAAAGTGCAATACTAGCACACTTTCAAATAAGAAAAATGATAGCAAAATACAGTTAAACTAATTAAGTTCTACATATAAAATAGTTATGAAATGGACTATTAAGACATGCTTGTCCGAGAGCTAGAGTTTGAACTTGGTGACCAAAGAATAATTAATTCCTTCTAGGGACTCATCTTCCATTCAGCTATGCACTAAAAAAAAAAAAAAACAGGAATTAAGTATAATTATCAGTTTTCCTTTCAAAAGCACAGCAGTCAATTATTTTTAAATTATAACATTTAGTACTGAATATGTGTATACCAGTAGAAACTTGGCATTTCTCCACTTTGCCTCAAATACTTCCGTATCTTTATGTGCATATGCCCCACACATAAAAATGTCTACATTTTCAATAGGTGGTTATAAAGGTGCTTCAGGTATTGAAGCTTACTGGGGAGACCTAGAAAATAGTCTTCAGTAGGTATTTCTTTGCATCATGTGGAATCCTCTGGCGTGTAGGAGCCTTGTACATTTCTCAAGCACTGCATGCACAGAACACAGTGCAAATGCAGTACAGTAGGTGCTGTATAACCTTCGCAAAGCTATCAGGAAACACTGTAATGCCAAATTTTCTAAATGTTAAAAAAAACCCCAAAACCCAGAGATGGAAATGGCTATTAAAGATTTAAATCAATAAATTTTAAAACATTAACATCTGGCAAGAACAGCGCTTCATCTGTTCTGTTATCTAAATTATAGTCACGTATACCATTTTAACAAGATTTCCAGCTAAGTAAATAAATATCGTACTATGACCATATACGCATATATCTATGTTCTCTAAATTGTTCCAATTAGCACTGCTTTACTCCTTTTAAGGCAAACTATAAATTCTTTACAATAATTCTGAACAGACAAGATAGCAAGTTTTATTACATACAGTTATAATCACATTTAGACCACATTTTTCATAATTTCTCTTACATTTGCATATATAGTTGTTGCAATCAAACATATAATAAGAAAATCCTCTCTTGTAGTCCTGAGGTGCAGAAAGATTTAAGTTCAGTAACTGGAATATTAGAAGGCAGGTGAGTAATATTTATATTCAGATCAACACCTGATATTATTGATTTAATAGAATTATCAAACTATAGGAATTCATCATCTGTATTTTACTTAGGACTAAACAAATCTGAGAAAAGCTTAATATGTCACATTAAAAAGCTTTAATTAAAATACATGGGTTTAATCCTGTATCTAGTGCATTCTCAGTTTAAAATGTCAGTTCTCAAAGCTTGGATATTGTCATCTAAACACAAGGGTTTAGATAAACACAAAATAAACTTTGGTGACAAAATTCACCAATGGATCAAAGTTATTGGAGTTTGAAGCTGATTGAGAAGAATTGTAAGAAATCTTAAAAGACTGAACAGACAGGTAACTGTTAGATAATATTCAGTGAGGGTACGTACAAAGTAATGCACATACGAAAAATAACTCTAGCTAGAGATATAAAGCTCACTAATACATTAGCTGTTATGTTTCACAAAATAGAACTTATAGTAGTGGTTAAAAAAAGCAAAAGCAGTAACTTTGGGGATTTATTATGAAAGACAATATATTACATAATGTATCACTTGATAAAAATGGTGTCTTTTAGCCTCTCGGTTCTAGTTACTTCCCCTCAGAAAACATGAAATCTATTCAAAAAAACTAGCAAGAAGGACAATAAGGGTGATCAGAAGCAGAGAATTATTTCCATATTAGAAAATCTATACATGATCACTTCAAGGGCCTAAGATCAAATTCAGAAAAACTGAGATTGTCTAAACTGTAAAAAGAAGCAATTGAGGGGGGATATAACAAAGTCCATCCAAACACAATGAATGTGGTCAAGATGCATATGGCTTCGCTACTTTCCTCAGGGTAGTAGAGCTATGTGGTGCCTACTAGAACTATCGAGTGGCAAATTTAAAAATTTGGGGTTTCCTCTACACTGCTTTCATTCATTCAGTTGGGAATGTGGTACACAGTATGTGTTGAAATCAGAGGTATGAATGGATTAAAAAAGTGCTCAGTGGTTTGAGTAAATCCTCAGCAAATCCTAGATTCTGGCAAAACCTTTTCTGAACCAAGGGTAGATATAAAAATGCCTGTTGAGATATTCTGTCCTAAACATTTATGCCTGGCCACTGTCAAAGATGTCAGCCTAGATATCGGTCCAGGGGGACCAATTTGATAGTTTGTATATTTTAATCATTTAGTCTGTCATTCACCAAAAAATATTATTTTGGCTGTCTTTTGTATTATTGAGAAGGTGAAAAAAAACAAGGTATTTAATACATTTGAAGAGATATACAGTGCACAGGTAATCCAAATCATTCCCCACTCTGCAATGAATTGTAAGACCAGTGTAGTTCAGCCTCTTTAACTATCAAGATGGAACAAATGAGACTTTGTTCCAACTCTTAAAGAAAACCTAGAAAAATGCAGAAGGAAATTATTTTTATTCACGTTTTGCGGGGAGAGGGGGGGGAAAGGCACATTCCTCTAGTATTTAAATATTAGTTCCTGTATTCCACTGTGTATTCTTACTAAGTCAGGTTACTACAAATCAGGGAAACAATAGTTTCCTTTACAATTTCAATTCCTGATGCCTCTGACCTTTGCAATATGTACATCAAGTTATACATCAGATGACTCTGGGAAAGGTGTAGTGAACTGCTTCTTTCCCAGCACATTTATCAATGAACAATTAATAATTAGGTAGTACAGAATGTCAAATACTTATCAACACAGTAAACAGCTTGTCTGCCTTAACCTCATTTTACCATCACCTATCCATAATCTTTTCAAGAAAATGGCAAACTTAGTACTTCATATTCCTGTGGAAGCTGAAAAATACAACTTATTTCTTCACCACTATTTGGGGTGAAAATATTAAAAGTCTAAGGAGGCACTCACATGACATCCCTCATTTGAAGGTTGTTAATCTCCTTGGTACACATGACTGTATCACTTACTGTATTAGTGAGAGCCCCCTGTGGCCCCAAATCAAAACAAAGTCTTATTTGCTTCTTCTGCAAAACCCCAATTTGTCTGATACAACCGCTATGTTCTATACTTTTCTCTTGAACGAAAGATCATTCCATAGCAAATAATATTCCAGATACGATGTTCTTTAAAAATAATTTTACAAGTCAATATCTCTATCCCCAGCTTCACCCAACAGGTTTCACATTATTTTTAATTCTGTTGCTCACCAACCAGTGGAATAACAGGTGCTAGTGTTACACACCTGATACCAAACTTCATTGTAAGCTCCATGACTCATGCCCAGCAAACAGATCGATTGATAGGTATTACAAAATGTAAAACATATTTGGGTTGCAAAATCACTGCAGTTGCAGTGCCTTCTTGTAAGGCTACCCGCAGGACATGAAAATAGTAGTCTAGAATTAGAAAGCTTCTCAGCATGCATTTACACATCTATGACTATGTTGCCTCATGAATTAATTCTTTGTGTCCCATCAACACTAGTTTCTTGTATGGCCTTTACCACAGTATATCCTGCAAAGTCTGAGAGATGTCATAACATTTTTGCATGTGTCATGTTCTGTAAAAAAGCCCTCTAGCTTACCCCTTAGATTTCTCAGTCTCTGACTCTGCTATATCCCTTTTCATATATTTCCTTCAACACTTCAGAAATCACTGTCCTAGCAACATTAAACCAAATTCATAGCCATGACAGTTATCTTGGGCATGCATACTAGTCACTGTGATGCCTTCTGTATCGTCTTATACCCTTAGCTTGGGAAATGATCACTTATAAAAATCTCTGTAACATAAGACTATTCAATGTAATACGACCCTCTGTTTAACACAAACTGTAAATCGTACTGTTCCAGAGACAATTTAGCCTAATGGATTGAAAATTTTTAATCCACAATTATTTTAGCATTTGAGGAAAAACTAAAACCTCTATCACAGCTATTGCAAGCCTAGGAGAGCAATCCCAACTTCCACATTTTGCATTTGCAGTAAAGACAGAGTAACTTTTCTGGTTCCTTAATCTTACAGAGGTACAACAGCACACCTAATCTGTAAATGCTAGAATATACAAGTGAAACTATGCCCTTTGGGATCCCAGAAGTGGCAAAATAGCATTTTGCATAGACCCACAGAGTCATTCAAACACAACTGGCAATGACCTGATCTGCCAGAGCTTGAGCAGTGTTGAGCTTTGGGTCAATAATGTAAGGAAGAAAGAAAGGGTGAAACAAGACCTAAGTATGGGCATATAGTAAATTTAAAAACAAAACAAAACAAAAAAAACCAACAAAAAACAAAACAAACCACCACAACCAACCAAAAAAAACCCACCAACAAAATCACATGATAAAATGTGGTTGGTGATTTTGCATGGCTATATTACCAACAGACTTCCTGATCTGTGCCACTTTAGACAAAAAAAAAGAAAACACCACACCCTCCAACCTCCATAAAACTCTCTTGGAAAGTCCTTTAGAATATACGTGCATAATACGGCACAACGTATTCCTCGTAAATGGCCATATAACCATTTTGGTGGCCTCTCTCCTAAACATTCTGCAGACCAAATAGAAGACACCAGATGAACACAAAATTAAATAGGAACTCTGATTTCAGTACACACTCTCAAAAAGTAACCCTCTAAAAATTTTATTATTCTAACTTTTGACAAAGATCTGATACCCACTGTTTCTTCATTCTCTGTCTGGAACAAATGGGCAGTGACTAAACTGTAAGAATGAAAAGCTTTTTGATGGAAACACAGAGATTTCCCACTGGTCTTCTGTGATCTTCTGCTTTGTACTTGAAGGAAAAGAGCCTACTTTTCAAAATGAGGACATGAGAAAATTTCAAATTTTCTCTTTATTCAGAATTCTCAAAATTTCTCTGTATTTGGCTTAATCTTCTAGTCCTTCAGACTCTTTGGATGGCCTGTCATTCTCTAACAGATACTAAAAAAAAAAGAAAAAAAGAAAATTAAATAACCCAAATTTCCAAAGAGCAGAAAGAATATGCTTTCAGTTCCATCACTATATCCTACTCCAGACAGAAGCCCTGAAAATCTTCTGGACAGTCTTCTCATCTTTAAGGACAATAAGCTTTTGATGGTTACACACCGTCCAGCCACATAACCCTCCCTTAGAAAGTACAACTCTTATTTAGAATGAGGAAGGCTTCAAGATGGGAATAAATTATCAAGCTAAAAGGTGGAAAACCCAGTTTGATCCAAATTTCTTTATGTGTCTTCAGTCTGCCATAGATATCAAGTACAGAGACTGAAACCAAAAACTTTCAGAAAATCAAAACGGATCACCACACCACATATTATTTGTAATCTAAGAAAAAATTCCTCCTCAGTTTCATGGATCTTCAGAAAAAAACAACCAACCTTTTCAAGAAAATTAATGTCTATCTGTAAGAAACAGTCTTGGCAAATTAGTTTTTATTTGCTATTTTATCAACAGCAACAGCACCATAGCACTCCATGCTTTCACACAGATTTGCACTTGTAGCCTGAAACAAAGAATAGACACAGTTCTGAAAAAATGTGCCATAAAATCATTCAGGCTTGAAGCAAGAATGGTGAAAAAGAGAGGGAAGTAGTTGTGTTCTCCCTAGTGCAGATGAGCAATGTGCTTCACGCACAAGTCAAACTTCAAGCTTTCTTCATTTGGAATGCTAAACAAACACAGGAGAAAATATGAAAATTAAATCCCCCAGTTTTCCCTAGGATATTGTTATAATTTCCTCAATGCCGGCATGGGTACTGAGAGTAGAGTGTAATTTAGTCTTATAATAAAAGTGCAAGAGCACATCCTCAGCTACTATAAATCAGCATCTTCCAAAACACTTTTCTGACTAGGACACTCACACTTCGTCATTTGGAGCAAAGTCCAAAGACATTGCAGGAGAAATCCCATTTTTCTCCAAGCTGTTTATCTGTGAATAGCTCAGACAGATTCCTCCTCTTATTCTCTTGCCTCTCCTTGTGCAGCTACCTATTCTTTTTTCAGAAACTGACCCCTGACTAAGAGGGCAGCTGTCTGAGCTTGTGGAAGTGCGCTGGTAAAGTAGTCTTGGGAGAAGAGCCCGACATGAAATTCAGATGGTGGAGGAAGCTATAAACCAGGAAACAGAAGGAAGCTATTCTCAGGCCCTAAGCTTTTTTAGAAAACTGTTCCAAAATCTTTCAAATTCTGACAGTTACAGTGGCCAAAAAAAAAACCAAACCCAACCTCAAAAACAGGTGAAAGTGTGAAAATACTGCTTACTTTTTATCTTAATCTCTTTGAATAATATCTAGTGATAAAAAGAAAAAAAAAATCCACCATGTGTCTGACTTAGTAATTACCTCCAATTATATTTAAAGAAACTCCTTAACAAAGATGCAGTCTTCAAAGAAATTTAAGGTTGAAATTGGTGTTATTTCTAAGTGTTATTTACTATTCTCCTGTTTCTTTTATAAATGTTTATTGTTGCCTCTTTATATGTTCTCAGCATGAGCTCTCTTCTGGGTTGTCCAAAAATTAATGAAAGCAAAAGCATATTTAAGAGGAGTTCCTTTGGGGAATGTCAGTCACAGTTACATTTTAACAAAACTTGCAGAAAGGCAAATAGTTACTACAAATTTTAGCATAAGCCAGACTAGACGTGCACTTCTAAAACAACAAAAAGTCCTGTGAGCTGCCCCCAAATGCTCACAATATAAATTAGATAAGGAAGAATAGGGAAAGGTAGGCAATTAAATTTGTTCTCTATTATTCTCTAAGCATGGTACTAATTTAGTTTTCTGAGGAGTTAAACAATTTTCTTGTTCTAAATGAGACAACAGAAGGCTATTTGTTAAGTGATAACAATAATTAGAAGTACATTTTGTTTGTTGTCTGTGCTGAATACACAGAAAAGAATATTTAAACACAACAGAATATAGGTAACATCAGAGGTTTTATAGCAGAGCTTTAGACCACTATGCTATCAGATTCATATAGTTATGAAGCCTTGGTTCAGCAAGTGATTTTAATCAAATAAATAAATAGAACAACAACAATTTAACATTGAACGCCCATTCTGGGTGTTAACTTTGTTGGTTTATGTAGCTTCACCAGTTAGAAGATTCCAGTAAAGAAAGAGGTAGTCAGAGCTAATAGTCTCTCACTGTACAGATTAGCCGGGCTGAATTGCTTTTCTTACCTGAGAAACATGTCAGATCACACACTCTCAACAATTCAATATTTTCATTCATATTTGTGAGAGCACCTTGTAAGGCATAAACATTGTTCTGTAACAATTTTCTATAACTGACTGAAGAGAAAAAGGTAAAAGAGAGAAAGGAGTTAGATTCATCTGTAATACCAAAAAAAATCCAGACAGGAAAAACATTCAAAATTCACATAAGGAAAGGAAGATACAAGGTTCAAACCGAGCAGTGATTCTGTTTTATGGAAGAAAGAACACCAAAAATTCAGACATTTTCCACAAAGTGGAATTACTGGTTTTGACCTAGTTTAATTGGGAGTCTGGATTTTGAAACAAGCCACCTGACATGCTGCCCAGAACTAAGGGTCCTGGAAGCCCCAGCTGTCTCTGTTGCTGAAGAACCAGGGACTGAACGACTCAAAGGATGCAGAATACGGCTTCCCACCAGCCTGCCAGCGAGGCTGCCAAGGAGCTGGGGAGAGGAGCTGGCAGAAATTCTGGTTTCTCCCAGCAGAATCCAGATATCTAGCAGCACATGTCAAAAAAAAATCCTGACGAAAACTGAAAAGATTTTTTTCATTACCTCAGTGAACATGCAAATCCCAACAAAAAGTTGAGAAGGTCTAATGAAGCCTTGAGTATACCCAAACTTTACTGAGGATCTGAACACAAGCCAAGGAGCCCACAAGAACATACAGAGTTGTAGTACTGCTGCACAGTACACTGCAGTAGGAAATTCTATTGGTAGAGTTTGAAAATAAATAAAACCTTAAATAAAACCTTGAAAACACTACACACAAAAAAGGGGCTTTCTCCCCTGAAGAACTTCCTAATGTCACTTTCCACCTGGATCTGCCTTTCAGCAGTTAGACTGAACAAAACCCAGACATTCTTCCTTCTGCTTTCCTTCTCTCATCTCTCTGATACTGTGTGCCATTCCTACAAAGAAAAAAGTCATTGTAGAAGGGGAGTAATGGTTACACTGGACAAAACCTGCCTGTGTCACAGAAAGCTCTTAGAAAGAACAAGCACTGCAGAAAAAAGAGGAGAGAGTGAAAGGAAGTCTGAGAAAGAGATGGTGAATGAAGGAAAAAACCCAAGTGCTACCCAGTTTTGGCAAAATCAGAATAAACATATTGTAACCTTAAATATTACACATCAAAATCTTTCCCATATCCTATTTAAAAAAATACAAGGATTTTTTGTTTCTATTTTAAACAGAGAGCCCTCAAAGGGGGCTGTTAGACCATGAAAGAAATTGAAAAATACAGGAAAGATTCTGAGGCTAGCTAACGAGATCAGGAATTAATAATACTTTGTCACAGATCACTTCTTTGATCATTTCAAATGAAACCAGAGGAACTAATAGCAGACAGATTTAGTGCTGTGGTTTCTCCTTTCCTTGCCCTTTTTTTCCCTTATATTTTCCCTTTTTTTTCCCCTCCCATATTATATTACCTTTATTTCTGATCCAAAGAAATTTATGGAAGTGAGCTAAATTCATCCATCATAAATGTCCTCGCAACAGATAGCGTGATTTATAAAAATATTTTTTTCTACTGTGTATGAGGCCTGAAAGGACAGGTCGAATAAACCCCACCTAATAGTATTCAACAGTAAAACCGTTAAAATAAGAATAAATGCCATTATTCACTATTAGACTACAGCTAGGGGCACAGCAAGCTAATTGCTTCATTACAACGGACGGATTAGATTATTAAGAGTGAAATGATTATCAAGTGCACAGTCATGGGGTCATACTGGATTCTTCATTTCTCCTGGAGGCACAGTTGTACTGATGTCAAAGAGTGGTTTTAAAACCTTAAGTATCCAGGAGGCTGCACTTTTTCTTTTCAAATGAGGACACTGTCACTCTGATTCATGCTTTAATCATTTCCTGATCAGACTACTTCAACTTTTTCTAATGAGGATGACAAAACATAACTTGTATAAAATACAGCAACCTCCCTGCCAAACAAGAATAACATGGAAGAACACACCTCATCACACACTGTATGGTTAAAACATCACTGCATGCCAAACTACAGATTTTGCTGCTATAGATACTGCTAGATAGTAGATACTAAAATGCAATGCACACTGCAGGTAATGGAATTCAGAATAGGACCTAGGTTGAACCTAAACAAATCTTTCATTGTACATCAGGACCCAGATACCCTCCCCTCTGAATCATCAAAATCAGCTATTTTTTATAGCATGCGATGGCTCTCACCTGATTCACACGGTGATGCTTCCTTTTTGTGGAAACCAGGGCACCGGGAAACTGGAGAAAATTGGTACACACTTTAATTTTGTTTCATTCCAGAGTAAAACCCTCGAAGTTGAGTTGCACACCTGAATCCAGAGATCTGGGACATATACCAAGCTGAAGATATTGGGAAATGTATTCCGAGAAACTCTTGGATCCTCAGTACTGAGAACTGCTTTCTCAATTTGGAAATCAAGTTTTGCAACTATTTATTTTCAAGTACTAGACAGACCTCAAATTCATATGCCCCTAAAAATGAACGGTCTACCTTCCCATTGAAAACTTTTTGCAATAATAACAACCTTCCTCAAGGACAGAAAATAAGAGAAGCAGAGAGAGACAAAGATGAATACACTAAGATATGAGTCTCGTGGATCATCTGCATTTGCTCTATTTTTACTAAAAGCCCAGAGAAAGGAACAAAACCTACTTGTGCTGCTTCAGGGGCAACATTTGTTCAAGGCTGTGAAAATGTATTTTGGGAGTGCAAAGGGATAATCTAAATCAGATTTGTTCTTGTTTCTAATCACTTCCTTCTTTGTGAGAGTGCAGACAATCCCAAAACTTGCTAACAAATGTTAAGGTCAGCTCCCTTTCCACCTCTGCCCAGGAAACACCCACACAGCTGCTGGAGATGAAGAGTAGCAGACCTTCTTCCTGGCCCTGAGAAGAGCTTTGTGTCCTTCTTCAGCACCCAGTCAGAAACAGGGCTGGGTGATTTCACTGCATGTTCAGCATTTTGGTGGCGTTCTAACAGGCGCCTTGACTCAATCCATCCATCTTCTGTAGAATTTAGATCAATCTGCTCTAACTAAAACCGGATAAAACAGCTTATTAAAATAAGGAAACCTGGGAAAACAAAACTAGTGTGGAAATGTAGACTACAACTTCCTTTAAGTGTGTCTGACAGATTGAGAGAGCACAAGTAGGTTGTAGCAAAGCAAGAAAGTGAATAAGCAAATGAAGAGCAACTGAGAGCATCCAGGCTCTCGCATTTTGACTGGCACGGCTGTCTGTCACAAGCAAATTAAAAACAGCACTTCAGTTTGAAATGGTGCAGCTGACAGCACAAAAAGAAAAAAAAAAAGCTTCATCTATCAAATGCCAACTGTTAGAAATAACATTAATTAAATACGCCCTTTTCAAATTTCTGTACTTTGATTCTTACTTGACTAAACTGGATAAATTAACTACAGACAAGAGTTAATTTTGTTAGCATCCATGAAGATGTATTCCTTTAGCAACAGACATATAGGAATTTGTCACTAAAAAGAGCTGCAAGAAAGACATTGGGACAAAGATAATTCAAGGCCATGAGATATCTATTTTTACATATTATCTACTACAGATAAAATAGCGCTAAAATGTTTTATAGTGTAACACAGACAGTAAAAAACTCTCAATCAGAAAGATGTTCTTAATGAGACTCCGAAAGTTATTGACTTTTAGTTGCTTATTTTTCAAAAATAATTGACATACAGAGGACATTTTAGATTTTTAATGTTAGAAAAATGCATTTATAATTTCTACTTTGCACTTTATTAATTAAATAGCTTTCTTTTAGCTTTAATTCACAATTATTCTTCAAATATTTTTAGATTCCAGAAAGAAATTGTATAAAAACTGATTTAAGTAACCCAAATACTGAGTGTGCTCTTAAAGGCTAGTTAATTGGCTGTAAAAAAGAAAGAATGAGAACCAGTGAAAGCCCTTTTGTCCTCCCTTTATCTACTGCAAACAAATAAAAACCTAAAGCTGTATCTATATACAAGATGATGTCATAAGTGTAGATATCAAGTTGCAATTTCCTTCAACTCGCTTACTTTTTATCATTGTAAGCACAGTACTTGCTACACGTGATTATTCTTGAACTTTAACCCCAAAGCTTTGTCATGTTTGTGGAATGTACCCTGGTTTCACTGTTTATTAAATTGCTAACCTTCATGTTCCACGAATTGATGTTCCACAAAAATATCTGCAGGTACAGAGTAGCCAAAGATGCATAAGATTAATGAAGTATTTAAGATTAAAAAAAAAAATAAAAAGGAAAAAACTCTAGAAGCAACAGTGAATACAGTAAGAGCTGACACTATAAAGCTTGATAACTTCTTCACTGCTTTGTAAGTTCATTTTAAACAGGTGCAGTGAATAGCTTGATTAATTTCAATAGTTATAATGGATAACTGTCATTTTACTCTCTTGCTAGGGCATTCTGGGCAAATTGTCTCACTTTTCTGTATTTATTTTACAGATTTTATCCACTTATCTACATCTAGTGGAACACTAGCCATTATGATCTTTATCACCTTCTAAGAAGGGAAAACATTATCAATATTTGAAGAAATTGCCAGAAAACACCTTACTGTGTAAGAATAATAAAGACATCAGCAAAATATCAGCAGCCAGCATACAATCCAGGATTTCAATCTGTACACCTCCAGCTCAAGCAGTATTAACAATAAATATAAGAAAATTTGGAAATCTGTATAGTGATTATAAGAATGCGATATGATTGTCTGTATCAAGGGAAAATGGTAGAAGCCCTACAAGACTAAAGAATACAATTCCAGCATGACAAAATGGGGTTTTATTTGTTTCAGGATCTCCCCAGGATGGGCACTACACCTCACTTCAGATTGCTGTTCTCTCTGCTCTTCTACAGGCAGCAACACCAGTTCAGGAACTACAAATTCACTGCTTAAATTCTACAGGAGAGGAGCGAGGCTGTCTGCAGTCTCTCACTCCTGCATAGCCATTACAGGTTTTGACATAAATGATGAGGAATAATGGGCCTAATTTTTTTTTCTTTGACAATAAGATTAAATCAGAAGTGATCTAATGCCATCAGTAGACTTATAACAGAATAAAAGAATGCAAGTTAAACCAAAATCAGGCTCAATCATTTTATTATGGAAACAAAATTTTCAGGAAAGCATCACAAAAAGGCAATGAATTGTTTTATTTGCCAGTGATATGGTCTAACCCAAATATTTACTTACAAGTTCCATCCATGAAAAATGAGTTGGGGAAAGTGTATAATTTAAAATTAATCTGTATTAAAATCTATAGGACTGACAGACTTAAATGGTCATCTCCCGTAACCCTTTTTTATATAAAATGGATATAAAATTATGGAAATTGGAAAATCCTATCTTGTATAACCTAAATGGAAGTAAAATTAAAAATATTAAACCAGCACTTACATAATTTAAAACATATTTGGAGCACTGGAAGAAATATATCACTTCCTGGATGGAAAAAGTCTTGTTTAAGATGAACATGCCCTCCATAATATCTTCCTTTTTTCAGAATAATTCCATTATTATCTCAGATATATCTCTGTTGAAGTTCCAGCCTCATTTTCTACAGAGAGAAGCATCTAATACAAGTGCATCTTCTTTAGATACAGCATTACTAAGAAAGACCTTTTAGTACTTCATTTTACAATAACACAGGCATTCAAGCCAGCAGCACAAACCAGTAGTGGAGTCACTAATCCAGTCAGACACTGGACATTTGTTCAACCAGCCACTGAGACAGTCTGAATATTAACCTGTGAAAAAGAAAAAGCCTACTATATCCTCCAGAAATTTGTGTCTGATATTTATAGAAAAAATGTTGAAAAGGAAGTTGGTTTTAATAAAATTGCTGTTTTCTGAGTGATTATGACATTTTAAAATTGTATAATTTATTCATAATCATTCCAGAAGAGTGGGCTTTGATTCTGAAAGGAGGACCGTCACACTAATTTTAGGGGCATAACACATGTTGACATGTTAAAATATTGCTTCTGTAGTAATTTTTGCCAGCAGTCTAGAGGGGAGGCATAAAAAAGGGGACAGCTGTTTTATTTTTCAACAAAATGCAGATCAAAGATGACTTTTATAGCAATTCAAGAGGAAAAAAAAAAAAAACACCACCACAACATTTTCTAACCAATGGTAGAATGTAGCTCCTAATGAATACTGGGCTAATATTAGCAACCAAGTAGTACAAAATATGTGAATATTTAATAGTCCTACATAATAGTCCTAGTCCTGATAGATTTATTTCTCTTCTGAAAGAATGAAATGTCCCTCTAAATATAGCATTGCTTAAAAATAAGACAGCTAGGTAGGCATTCAGAAAATTGCTACTAGCATGGTGATATTTTTAATTGCTGTATTTCTCAAACAGTCATTTTTTAAAAAAAATTCAATTAAGCCAAGGAGGCGGCTTATCAGATGCACAAGTCTACAAGTTTATAACTTAGCAGAATCAATTATTTTTATTACAGTTAGAAAAAAAAGAAATGTTTTGATGCGATGTCTGTCGTAGGCAGTAGCAATGGTAAGTTCACACTTTGTGTTTTGCTGCATGATCTTGCAAACTTCTGGTAGTTCATGAGTTCATGACCCTAGCATACTGAAATTCAGTCATGATGGTTGCCAATTACAGGATTCACTATTTAAAATTATGTTTTAATAACAGATTAAATTAGAAAAAAATTATGTATATCTTGTTTTTTTAAAAATATCAGTGTAGCCTATATTTCAGGTAAATTGCAAACAAACTTAAAGCCAAAGCCATCACATAATTTAAACAATCAGAAGATCTTATCTCCACAGAAAAACTTAAATACTGGGGGCAAAGCAGCTCTCCCATTATTTTACACAATCAAAAGAGTGTCCGGTCACCTGTGAAAATATAAAAGCTTGTGTGTGCAGCAATTACAACTAGGACCTTTGCTACACATCTTTCATTATTTATGTCCCAGATCACATCGGAAATTGCAACAACACAACTTTCTAGAGCCCATTCACTTAGCCAGCTTCACCTAAGGTATTTCCTCTCTCCTTTCTTTCCATGTCCTATGAGCTGAACAAACTTATTCCATTATGTCAGAAAATCAGCGTTTTAAAAGTGTCTGAGAAAAAAAAAAAACCTCCATATGCTGTTTGATAGAGACACAAAACTTAATTCTATCTGAACTAACTCCAGCAATGGTCTTCCACTTCCAGTTATTCCACCACAAAATTTTATGAGCATATGAGCATTTTCCTTGTTTTCTTCATGAGAAAAGCTCTGAATGCTAATTTTGGCTGCATCCATTCATAGACCTCAAACGGCACATTCAAAACCAGAAATGAGTTTGTAAGTGTTGACTGCTGCTTTTCTCAATGACTGCAACATGACCAGTCATTGCAGACTCTGGAAATAAAGGTGGAATAAGTCCATTGCTCCCAGAAATTCCAAAAGCACTGCAGCTAATCTTTCCCAGCCCCTCAGCTGTGCTAGCTCAGCAACTTGTGGGAGTCTACAGTAAACCAGATCAGTTCCTTTTTGTAGATTAAAAAAATGCTCTGCCAAAATGGTGAAGGGGAAAATACTTTTCATCAGCTTAACTTCCTTGGAGCAGTTTCATTAGTTCATCAGACACTTGTACCAGGGCCATGATGGTATTGTGGAGGCAGGAAGGGTAGCTGGGGTGACAATGGAGCTGCTTGTGCTGCACTGACAGCAGAGAACTACCCAGGGCTCCGGAGCTGAATTTATTCCCTCAGAGCTGCCTTCTGGAGAAGCCTCTCTTTCTCTCACTGTGTTGATTCCACGGGGAACCCAGGAAGAGTGGTGTCACTAGGTTCAAGTTTGCCTTTGTAAATATATTTGCAAACCACTGTGGTGGGTTGACGTTGGCTGGCTGCTAGAGACACATCAAGCCACTCTCTCATTTCCCTTCTTCATCGGGACAGGGCAGAAGACAAGATGGAAAAGCTCGTGGGCCAGGATAAGGACAAGAAGATGGCCCATCAGTTACTATCATGGGCAAACCAGATTCCACTTTGGAAGATTAATTTAAATTATTGCCAATTAATAACAGGGCAGGACAGTGGACATAAAAACAAAGCTAAGAAACACCTTCCCCTGCACTCCTTCCTTCTTCCAGGCTCAACTTCACTTCTGAATCTTTTACCTCCACCCCCCAAGCACCGCATGTGGATGGGGAATGGACATTTTTGTTGGTCTCTAACACTTCATCTCTTCCTCCTCACACTTTTCCCCTGCTCCAGCATGGGGTCCTTCCCATGGGATACAGTCCTTAATGAACTGCTCCAACATGGGTCCTTCCCATGGGCTGCAGCTCCTCAAGAACTGTTCCAGCTTAGGTCCTTCCATGGGGTACAGTCCTTCAGGAATGGACTGCTCCAGCATGGGTCTCACCACAGGCTACAGGTCCTGCCAGGAAACCTTCTCCAGTGTGGGCTTCTCTCTATGGGCTGCAGTTCCTGCCAGAAGCTTGCTCCGGTGTGGGCTCCCCACGAGGTCACAATTCCCTCCAGGGCGCATCCCCCTGCTCTGGTGTGGGGTTCTCCACAGGCTGCTGGATATCTCCTCTACTGTTAACCTCCATGGGCTGCAGGGGGACAGCCAGCCTCACCATGATCTCCACCATGGGCTGCAGCACCTCCTCCCCTTCTTTCTTCACTAACCTAGGTGTCTGCAGAGTAGTTTGACATTTTTCTCACTCCTCTCTCTCACAGCTGCTGTGCAGCATTTTTTATCATCTCTTAAACACATTATCGCAGAGACACCACCAGTGTTGCTGATGGGTTCAGCTTTGGACAGCAGCAGGTCCATTTTGGAGCTGGTTGAAACCAGCTCTGTCTGACATGAGGACAGCTCCTGGTGTCTTCACAGAAGCCACCCCTGCAGCCTACCCCCAATACCTGGACACATAAACCCAACACAAATGCTTACTCCATACCAAAAAAGATATGATAAATTTTTTAGTGACGAATCTGTCTTCCGTATAAATTCTCAGGTAAGTTTTCATTTAGTATGGCACTATGAACCTAATTATGGATTAAAAGGCAAAGAATAATCAGGTTGATGGGCAAGAGTTCAATAACAACCTTTTCCTCCCTTTGTTTCACACATGGAGTAATTGTTTGAAGAAATACTTTATTAAACTGAAATGAAGACTAGAATACGTTTCAGCAATGTAAATATAAAAACTATTATGCAGATGTTCAGATCGTCCCTAAAAAAGATACTAATGATGACCAAACGTACTAAGCAATGGAAATGCACAGTAGAGCTCTTGTATAAACCCCTTTCCACATCATGATAAAACCATTCAGTAACTTTATAGATACTGAATAAAAATTATTTATGTCTAAGATAGAAGATATTTGTTGGCAATTTCCCTCTTTTAACACAAGCAACCATCTTTCTTGTGGGCAGCTTTACTAAACACTCAGCAGTGCCAATGGGAGGCAGGAACTATTTTAAAATAGGTCATCATTATTAAGGAAGTGCTTAGTCTTACTTGAG
>JAOXJK010000012.1:139568940-139579336 GCA_025774025.1 Xenus cinereus | reverse complement strand
CACAATTTTTAAAAATAAATGTGGGATACTAGGTAAAAATAAAATTTTCTTTCAATCATATTGGGGTTTTATTAACTTTACAACCTGCTAACTTTTGAATCTCCATGACCTTTTTGGTAAAGTTCAGCAGAATAATTAAAATTACTGCTTCACTTCTGATATGATATATATTAGTATGGAAGTAATATCAGCCCTTGAGAAATATTTCCCATTCAGTTACATTTAGCTCCTCAACCCCACCACATATATGTAAATCAGACTGTCAGCAAAGCATCCACACGCATAATTTTACAACCAATCCAAAAAGCCAATAAATTATTATCAGAACAAAAAGCTTCATTCTATTAATAAATTTAAATTAAGTTCTTTTTAAATAGCTCATATTGTTTACTGTGATATTTCAAATCTCTAATGCTACAAGTAGTTTGAGAAAAAGTAAGATTTTCCTGAAGGATTCTGACTTGAGTACAAAACACGTGTTCAATAAAAGTATAATCCTCAGCCTTCTAAACGTGACAGTGATGCTATTTTTCTAGCTGTTAGATAATACATGGTTCAGCTGTCACTTACTGTGCAGCAGTCGGTTACACAGAATGAAATGAATCATAATCGCAATGACTAACCAAATTAATGAAAGCATGCTGAATCAAAACCCATGCTCCCAAACTGTCTTAGGGCCTGATTCAGCAAAAATATATTTGATTTCTATACCACACATCATCTTCCACAAATACTCATTTATCCAGGCTTTTAAAGTAAGAAAGCGCTGAATTCAGAATGCATAAATTCTAAATCTACCCTCTTTCAGTTAAAACTGTTATCCCTAAAGAAGACATTCAAAGCACATCTTCAATGAAAAGCTTCCATTGCTACCTGGCAAAAGAGACATGGTGTGTGAGTCATGGAAAGAAATTATCAACTTAAATTGAGTTTATAGAGTTTTGTTTGCATCTTAATGTTACGCTCTTTTAAGTTTACAAGTAGTAGAAAAAGCCTTTGTTTGTAACTTCTCATCTAGCAATCAGACTAGCTTCAGCTATGAGAGTCTGTCTTCTGGCTTAAAATATACACTAATCATTCTTACTAGTGAAAGGCATGTGAAGATTTTCTTTGCAATGTATTTTTGTTGATAGGTATGCTTAATCCCACATGCTGGAAAGATCTTGTATTCCAAAATCTTCTTTTAGATCTCGTTCTTCGAAGGCTCTCTGAATTTAGTATAAAAGATTTATCAAATCCTAGGAATAACCTCGGACTAGAAGGGAAACATACTCAGGTTCCCAGCAGTAAGTCTTAAATAGTAAAGATATGGATAAATGAGTGTACTCTAATTAATAATTTATTGAAATATAAGCAAAAGATGCAGATGGACAAACGGGCTTCTAAAGAAATATGGAGAACAATAAAAGTCAGTGCCAGTAGGAAAAGTGGCTGTGGCATTCTCGTAAGACCCAATAGTGAAGAGCTACTCTCAAAGCCAGAACTCTGAGGGTGAGATTCATCTTAACCAGCTCAAGATGACTATAAGGCAGACCTCTAGATCTGATACATTTACTCTATCTTCTTTTTAAGGCCATAGCAGAAATGGGCTCTGAAATTCAACTGGCCTGTTTGAAATGTCTAATGTAAGATGAGATGGATCACAGCCAAAAGACACCCCTTTATTTCCACTTGCTTTAAATTGAATCTAAGCAATTTCAGGTGTACAACGCTTACACTGTAGATATTCACATCTGGTCAGAAGCCCAGAGATTCTCTGGGCTCAGTCCTTAACTCAAGCTTTAAATATTGTAACACGGGAATGAAAAAGATAGCAAAACTGAGGTAATCATTTTAGTTAACCAAGCAGTTCTGCTGAACCTAAAGAAGTCTGATGTTGTGAGGACTCGCAGCTCATAATTAATTTCTTTTGATGACTATGGCTGGTTATTCCCTGTAAGGACTCCTCAGTGTGTAACAAGGTGCAAGCAGACTTTCCACAATCAGGAGTGTGGACAATGCCTTTCCACTACCCATCTACTTATTTTCATTAGACTCTTACTAATTGTATCTTCGGGATCTTAACTTTCTTGTCAAATGTGCTCTAAGTCAGCCAACGGCTTCCACTGATTGAATAAATATAGCAGAGGCCACAACCATTTCCCTTACAACAGTGTAGCAGTTATGTCTTTCCAAGGAGGTGCAAGACCTGTGTTGTAGACCCTTCTCAGCTTGAGGAGATTTGAACACAACTCTCTCTTCCCTAACGAACAAGTTACGGGTAGAACTGGAATAAGATTATTCTGCATCCTACCAGTGAAGCTGTGTGACTGTGCAGTCAGGAACGTGAATGTATGGACAAACAAGAGAAAGTCTGAATAGCTCTGTGATTAGGATACTCTCTAGAGGCAAATCCTCGTTCTTGCTCCAAGGGCTGTTTGTGCATTTTATTTAAGTACTCGAATGCAAAATTCATAAGAGGCATCTGATACAGACAGAACACAACTCAATGGGGATAAAGACAAGCACTATGCATAGCTGAAGTAATCAACTTCAAAATACAAAGCAAGAAATGATTGATTCAACAGCGGTTCTGCAAAAAAAGTGTGTTGAAGGTATAGTAGATCACAAGCTGACCATGAGTCCGTAATGCTATATCACAACAAAAAACCCAAATACACATGACACTGTGGCAAGAATGGCCAAAAATCTAGAATATATGACCTGTTGAGTCTACAGAAAGGAGATGATGAGAATCTACCAGAGGAGATATGATCACATTTGCGAAATATATAAAAAGTTGCTACAAACAGAAAAGTAACAGACTGCTCTGCATTTCCACTGAGGGCAAAGTAGCAAACAGCAGGAAAGAGATTTAGGGTTAACAGTAGAGGAAAAAGTCTAATGGTAAGGATAATGACTCTGAGCAACTGAGACAAATTACCTAGGGAGCTCAAGGAATCTCCATCCCTGGTTAGGTCAGTAGTTTGATTGGTTGTTCACATACCTTTCAGTAGTAAACTACCAACTGAAAAAACTGTAAAAGTTTCATACGGGATCCAAGAGCTCTAAGATCTGTTTGGCCCACTTCTCCTATGTAGGCAGCACAGCTCTTCCAGAGGTGATTAACTCAACTTCTGTGTATTGTCTGTTATGTGCCCTTGCCCCAGCCATGGCGCCTATGTATTTTGCTGGCTAGGTGGGCCCTCACAGCTGGGAATCACCAGATTAGACAAATAAGTGTCAGGAATTGCTATCTCGTAGTTGGTCATACCTCAAGGCAAAGGATGAACTGGAAGTCCTCTTGAGGTCCCAACCAGCCCTATTTTCTATTATTCTATGTGTTGTCTGGGCTTTAAACAGCTTTAAAAGCATTACTTTTCACTGATACTTTTGGTAAATAAAAAAATGTACAAATGCACCAAGAGTTAGAGAAATTCTATACGGAAAAAGATTTCTTGCTAACACACTAGAGTACTTATTTCTGAAAAGTTATATGAAATATGGTTGCAAAGTATTAAAAAAAAAAAGCCTCTCTACTTCTAACTCAGAATTTTATTTAAAGATAAAAACATTTGATTTCCCTCATATTATTAAGAAATACACGTTCTAAAGAAAGACTGCCTTCACAAATACATAGAACCAAAATGTAGCATTATATCAAGCACCTAGCAGTGCTGTATGACCTGAGATATTCTATGTACAAATACAATACAATATTTGTTGCAAGAAACCATTCACCTCAAAAACATTAATGTTAAATAGAGAAAGAATAAGTCATCAGGAAGTATTTAAGCAGCTTAATAGGAGATATAAGAACAAAGAACCAACACCATGGAGACAGTTAAAAGAAAACCATTTTTTTATGTTTTATTTAAAGATTTTCTTTGTGAATTTTCTAAACAGAAGTACTCAGGCTTTTTTGAAACACAAGTTCAGGTCTCACTAACTCCTGCTAGAACAAACAGGGTATCTCACTATGGTTTTAATAAAAGAGTTTACAGACTAAATCAAAGATATTCTTTAGGGTCTCATACGAAAACTTCAAAACCCCAAAGATGCATAAAGTTAACTATTATAAACTCCCCCCAATCAAAATGCATTAGTTTTATTTCACTTTATCAAAATACAACTAAGAACACTCTGCAAACATGGTTAGGCAGAGAAAAGTGATGACAGCTGGTATTTGAATTCAAGACTATAAAAGAACTTTCTTCCACCTTCAGTGAAAACAGCAGAGAACACTATGAATTACTTTGAACTCTTACTCTTCAAAACCTGTATGGATTAACTTCTTAAATGCACAACTACTGCCCTGTGCAACCTTGCATTGTTACATTAACTCTTATAATCTCGGTCCTGACTGATCCCTTTGCAGTTTCAAGACAATACCCTGGAGAAACAACATGAGGAAACCATCACAACATAATATCGTGCAGAAGCAGCTTTTGAGCACGGTGCTGATTCTGCAGTTTTATTGTACAACCAAAAGTTTAACAAATCATGAGATGCGGTTGCTGGAATTTACTGAGTTTACAAAAGCACTACCAGATTAGATGTAAACTGTTCTTATTAATAAACTATAATATATCCTCAACAGACAGTTATACTTCAAGGACGTAACAAGGTGTAACAGTTCCTCCTGTTACACCACATAGTCCTGCAAAAGAGACAAAATCTAAACTCAGTAAGCATTGAAAACAATGTGGTTTGATTTAAACTTAAGATTTACATGATGAATTAATTTCTCTGAAAGACAACTGGTTTTGAATGCCATTTTAAAACAATTAGTATTTAAATAGATTGTTCTTCCTTACGAGTCTAAATTAAGAAGACTTATTTTTGCCCACTTTTAAAGAAATTAGGTTGTATATGATCACTTGTAGCTATTAACCATGATATAGTAAGACATATGATTAAGACAGCCCACATGATCTAATCTTAACTCAAAAAATCATCCCCGCCCCAAAGCTCATTGTTAAGGTGTAATGTCTGTTGCCATCAAATAAGTATAGAAGAGATCACAACTCATCATTTCTTGTGTTCTTTTGGGTTTTATCTCCCCAAGTTCCTGTCAAAAAAGCCATCAGAGAAGATGTTGGGGGAAAAGGAAAGATGGCAACACACAAAAAAATCCCTCATGGAAAAGCTAGGCTTAATGGACTTAGAAACTTTCATAGCCTTCTGACTGACTGCAAATACAACAGTAAAATTTTAAGGAAGCCAGTAAAGCAGAGGGGTGAGAGGAGGCATTCCACCGAAAATTCCCAAGCCTCTCAGATCTACCCCACAGACTAAAAATCGAGCATTTATATACATGGCTAATTTCATATTCCACTGGATTAAATTCCAAAATTCAAACTATTACAACTTTTTCCTTCTTATTATAGAACTTTGAATAGATGCAAGTATTTTAAAACTTCATCAGCAGGGTAAAAACACATTTTATATCAGTTCTGCAGTAACCTGCCACTTCTGTGCATTTTTGCACTTACAATATATACACTAATTAAGCTGTTGTTTCAGTGGAAAAATCAATTATTTGACATTCTCAGTTATTTAGATGTTACCCGGCTCACAAATGCATGCAGACAAAATCCAGAATGGACCATTCAGTCCCTTAACTTCACCTCCAGAGACCACTGAATTTCACCCAGTCACCGCTTTCTAGGATACAGTCCCAGCACCTTAGATTATGATCTACACTCTTGTCTTTCGGATGTAAAATTCAATGTTCTCTTCTTTTTGTTTCAAAGAAGAGTAAAAGCAGGTTTATTTGACAAGGTTTCAGAAAGCACATATTGGCTGGTGTTAAATATCTATTTTTTGGGTTCTTTGTTGACTAAATCCTGTATCAGCTTTTCTGTTTTTCAGCCCCATATGATGTCAGGTCTTTCTACATCCAGCTCATCCTGCTTGTACTTCTTGAATGCGGGAACATCAGCACTATTGCAGTCTTCTGAAATTTTACTCAACATTCACATTAGCAAGCCCAGTAATTAGCGTAACTGCCAGTCTGTATAATCTCCAAATACATTCTGCTTAGTCACTAACAGGAAGTACTACTGCTATTATTTGTAGACAGTGCCCAAAATTGTGCTAGATGCTTTAAGGGAACAGTTGTAAACACTGGGTCTTCTCGAAGAGCAAGTGGTACAAGTCATAACATCCTGACAAGTATTATCTACAGAATAAAATGTCTAAGCATGTGGTAAGACAGAAGAGTAAGGAATAGTGACAATTTTGAAAGCGGCCCAAAAAAGCAGTACAAATTGTTGAAACAAAAGAAAGCGGAGATGATAAAGAAGGGAGGAGGGATAAAGAAGACAGAAGGGAGCAGAGAATGAGGTAGTAGGAAGGGAAAAGGGCAGAGAAGAGGGCAGGGCAGGACAGGGCAGGGCAGGGAAGGGGACAGTTGTCTTCCTCAACTTCATCTTATGTATAACTACCGCTATCACTTATTTTATAGTGCATTAATTTATTACTTTTAAAGTCACCTTGACCACATTTTATTTTATAATACGTAGAAACAAAAGCAAAATGATGAGTGGTATAGCAATGGATTGTTCTGATCAGCTTTCCAGAATCAGACAAAACACAATGTGGTTATGGAAGCATAACTTAAACAACTAAAACTGCCTGGAGTCCTATTTGACTATGTAGTCCAAAGCAGATCTTTTTGCATTACCCTATAAACTTCGGAAGTTCCCATATACATATCTCTATTTTCAAAAAACAAAACAAATATTCACCACCAACATCCCTGTCATCCTTCCAGCCCCAACCTCCAAATCCTAAACATACAATGCTTTTAAAGCATCATAAAATCGTTGATTATTTATAAACCAGGAAAATTATTTATAAAGCAGTACAATAGCTTTGCGAGAGAGATATTTACATTGCTGTGACTCACAGCCATCAATCTATTGCTTCCTCTCCCCCAGGCCCAGCATCCTGCCCCACAACTCACTCACCCGTGGTGCCACAGAGAGCCCACACAGTCTTTGACATCTGCTTCTTAGAGATTTTGTTTCAGTCAGTGTAGTTACCCAATTTTTACCATGGCTGTGCAATCAGGGACACAGCTACTGAGCACACTCAAGGCTGCAGCCGGTTGTGCCTTCCTAAAGCTTCCTCTGGACTTGACAGTGGTCGCTAACGGAGAGCCACCATTCTCTAGCTAGCCCACCACATTTCCATCTGTCTCCTCCCCCTGGGTAAAGCAGATGAAAATGCCAGTTGATTTCAGCCACACACACACAATACAAAAGAGATCTTTTCTAAGGATGATTTTATGAAATTTCTCTTGGGAACACTTGTTTTCCGCTGGGCCAAACTGTCCATACCCATGAAAAGCCGAAATGCATGTATTTTCAGAGCTGCAAATCTGACTTTTTACAAGGAGAGCATTTTATCTTTAGAATAGTTGGGCAAAGGAGCTGAAAACGCGTGATACTGCTAGTACAAAAGTTTATATGCACATTGCACAGGCTGTAACTTAAGTCTTTAAAAATAATGTCATCACCCAAGCATCTTCTACAAATCTTTTTTTCTGTGTGCATCCTCTCAAGCCAGTCTTTTGGTATAGAAATAAAGTACAAATGAAAAGTAAAAAAGCACAAGACTGATCCCACAAATCAATCCGTATGGAGGAAACATGCTACCTAAAATCTGTTAGAAAGCTTACACACAGAAAACTAGGCTTTATAAGAGGAAGGATGTGCATAATGTAAAGGAAAAGCCGCATAAAAAGTTCTATTCAATATGCATGAAAGTAAAACAACCACAAAGATAAAAGTTGAAAATACGTAAATATCCCTATAACGGCAGAGAAGGACTTACACCGAGGGTGCAGACATAAATTCACTCTCTCAGAGTGTCATGCATTCTGCATATTAAATATGCAAAATATATGTTCAATAACCTTGTCAAAAAGGCACCTTCCTAATATATGACATTCAAAATGCAGTCCAAGGGTCCCAAAAATTCCAGAGGAGAGGCAGTCAAAGCAGCAGAGTTTGCTGCCCATCCTCCTTTTGAAAGTGAAGCTCTGCCACAGGAACACAGTGCACAACTGTAGCTGGGCGTATTTCACAGACCGAACCAGGCCAAAGGAGAGAGCAAATCTGGAAAGCTTCTGCTTTCCATGCCATCATGTTCCAGCAAATCCTGGCAAGAATTCATGCTGACCCGATCACTATTGCTACAGATTACAACTCAATACCATCTGCATTTCCTTTCCCCAAAAAGAGTAAAACAGGCATAAGGAGAAGAAGTTATGTATCTATTTTAAATCCACACATATTTACCCCAGGGAGCGAAAGGAAAAGAATAAACAGTCCACATTACAGATGTGAGTCACACTACTTAATGCACTTTTGGAAGATGCTCAAATACCACAGTGATGGGCACAGCATAAGAATTTGAAAAGCACAAAATAGAAATAGAATGGAGAAAAGGAAGTAGAGCCCAGGGACCAGCCATTCATACTGACATTCAATTACCATAAATTATCAAAAAAAAAATAGAGGAAATCCATGCTTGCCCCTTTCTACAACATTTGAACCGTTCTTGCGATAATATCTCTAAATGTCAACTCTTGTTTTCAGCATCTTTTTTTTATCCTTCCATATTTCTCCATGGAATGAAATGACACAATTTTATTGCTTAGTCAGACAAAAATACCTTCCACTTCAAAGAGAGCTTGCCTTCGAGGAGAATTACACTGGAACAAAAACTGCAGGATTTAGCTCTGTATTTATCTCTGTGCAATAACAGTAGTTCATTCATATAAATATAGGGCTTTTTCTTTCTCCTTTCTCTTCTCTTGACAGAAGGAAAGCATCTGTCAAGAGAATTAAACTCAGTAATATCTACCTAAAAATGCAGAACGAGCTCTGGTATGACTTTGGTGGAGGGTTGTGCTTAATAAATCTGTAGATATTTTCAGAATAAACATGTACCTCATGGTTCAAGGAGCCACTTCACTTTAAGAAAAATGAAAGTGGTGAGTTACTCATCTGACATGAGATCACTTCTCAGTATCCTGTAAAATATTGTGGGCCATCTATCCAAATTCCATTGGCAAAAGCATTTCCCTGAGAGAGCCGTTTTAGGTTATCCTTTGTGTATAAACTTTACACCATACCATACCTCTCTCAGCTTACACAGAACTCAAAGCTTTAGTGACACATAATGAGAAACTAAACCTCACATGAAGTTTATAGTTAATCCTTAGATTTGATTAAGAGCTTTCTGTTGTCCATTGCCTGCTTCCAAGATTCTGAAGATTACAAATGAACACAGTTCTGTTTCGCTTCTTCAGTTGGTTTTACCTTGTTATTACCTGAGAATGGTTTATTCTTCATTTGAAGCTGATCCTGGTATCGTACTGAAATCGTACTTTATATTGGATCATAAATATTGTCATCCACAATAAAAGTCGCCGGAGCCTTCTTCAAAACCATAATGCTGTTATTATATATTTAAACTGCAACTTGAATAATTTTCCATTTTCTTCTTTGTTAATGATTTTTAAGAGTTTAGAGATTTTAGACTAAAAATTTGCATTTGTTTTGATACGCTACATGATTTAGCAACGTGAGGGAGTCTAAACTGCTTTAAAATAAAAGGTGATACTAACAATAGCAAGCAAATTGCATAGCATGAGCCTGGGAGATATTTAGTGATAAAACGAGGCATGGCACTTTATTTCCAGCGCTCACATTACACTGTCATTCTTCAAAATGTTCACCCAATAAAGTGTCTTTTTTAACAGACATTGAAATGTATTTAGGAGATCACCTCACGGTTTAGTAGCTGTCGACAAATGATATCTGAAGTTTTCATTATGACACTAACAATAACGCAATGAATCTTGGAAACAGGCTCCCAAAGTCAGCAACTGAAGCCCAGAAGACAGCTTCCAGGTACCGAGTGGGAAGGGCCAACTGCCCGTTAACACGTCCAAGACACTAATTTTGGTATGAAAAACCACTAAGTGCTTCAGCTTCACGGCACCCATAGAAGTCATGCCCACTCCGCTAGTAGCTTTGCTTATTTTTAAGCCCTTGGAAGCCAGCGTGGCTGCTTTGCCAGGGAGGGAGGGCAGTTTTTCTTGCGTTTGCTCGGTGCCGGGCTGGGGAAGGGCAGGACCCACGCTGGAGCGGGACCCCCCGCACCTCCGACGCCACCGGCTTCCCCCTCGCCGCTGGAGCACAGGACGAGGGGAAGGATCGCGCTCCCCCGTCCCCCGGGCGGCAGGGGCAGGACCGGACCCCGCCACGCCGGGCCGGGGCCGCCCGACACCGAGCGGGGCTGCGGGCGCAGGACACCTCCCGGTCCCGGAGCCGGAGCCGGAGCCCGGCCACCGCGGACAGCTCCGGGGCCGGACCCGGCCACCGCGGACAGCTCCCGG
>JAOXJK010000012.1:139531632-139557185 GCA_025774025.1 Xenus cinereus | reverse complement strand
TTCTGTTTGTGTTTACATTACGTTTTTTCCTATTTGATTCTATATCATGTATACACTGATTGTCTCTTGTACTTCCCAATTTTAGTACAATGAATTCTACATTATTTTTGGAAGAAAGAAAAAAAATCAATACTACTTTTTGTCCTCAAATCAAGTAAAAAATAAATGATGAAAGTAGGGTGCAACAGGGCTAATCACTGGAGAAAGCAAGACCTGGAGTGATAGGAAGCAACATTTGCATGACTCAAGGAGGAGTAGAAATTTCTACAGGGCATAGATTCATGAGTCAGAACCACATATAGAAAATAAGCAACAGACAAATTTTGATTTATAGAGATATAATTCTACGGAGAGTTTCTGTTAACTGGACCATAAACCATCTGAAATTCACTCCTGTGGTTTATAACGTCACTGAAACCTCTTGTTATAGTCCATTATGCATCTTTATTTTCCCTCGTATTCTCATACGCACACAAATGTAGGAGTCTGCAGGACATGGAGGATTAGTTACACACTGAAAGGACCTACTTTATCAGATTTCTAATCACATGCTGTTTAGAAGCATTTTACTTCAAGACATTATGTGAAGAAAAAAGCATTTCAAAAAATCAATAATAAAATAGTCCACCAGTCAATATATAACAGTTGTAGTATTTTCTATGTAAATTAAATTAGCTGATGGCTGAGAATAGGATTTTTTTAAATCCTCTAAGCACCAGATATGAACAAATAGAGGAAAAGCTAAATTAACCTGCTTAACTCTGAGTATACTAGAATACAAATTGCCAGAATTACGTGGAGTACACATACGTGCACGCGCGCACACACACCCCCCACACAGAAGCAAACCCATATTTTTTCCCCATTTATGAAACTAGTACCTTGCTGTGTTGGGTTGCTTAGGAGACTCCGATCCAAAGAGTTATCTCAGCAGGATTATGTAAACTCCCAACAGGTCTACCAAGGCTGGGTACATCAAAGATAGAGGCCAGACAGAAATTTCTCTCTCGATTCTTCAAGCGTGGGAGCTGGATGCAAGGCTGACCACCTTCCTCTTTCAAAAATATTACTGGCTAAGTCTTCACTTTGTCTCCATGACAATTTCCATCTCAGTTCCTTGGATTAGCGGATAGTCCCAAATCTGTGCAACAAGCATCAGTCCAATCCTGCCTCAGCAAGGAGCTTCAACCTTGAAGAAGCTGCTGCTCCAGAGTCACTCCGTGTTATGTATAAGATCCTGGCATGTACATACAATGCTGCAAGCTGGAAAAATCAGCTCAAGTTATGAGGGAGATGGAAAATTACAGTATTGATATTCTCAGCATGAGTGGGTACAGATGGTCAGGAACAGATTGTATCAAATTGAAGAACAATAATAAAATCATGAACTACTCAGGTTCCCCAGCTGGAGGGAAAGAGAGAGTTGCACTGATTGTGAGTGACACCATGTAAAGAGCCCTGCGAGACAGACGAGGAACCAATTAACAGCAAAGGAGCAGGTACGCTCTTCAAGGTAGTAGGTGAGGATGAAAACCCTCCAAGTGCTACCACGATACAAAACCACTTTCTGAAACATCTTACAGAACCTCATTAGCAGCAGCGGGCCCTCGTTGATATGGCTGGGCATGAATGGGAGAGTAGGGACAACTAATTATGGACTGAACATGACTCGGGTACCTGGAATTTGTTCACACAGTAGCACCAAGGAAGAGCTCATCCAACTTTGATAACCAAATCATCCGTTGATGGCAAGAACATGCTCTTCTCCCCACAAAATCACATCAGGCTAATTGTCACAAAAACACCAGGTTTTAACCTGGAGAAATTTTTGTTCCTCTGAATGTTTGGGCACGTAAGTCATACGTGCCGACAGTGAGTACAACATATGTGCTGCCATCATGAAAATAAATTTAAAGAAAATAATTGCAGAAGCAGCAAATAAGAAAATCACCACTCAAATATATAGAATTCAAATGTCAAGCTGTTAAAAAACAAGTTTTCCACAGATAGGCATGATTTTCAGCTTTCACATAAATGAATTCTAGTAAAATATGTGAGCAGAAACAAGATTTTTCTGGTATTTTTCAATGGCTAGAAAAAAGGAGGGGTGTGTCACTGCAATGCTACAGAGTGGCATCATCAGAGACGGACCAGCAAAGCAGAACCTCCCAAATGCTTAGGCCAAAATGCCATTAAAAATGGAAAAAGGGAATAAATGGTTACAAAGAAAAGACAATCACATTGGCAGGCAGCTAAAAGGGGGCTCCTGAGGATTGTCTTCCAACCACAGAGCTTGCAGGTGATTTTAATCATAGCTAGAATTAATTACTAAAAAACAAATGAGGAAATATTATTACCATCCAAAACCAGAAATTAAAGAGAAGGCTTTCACTGCATATTGAAACTGCTCTGTCACCTGTTAAAAAATAAATAAATAAAAAAATCGATGATTCAAATAAGACAATAACTGTGAGAAAATCATCTTACATTAAGCCGAAAGTAGCTTAAAAATGAAGAACTGGAAAGCAAAGTGTAGGGAAAATCAGATCAGATCTGCTCAAAGAAGGCAGCAAAAAGGAACACAAAATGACGCTCTAAATCTTGAACTAAGCACAAGAGAATGAGTCCATTGTAGAAGAAAAAACATCAAAAAACTACCCAAAAGACACTTTTGGCGATTGTAAAACTGACATAGCATCACAGCCCTCTCCAGAAAATTCTTCTACATACTTAAGCTGAATTGGATTTGCAACATCGCTGCATCTTCAGGTGCTATAAGAACAACAGGTAACTTTTGGCAGCCTGATCTTATGCTGACAGTGTTTTCGGGCTGTGCACTGTCACTGAACAACTGATGCACACCAGCAACGCGTGGCACATACCAAACATGCCTAGATTATGTTGACTTTCATAAAGCTTTCAAGAGGAACTATGATTTTTTTTTTTTTTTTTGTAACCCTGTACAGTACCCAGAAAAGAATTGTGGTTTTCATTAAGATACCAGGCGGCTCAAGATCTCTAACCAGTTATTTTGCAGTTAATAATGCATTTACCATATTTTGGAAGTAACAAATCTTCCAGACAGAGAAATTCTGTGGTCAGGTCACGCACGTGCAGGTCTGGACATTGCTGATGGTATCTGCCTCTTGGAGACAGTGATAAAAAACACACCGCCAGGGAACTGTCAGAACTGAATAAAATGTCCTGAAGTCAGAAAGTCAAAAAACAAAGGTGGCGAAAACCAACATGACCCCAGATGATTGTATTGCTCCAGGAGAGGGAAGTCTTTAAGAAGCGTTGTTCATTAGCTCACTTATTAAAACGGCAACTTTTGCATGGTCGCATCTGTGAGTAAGTGACTCGAGTGGAGAGCCTTGCTTTTCCGTGGCTGGCCTCCAACAGGGAAATCTAACGCCCTCCACAACGAGCTGGGAGTCTTTTGTAGCTATGCATTAAACATACACCTGCGGGTCAGGGCAGAATGGATGGAAAAGTGCTTTCAGCATCGGTGTGCCCCTTGGCTACTCAGAACAAGGCAGGGCCTGTGCGTGGGGCCTTTTCAGCAGAGGAGTAACCGAAGCAGCAGTTTTGCAAGAAAACAGTGAAGGCATTGGCTTGTGATAACACATCTTAAAGGCAACTGAACTCTTCCACTGCTGGCGATATGACAAGTGGGTTGAATTGAGATAAAGGATAACATGGGAACCTGACTGATCTGCAGTTTCTTCCTTCACATACCTCTTGCTGAAAGACATAACCACTGCACACCATTTCAGCTCTTCCCATCTTGTGAATACAATTTTCAGTTATTAAACATTTTAAGAAAAATTTAACAGGTGGGGAGTTTTTTTGAGCGTTTACTTCTGATCTTCCCATATCTGCCACCATAAATGTATCCCTTAGCACAACCACTCAATTGAATTTTGACTCGGTCCAAAATTCACTATGACATTTCTTCAATGTACAGAAGTCAGTGGAAAATCTCTGTCTAGGGCAGTTCACATAAAAGACTCTCCACAGAATAAGGTATTTGTCTTTTGAAGCAAATTACTATGCGTTGCCCATAATTTAAGGAATTGTCACTGAGCCAGATTCCTGGTTTTATTCTTTTCATTCCTGGAGGGAAAAAAAAAACCCACCCTCTTCTGATTAAACCCTAGTTTCAAATCACATTTAGACACCCAATTACTGTATTAAGTTTATTCCACAGTTTGACATCAATATCGTAATCCAGTTACCTACTCCATGCTGCTTTAACTTGCAATAGTGAACATTTTCTGTTCAAGATATTGTACCGCAGCCACTGGACAGCCATAACTGACAGGATTATGTAAAAACAGTGGCTTATCATGAATGTCCTAACGTTTTCTGATGTTAAATACTCACTTGAGAGTGACGCAACTGCAAATATTGCCAGTGGTTTTGTTTGCCAAGGTTATATTTTGCCTTAAGTGATGCAAAAGAACACAGGCTCCATTCCTGAAATAGCTGGTCTATAAATATGATACCTTTAGATATCCAGCTGAGCCAATGAATCTTTTGCCTTCACACTTAAATGCTGGATTATCCCATTTGTGGGGAAAAAAAAAAAAGGTAGGCATTTTAGATATTTTGCCTTACATTCTTACAGCATAAGAGAGATTGATTTTTCCCTGTTGCCTTTACTCAAACTGAGTGAGAAAATTGCTGACACGCTCCTTTCTTTTCCATCTGTGCCTTGCAGCTCCCCCGACTCCTGCCATGCCAACCCCCCCCTTTGGCCAATTTGTAAAACCTTGTTACGTTCTGGTAATAATCCTTCCCCTTTGGCTCTCCCCTCTTCTCATCCTCCAAGCACTTTGGAGACCAGGTTTCCTTTCCCCTAATACATCCCAGACACTACGCACACCATAGTTTGGATTCACAGCCATCTGCAAATTATTAAAGCCACCATAGGTCTTCCAGAGCTTAACGATCCTCATTTTGAAGGGATTCAGGGTAACGTCCCACCAGATAATGTTATATGGCAGAAATAATCTCAAGAAAGAACTATTTCTGATTCCTGGTTAGCACAAGCTAAGCGATAGAGCAAAGTCAATGATGACCATAGAGGAAGCAGGAATTTCCGAGGCGCTATTTCGGGAAGCAGGGATGTGAAGAGAACAAAACCAGAAGAGAAAGCAAGCCATACTGCTGGGAAATCTGCAATCCTCTGACCAAACCAGCTTCACAAACAGGAAGCAGCGGTTTCATCCTCAGGTACTAGTCAGTCAGTCTCTACCCTGGATCTCAAAGTGCAGAAAACCAGCAACCAGCTGTTCCTGCAGGACGGAGGGGAAGGGCAACGAGTAACGACCCAGTGCTGCTGCCTGGCTACCGGGGGCTGTCTGCCCCAGAAAGGAAAAGCAGGAGCGCTCAGACCGAGACCCTGCAGCTGTTGATAAGGTCTGGCTCCGCCATGAACCAGCGGACTTGCCTCCTGCAGGTGTTTGATGCAATGGCCCCTCTTGGCAGGCCTAAAAGATCCCCCATCCCTTGCTTCCTCAAGCTGTTCACTTCTACCTCACGCCGTGACAGCTTTTATATGCTGTTTTGCAAATTAATGGTAATTTTCAGGCTGCTGGAAGAAAAAAAAAAAAAAAAAAGTCAAGTTCTACAATAAGGCTCTTAGAAAAAAAGTCACATCTTCAATAATTCCTCTCTGCTTCAGCACAAGGTAGAGGCTTGGATGTCAGTCTTGTAATAAATACATGAGCGCAGCACGTCGACTAAATCTATATTAAATCTGTGGCTTTCTATCATATTGTGGTTTTTAATCACATTTTTAGAATGACAGTCAAAATAGCATCTCCATCCATTTATCTTCTTAATAATCAGCACTGCTCCTTTGTCTGCTGAAAGATCTTTGGTTTTGCCCACACAAGCCCTAAAAGTAGAAAACATGATGCAACATGCTATAAACTCCTGATGGCATCCATCTACCCACTGAGAACACATCCTTTGCATCTGCTGAAACTGCTCCAGACTTGGACAAAATGGAATCGTTAAGTATACTAACATTTATTATTATAAGAAAAACTTCAAAACCTAAGCTCTTCCACATTATATCCTAAAATCCACAGAGATCCCAGATCAAACTTTCAAGGCACTGAAAAACAGCTGCTCTGCTTAAAATCAATATAACAGTAATCACCTTGGAAAATAAGCCCTTAAGTTTGTTTCAAACTGTGTATAAAGAACACGATCTTCAACTCAGAGGAAACGTGTATTTTTTTTTTTTCCATTTAATATAGTAAGGGATGACACTTTTTGCAGTTTTTAGTTGGTGGTATTTGAACTATGATCTTTGATTTTGTCCTAGAATTCTTCATGTACCTTCTAAAGCCCCAGAAGTCACAGTCTTTTTCTTTCTAATTAAAGTCCCCCTTCTTCAAATGTCTTTCAATCTTTCTCTAGTGTAACATTGAGCTCTTCAAGTTTCCCACAAGCTATTATCCGCAGAAATGTCTTTGTCCTCAGTTACAGAGCCTCATTCATCTCCCTTCAAACGTTTTTAGACTTTTACAACGCTGAATAGCAGACAGGAATTTCCGGAAGGTGTTCGCTTGTCTCTGGTTTTCCTCATCTTAACCCTAATTGCCTCTGTGTGCAATTCTGTCCAAATGTAGATACATATTCAGAAGTTAACTAGCCACCTTTCACACAATATCACAATGCTAATTATAAAATAGAACAAAGTTTGAAATCATAATATAAATGCCTGAAGTATAGGAGAAACGTCCCCTAAAATAACTATTTAACTCCACCGAGTACAGAGCGAGATCAGGTGCACAAAGCTCTTCACCCTGCCTGTGCCATGGACATCCAAGGTGAATTCTAGTCCAACTTGGCCCACTCTTGGCCTGCTCTTCTTGGTCCATTAATTAGGCTCAGAAGGCACTGCAGATGTATTTTGATGTAACAGAGCACGTTAGGTTATCTGACTAAAGGCTAAGCAAATTAAACACACGGCCATGGCAAGGATCAGAAGAACCATTAGTGAAACCCAATCACACTGACTCACTAGTCCTAAAAACACCAGAGAGTGATCCAGACCATTGTCCCTGGTGCAGTGCCCGCTAAAACAAGGGTAGGAAACTCCCCAGAGGAAGCTGCGCGAACTGAGGCATTACCTAAAGGGGTTTGAGACTGCTTACAGGATACAGGAGAGTGAGAATTTAGGGACAGAACAGGGGGAGTTTGGGGACTACATAAAAAAAACTCCATAATGAATTTTAAGGGGATTGCAGCAATGAGCAAAACGTACTATGGGATGTTTAATAAAAGCACCAAAGGTGCATAAAGGGAGGGACTAAGGCAGACTGGAGAGAAACAAGCGTGGAAAACCCCAGGTTTGTCGTATGGCGTGTGTAGGTGCACATGGCTGCTGTTTGTATTGTTACGGCCTTGTGGGTACAGTCACAGCAGCCTGGGATCCTTTGGATGGGGAGGGGAAAAATCCCTTGCTCCCAAAGGCTTTGGATTCTGCTACCACAAACAAAGTGAGGAACCCCCACATGGACTATGGCAAAAAAGCTCCATTTTTCACTTTATATCTATTTCCATATAGACCTCAGAAACCCAAGTCTTTATGTATCTTCCCAAAATGAAAATACCTACAGAAGTTATCTTTTTTTAATCTGCAGGTATGTAGGCACTGCATTTGGTTTATAAAAGAGTTCATGATCTCCCCCCCCTTTTTTTTCCCCTTCCTTTTTTCTCTTCCTTCAATCAACCATGCTAAAATTTTGAAGACAATCATTAACAATTTCCTTATATTTTCAGTATCTCATGTGATGCTAAGGATTTTATTCTACATACACTCAGATATACATACATGCAAATGCATGTATCCATATTCTTTTTGCATATAATGATTTGATAAATCTAGGTAACCCCTTTAAGGTGGTTAAGATGAAGCCTGATTACACCTCTCAAATCATCCAGGGAAAATAATAAAAAACCCAAACCGACTAATTAAAAAAAAAAATTAAGAGCTCCAGCTCTTTTAGTGTATTTTCTAACCCATTTCAGTGATGGCCTGTGACAGACTTGTATGAGCCCTTCTTGCAAGCAGAGCTACCACTTGGCAACTACTATACTTAAATAAGTTTAGAAACCCTACTCTGGGTATCATGGCATTATGTATTTTTGGTGGATGGCCACAGGAAGTGTTGGAGACCAATTGTGTTTCCAGAAGGGACAAATCAACAGCAGGGAGCCCAACAGCATACAAATAAATCCATGGCCAGGGATCCTCTGAACAGTCAGACTCCAAACACCACCTGCAAAATTCCAAACAACTGACTTCCAACCAGAAAGCCCCAGCACACACCTAAGCCGCTCTTACAACCAGGATGTTTCTATAGGTCATAGCAAGACTTTAGAAAGCCAACGTGCTAAGAGGGTGCCCCACTTGATGACAAGACCAAGATCTCTGAACAAGACCACACCCACTGAATTTGGAAAAAGAATTCACATCAAAATACACAGCCTCCGAGTACTCTAAAATTCCTTTTTTCAGCATGCTGTTACAATCTCTCTAGCAACATTTTTAGCCAACCCCGATCCTTTGAGTTGCTCCACTTGGAGGCCTGTCTGAATGCAACAGCAGACAAAGGTCTTGGAACATAAAGAGATCCTTTGGACAGGGCAGATGCAGTAGAGCTCCACACCAACACCACACTGTCACCAAACTAACTTCAGAACTGAAAGCTCCCTAGTTATATTCAGAGTTCTGCACCAAAAGCTAATAAATTCCAAGCAGCAGGACTTGTTCACACCAGAAGTTATCATGACTCAACAAATCCACAACCAACTACATCACCTCAAGCTAAACTGACAAGGCTGAAAATTTTTAATCACATTCCAGAAGATTAGTCTGGTTTTGCAAATTGTGCAAGACTCGACTACAGCTGTGTCACGAGCCATACTTTGGACTGCACACTCTCCCTCAATTTTCTCAGTGTTTCAGGAAGGAAATAAACCATATTTGGCACAGAGTGCACTGTATTAGTACAACAGGCACAGAGCCAGCGTCAGTCTATTCCCTGATGTGTTCCACTGGGTCTCAGCACCCTACTTAGCTCTTCAGATTGGCCTCTCTTCCTGCATCACCCCATAAGGCAGGTCATCCAGAGCGTAAGAGACACATTATGGCCTCTTACCACCAAACAGCCATAATTTTGCCATGATCATCCAGGAATCTTGCCCAAACAGTGCTGGAAGAGACAAGTGAAAGAGTAAGGGCTAGAAATGTGTATGGGTGTTAGTGCCAGTAGATACATTAAACAGGATGCTATATGAAGGCAAGTGATCAAAGTGCTCAATTTCCAGATTAAAAAAAGAAAAAATTAAACTATAAGGTTTATTCTAATTAAGTTCATAAATTTTCTTGTGCATAAGCTCAGCGGGGGGTGGGGTGTAGTTACAGACTGCACAGCAGTGCAAAGGCTTAAAAAAATCCTTTTATACAGGAGATGCTAAGGAACACTTATGGTTATTAAATCTATCATATTTCTGCAAGAGAAGCCTTCAGCCTAGAAGGCCTAGCCAAATTCCAGCAGAGTTTTCTGATCACCTTAGTGTCTAAAAGCGTAAGTCTATCCCACTGGAAGAGAAGGAGACCATTTCCCAGACAAACAGTAAATGAAATCCAGGCTACAGGAACCCTGTGAAATGTGAAGCTTTTTTCATATATATATAAACCCCAAATAGAAGGCTTGTAATAAATCTCACCTAAGGAAGTTTCTGGGTTTGATATAACTTGAGTCATTTTCATCCCGATTTTAGAAGTTTTAAATCGGCTAAAGAGAAAAGGTATTTATTCAACTATGTCATTATTAATATTAGCAACTTCAACAGTCTGAATTTTTTTCAATTCATGTAACAATAATTAAGACAAAAAAATTATGAAAATATTTACAGATATCCAAGAATCCTGTTGAATTCCTTTTATCCAAAAAGAAAAATAATATATTATACTGTAATAATTATAATGCAGTATACATGTCAGTTGGAATAATCACGATCTAGTCCGTTCCCTTAAGGTCACTTGTACTTTATTAGATTTGTTTAAAAAACAAACAAACAAACAACAAACCCAACCAATATACGGACAACTGATTTTATAACTCTGTAAGGAACAAAGGTTTTTTTTGCCTCTGACAAATCTGAATCTATTTCATCCTTCTTTTGAGGTAACGGTACGAAGGAGTAAGATTGGAACTACAGATATCCTCCACCAACTACCAAGTTACCTGCATATATCAAAAGGGTCAAACTCCACTGCAATACACAGCGTTGGGGTGGTAACCTCAGACGTGGAAATGGCTATAAAAGATTACAGGGCCAATTCCTACGACTGCCCAAAGCAGACGACGGCTTGAGAAACCAGAGCATGTGTATACTTGGAAGAGAAAGCCATGTTTCTGGAGCCATATGCTGTCTTACCAATGTCCATCATTTTTTTTTTACAGTGGATGCAGTCAATAATGATATTCTCTTTCATTGTGACATTTTGTACATGTGAAAACAATTATTTCACTACTGCCACAATATGTTTCTTCCTCTCTGGCACAAATGGCATAGATCCTGGTTTGCTGTGCTTACGACGATTCAGTTCCCTAGAAACAAAAAACAGGAAGGGTGAAGTTCAGTAGTCAGCACAAAGATTTAACAAATACTAAATTCCTCCTTAAGTTACTAATGAGTTATACTACAATCAAGAAAAAAAGAAATTGCTCTGCTTTTATTAATCAAAAGCCACATACTTCCTCCTTTGAGAAGGACTGCCCCTTTCAAAAATAACTTTAAAATTGGCTAATTTTGAAAAGTTTCAAACTGAGCCTTTCTTGGGAGCTCCACTTATTTGGCTTTCATGTCAACGGGATTTGCTGCTCAAGTCTGTAGAATCTTTCTAGCTGAGAAAGATGACTAAAACCTACCACTTTTTAGTTTTACTGTTAAATTTAATGGCTACAGCAAAGTATGCCACCTTCTGCTCCTAGAAATTCCAATATGGCCATGATCCAGGTGACAGAAAACACTCATCCCGGAGTCTGATATTACAAAAAAAAAACAAAACAAAACAAGGACAAAACCTCAAAACAAACCCAAGAACACCTCCACACACTTAAATCAGCCCATTCTGTTTCCATTGCAATGTTGCATCATCTCATGCTTAACAGAGCATCGTGGCTTCTTCCAACATGGTATTTGCTCCTGTTTCCTCAGTGAACTTTTGGGAAGCAGCCAGTCCTCACTGACACTGGCATTTGACTGCCTTTTCCTTATAATCAGAGGTTAATCGATCCTGTACTTCATGAGCACTTATTCAGATGTTAAAAGTAGCTCACTGTCGTTCCTCCCACACACCGTAGCTCCATCACTCCCATACATTGCTGCTACAGCACTGCAGTGATGCATTTTGTTAAGATCAAGAGAAAACAAAGCCAGAAGAGGAAGACAAAGACATACTTTCGCCGACGAGCTTCCCTCATGATACGTTGCTCTTTGATTTGGCAATATATACTCTTGGGCAAGTGACGGTGCTGAGCAATGCGTCTGATCTTCGGGTGATACTGGAACTTCTCCTTCAGCTTCTGATTGTAATTCATAGCTGCCTTCTCTCGTGGTGCAAGCTATGGGGAAAGCACCACAGACAAGCATGTTATGAAAGAACAGGGATTTAACTGTCACGATTTTCTCTGCAAAACATAATTTTAAATTTTCTTTCAAATGGATTCCTTCTAGCAAACAGCTGTAACCACATGAACGTCAGAATTAGGGTAGGTAAGTATTAAAAAGTTACAATTTCAACAACATTCCAATGCTCCAACACAAAATATTATCATAATTTCAAAGTTCAATTAAGTAACTGAATTTACTCCCTGATAATCAGATTTTAATGTGCTGTAGAGAAAAGGGGAATGGAAATAGCTGATAGTAAAACCTCTTTGATCAGAGTCTAACCTCTGATGATGATAAACTTGCTGTGAAATAAAGATTTGCAGGCATTTTAATCACTAGCCAATGTAAGTTAAAATGCTATAAATGAATTGTCTTCATTAACAGCTTTACAGACAGCTCTTTAGGTGGCTTAAATCTTACCCAGCGCCTTGATCCATTAGGAAGCACAGTGCATATATCAGATTTCAAGTATTAGCTTGACTATATGGCACACAGGGAGTTCCAACTTTCATCACGCAGCTAAAAATATCTGAGTATCAAACACTTAAAATACAGGTAAGCTAGTATTACCACAAAACACTTTAATTTTATCCATGTTTAAAAATCACACCTGAGCCACTATTAGCAGCACTGAAAGTGAGAAATACCTCTTCTTGACGGCTACCTACAGAGGAGTTTTTTTTTTTTTCCAACTAGGCATGTTTCCTTTGGTCCTAATACTTATTTATTGAAAGGGGAAAAAAAAATAATCTGTGTGTGCTGTATTTTTGTTAAAAGCATGCACTGCTTCGCGAGGAATATCAGTCTCTATGTATTTTGGATTTGCTTGGACCTCTGGGAATTTCAGCTGCCTTTCAGTCTAGTGAGCTTTCATATAAACAGAAAATCTGTTAATATTAAATATTAACAGAGGATAATCCTATCGTCTTCTTCCTACCCTCCTGTCCAAAATACACTCTAACTCCAGTATTTCAGACATGTCAAAACCCTTCATATTTTCAAACAAGCAGTGGCACAAGTCTTTTGCCCTCCCACATTCATCCACTACTACCTGCATCTAAAGTATTAATAGCAAAGCAATAGTTCAGACAACTTTATTTCTTACTTTCTCAAGGAAAAAAAAGAATCTGACTTTCAGACACTAACAAAAAAAACAGTAACAAAACCAACAACTTTATTACACACAGAAAAACTTGGAAATTCTACTGACATAATTATGAAACATGCTTTTCCCCAACTTTGAAATCAGCAATTGGCTATTCTCCACTCTGGAGGTCACTTTTAGAAGTGACTTCTGTTAGAATATTTCATGAATTCTGAAAAAATAAATATCATACTTAGATAAATTTGGTTGGAAATATCATTAATGGTCTGAAAGCAAGTATTAATAAAACATATGGCAAAGGAGTTTCTCCTTTGGGACAATAAAGAAACCAGGTACCAGATGCAGAGCTGTTCATCATTCAGAAAGTTCTTACTCAGGCATCAGAGATACATAATGCTCTTAATCTCTGTTTCTCCACACCTTATTCATAAACAACAAACCCTCCTGCTTTACTTACATTTATCATGACCTCTCAAATTGCAAGTGAGCAAATTTTACAATCTTAACCCACTAAAACTATTCCCTCCCCCACCCTTTACTGAAATTCCTTCTAGTGAGCCAGCCTGAGTAGCTGGTTCACTCTTAATAAATCCCAGGTGTTCCCACTCTGCAGAAAACTGCTAACATAATCCAAATTAAAGAGGTTTTATTTTAATTAAATGCAATGATTTTCCTTTAATTTAAGAAGAGCAAATTGCTGCCGATTTCGTACAACCTTGATGATTCTACAGACAAGAGGCGAATCTGTAAATTAAAGATACAGCCAGGATATCCTATTTAAAAAATTAATATAGTTTAAGAGGTGGTTATGCTTGAGTCTGATTCCATTTTTATGTGTAATGTGGTGTATAGAAAAGCATGAAGCTGGTGACTTTCCATCCAACTATGGAATGCCAGCACCCCACATACCAGGCTGCACTAAGTGCGCCCTCATCTACATGATGGTGAAAGAAAATTTTGCAGTAATGACAAATTTCTGTCTATTTATGAGAGACAGCAGGTAGCAAAGAAAGCAGACTGCAATAATGCACTGAATTCCAACCTCTCTCTTGCAAGTCATTTTACAAAGGTCAATGTAAAGAGCTGAAGAGAACAGCAGTACTTCCCATTCTGCTTTGAGCTGGAGAAGGCGCCGTGAACACAGCATGATTTAGCAGGATTAGAGATTTTGCTTATAGGGACTAGAATGCTCTACAATATAATACATTTGGATTTATATGACATCATGAGTGGAAGATATGCTCAAAGATGATGTATGACTCTTATCATACATTCCAAAAGTGAATGTGCAACTTTCTTCCTTTATCACAGAAATAGAAATGATGTGGCAGAAAGACAGCTGATTTGTGCCATTACCACAGCGATACTTCACAGCAAATATCTAGAGTGAAAAAGAACTCTAAAATGCAACCAAGTTGTCACCAATAGGAAAATGTGTCCTCAAGTAAACTGCCTATGACTCTCTCCTCCCTCCAGAGGATAGAGGCTGGTTATTTTTTCCCCATCTAAGCAGAAGGTAAGCATTTTTCCAGAGCCCTGATTGAGGGGCTAAAACCACCTGTAATGAAAAGTTCTCCATTTAAGGAGAGCTGTATTCGTACTGTACAGTATTTAAAACTCCACACTACTAGGCTCTTGTAATTCAGCATGAGTATAAGAAATGGCTGTTTATCTATCCTGCCCAGCTTGCCCTTCTAGGTTAGGGCAGGCAGAGCACAGATGCAACATATTTTTAGAATGCGAACGTATCCCAGCAGTTTTCTACACCATAGCTTGTCTTTATTTCCTTTTTTTTTCCCCCATGGCTTTGCTGAAAACACATTTCTGAATTTATTGCCATAAAGTTTATTACTCGTTGTTTCCTTGGACCAAAAACTTACAGCTTCTTTACATCTAAATGGATGACAAAAAAAAAAAAGGTAATGCAGATGTTTAGAGCACAGAATCATAGCTAAAGGGATGAAGCTGTATGTGCACTGAATCACAAACCCAAAATCACTATGAAAAGAATGCCATGTCACACAATATCTGGTACTGTTTGTTATCAGCCTTATCTTACAAAATGGAACTGTATACTAGAAGCAGACTGAAGGGACATACAATTACTTGGACAGTTTTGATGCACTCCTGCTAATGCATTTTGCTAGATCAAACCCATGAGTTGTAACTGCACTTTCTCCTTTTTCAGTCCTCACTCAAAAGCTGCTATTTCTGCATCTTGTAAGAAAGCAGCAAACCTACGCTCCACTGTTCTGCTCACTCCTGACACCAGTTTTACACTTACTGAAATATACATCATTCCCAAGCAGAAAGCCGTCTTCAGTTGTCCAGTGCTCTGTTCTAATGCTACTTTGGAAGCGAAACAGAGCCGAATTTCACAGCTCTTACTCACAGAAGTGATGTTGCTACTAAACATTTACACTCTAAGAACTGCACGTGTAGATTTATTTTTTTTAAATAACCTGTCAATAGATTGAAGAACAATACAGCTTTTTGAAGTTTTACTAATGGCTCATTGCTTTCACTACAATTAAAAAAAAACCCTAATCTATCACTTTCTTTGTATCGATTAGATTATTTCTACTCTATTACTGCTGCTTTTCCAGCCTTTTCATTCAGATGAGGCTCTATTTTTCTCTTTTCCTCAGAAGCCAAGGTCATTTACCTATTTTAAAGCGACTTCTGCTGTGGCTCCAACAGTGAGATTTGGGGTTTGTTACCCCTATGTAAAACCCATGCAGACTTATTCGTCAGTGGAATGGAGACACAGCATGCCTCTGGCTCCTCCAGAGACTTTTATTCTTACTTTAATGTTTCACTGATTTCGAATAATGAGTATGATGCCAAATACATTAAAAACCAAAAGAAACATGCATGTCAGAACGGATGACTGCTAGGGCAGCCAAGATTCAGAAAGTACAACTTTCCAACTGCATAAATGTTCATCAGTCACAACATAAGCACTATCTATTCCCTGTAACGTCCGGGGAACCCAGCAACACCAAAACCAAGTAAGACTAAGTACTCACCAAAGGAAAAAAAAAAAGAATAACATGTTTGATTGCGATTTTTCTTTCAGGATGATGGTTTCTATCCACTCCCACCCCAAAAATATCCATCTTAAAATACAAAGTATTACAAGATGTTAGCGTTATATCAGAAATACAGTGACCTTTGGATGAGTCATTCAATCAAATCTTCTCAGCAAAGAAAAATAGCAGACCAAGCAACTAAGCATTTAAGACACATTCTGACACTTCCGACAATTACTGAATGTTCAGCTTTGAATATTCAAAATGTTCAAAAAATAGCCACAGACTATGGAAGAACTGGACATTTATAAAATGAGCGAGCATATGTCTATGAAGATAAGAACACCATTCCTCTAAAAAAAGATGGACCAGGTACTAAAGAAAAACAGTGGAAACCAGATAAATAGCCATTAACAGTTGCAGTGTTAAGAATCACAGGAATTACCAGGTTGGACTGAACAAGCATTGGCACAGTTACCTGAATCCAAGCAACATTTTCAAGACTATACAAGAACAAGATAAGCCATAAAGCTTCCATTTTCAAGTCCTATTAGCAACAACTACTCTTGAAACATTTGAAAAGTAAAATTTCATAGTAATTCTGAAACAAAATTAACATTATAGCAGCTTCAGTTACTAATTTAATATCTAGATTGTGTCTTGCTAAATTCAAGGCTTCAACAGCATAACGCTTGAACACATTTCCACACAAGATATGAGGATGTGAAACACTGCCTCTTCTTATTATAAAATAATTCTTTACAAGCTCATTAGCATCGTCCATGTGAAATGAGAGCAGTTTTTCTACATAATTCTCTATGTCCCTTGTAAATTCTTCCTGTATTTCTAAATAATTTTGCTTTCTTAAGATATCTTTTGATGCTGCAAGGTGGTTTTTTGAAGATAGGATGACAAGTTTTGTATTCTAAATGATGGGATGATTTCCGACAGTGAAAAAAATAAACAAACAAATCCAACAAAACACAATAAACAAAAAAAAAAAAATCAAACAAAAACCCACATGCCACTTGACCTGTGCTATAGATAGCTATTGACTTGGTTCTCTTGAGAGCCAATAGCCAAAGAGCTTTGACAGAAATGCTTACAAACCCGTACACGTATGCATGCGACAAAAGCTGCATTTGTATGATCCCACAACAGAACTGAATTGTATGCACAGTCTTCAAGAGGCACGTTAAGCAGCAGTAACATTTACAAACAGGAAAAAAAAAAAAAGAGGCAAGTTATTTTATGTAGGATTCACTGTCAGGTCAAGGAAGACAAGAGTATTAATATTAATGTCCAATACCCGATAGTCATAATTGGTAGCACTTTTTTAGGCCCATCCGTGGCCAGTTTTCAGGGATGCAAATAGTACAGAAAACAGCAGAATGTCATTTACCGCTCTACATTTTGAGTACTTAAACAATATCTAAGTTGTCCTTCTGGTACACAGTATTTCTACGATGCAGGAGTAGTTGGGTTTGCCCATTACTTCCCAGAGCCAAGTATCCTTACTCTTTCATAAGAAAAAGAGGCAATGACATCTAGTAGTCAATAGAGTGAATTTGCTCTTCAAACCTGAAAATACTAGGAATCATTCTATATGAAAATAATATTTTCTACATTCTTTTTACCCACTTGTCCTTCATCCATAGGGCAAAGGGTAAAGATGCACATCAAAAATACCAGACAATTCTGTAACAGAACAACATCTTAGAGAGAGACAGCATGCTCTCTCACTAACAATACAGTAAAGACAGAAAATTTCAGTTAATACTGTAGAACCAGGTAAAAGGGGCATTGCCATGAACATATGGATATGACAAGAAGAAAACAGGCATTATTTCTGCCCAACACCACACCGTCTAAGTAAATTCAACAAAAAAGTTAAATCAAAAAGTAAAGTCTATAATGAGCTTTGCAGCACCCTTGGAATTAGCAAGTATGGGATAGATATTTAAACGCTTGACTGAAGCCCTACAAGGGAAAATACCAAGAATCAATTCAGAACAGAAAAATCAAAAGAAAGCATCCTCAACAGAAGAGTTACTCCATTAAAGAAATTAAATACTAGTTTGCAACCACAAATACTGTGCAGGCTACAAAGCTGTTTTGGATTTTTTTTCGGTTTGGTGGGGTTTTTTTTGTTTGTTTGGTGTTTTGTTTTTTTGGTTTTTTTTAATCTATTGCTCTATAGCAAAGATGAGAAAATTAATAAGACTTCCAAATACCTACGGTAGACCATAGCTAATGATATCCATGTTGTTTTAGCTGTGCTACTCCACACCCAGTGCACACCAGTCCATGAATTATCTCATTCCATTGCATTGTAGGCCTACGTACTCCTGCCACTCCCATTCAACTCCACCGCTCCCAGCTCTGCTCCTACTAAGATACTCCTACTCCTCTCCCTCCTACTAAGATACTATCACTTGATGGAGCTTCAGGTTATCACAAGCAGCTCTAGACATGACTATGCAATAAATTCATCCCCTTAACTGTACAATATTCTTCCCTGAATTACAGCTTCCCTCTCCTCCCTCCTCAATCTTCCACAAGATCAAGCAGAAATTCCCACAAGCGTTGTTTGACAGCTATGCTGATGGGCTCAGAAAAAGCAACGTAAGCGCCTCCAAAATACCCTAACAATATAAATCTACATAAAGGGATTACTCCCAGCTGACAAAGTATCAAATTCATTCTCCAAAGTCATTAATACTTTAACACAACTGTGCAGATGAATATATGCAAGGGGTAACTGTAACAGAATGTTTTGGCCTTGTCTATATGTAAACGTTTGAACAAGTGTAAGGGAACAGACGTGTACCTAATTAGACTGATGTCTGCTCCTGCTAGGAACACTGCAGCCAAACTGACTTACATTGAATTAAATAGACTTCAGACACCACACTAGTTTGCCCACTTGGTATCGGAGAATTATATAGGTTAATGGCAAACTCAGTTATGCATCAGTGCAAATGGTCTATTTTACAACGCAAACGCTTATCAGAGTATGAACCAGTCACATTCCAAAGTTTTTAAACGTGGTAACCCTAAGCTTCAGCAGAATGACTTATGTACAGCAAAGCAGAACTCGCGGCTTTTTCTCTAGTACAAAGGGATGAATTCTCACCTGTAGCACCCAAGTAAAAAACTCTAATCTATTTAGGTGACTATTGTTAACATTAAACAAGGACAAAAAAACCCCTCACCTAGGCAATTCTATGATTGTGTAGCAATAACAAGGCATGTAATTTTTTTATTACAAGTTGTAGTAAATGCATGAACTATACTGTGCATGTCAGTTTTCAAATTAAATAAAAACTACCAATTTACCTTTTCCCCTTTAGAAACAAGGTTTTAGAAGCTGAATAGACTGACCAGTTGTAATAACAACAAAGCCTCAAACATCTTGCCCCATGATAACAAAAAGCAAAATGCAACTCTTACCACGCCCAGTTTTTCAGAAGCATTAGCTTTCCACAGACGAATATTCATCTCATCTGAGCCACACAGAATATACTTGTTATCTGAAGTCCATTTTACAGTGATGACGTGCTGCATTCGCTTTGTGTGATATACCTCCCTAAAGGAAAGAAAAACATTTTTAAATGATCTATCATCACTTTTCCCATCAACGTTACCTTTTAAATAGCAGAAAGCATTCTGTTCAAGGCAAAAGATATTTCTTACTTTTGTTGGTGTTTTCTTTTTTTTTAAAAATCTGACTTTTTTTAAACACTGTGATGTTAAATCTAGAGAGAGATATTCAAATAAAGTATGATGGCTAGACTGACAAAGGATCAACTAGGATAAAATGCTTTTAAAATAAGTGTTTTCATAGAAGTCACAATAAATAGCTAAAGAATAACTCCTTTTGCAAAACATGCCATGGATGTACAATACGATATGCATCATATGCACAATATAATGTGCATACCATTCCCGAAATAAATGAAATTAATATGCTGTTGCACTGATCAGGCATTATAGAATGGGACTGCAGAAGAATGGGCGCCAAAGCATCTGACAGCACCGTTATGAACAAGAAAGAAAACAGTGAATAAACACCTCCAGGTGTCCATTTACAAAATGGCAATGGACTGGCTATTCTTCATTATGATTTCCCTCCTTTCCCCAAAAATGGACTCCCTTATTGTCTAGAGGAATCCTAGGAAAAAATTTGTAACCCTGAAAACTCAAAGAAAGTCTCCAGTCCTGCAAATAAAAACTCAACAAGAAATATCAGCTCGTATACAAGGATCCAGAACAGCAGTGTGGCTATTAAAGCATAAATTACATTTAATTTCTGCCAATTAGGCTCCTGCTCAACAAGTAGTGCCACTTGTTGAAATATGTTTCTTGATGTTACATTTAAACCAATATTTAAAGGAAACTCATCTAATTTTCATTAGGTATGTATCAAACAAGCAGAGCAGTATTATTCATAAAGTTATTCTTTTATTTCTGCTATGAAAATATAGGACTAAGTACACTTGTTGGCAATTTTAATTATTTATTAGCATTCTAAAGATGAAGAATAAGTAAGGCCTACTTACTGTCCACTAATACCCACTCCTTTGGTGTATCAGTCATGCGCTGCAGCTTACAGACCATTCTCTTTCTTTTACCTAGTTATTTTTACAAGTAAAATCTGAGTAGTAATGGAAAGGAAATACGGAAACAACACCGATTCAAGAGCTGTGGAAAAACTAGATTGGGGCCAAGCTCGGCGGGTTGTGAGAAAAACAACAGTAATCAATATACTAACTTTAATAAGCTTTAATAAGCTTAACCACCTCTCGTAATTCACAGTTAAGAGATGCTCTACAAGAACCGTGTGGAAGAGTGAGCACGAGTACTTTCAGAAAACATTAATACTCACATCAGCATTTTACTGATCTTGCTGTTTAATAGCACGTGTGCACAGACACACTTTCACAAGCATTCCTATGTTTACTTTTATTTTACTATTTGGCTCAATAACAAAGCTTTTCTTCACCCACCTTTGGGGAACAAACTACTTTTCCTCTCCTTGCTCTGAATTTTCAGCCTTTTCCTCTCCTGTTTCTGCCATCACAAGTTATTAAATATCATTCTCAGGGAAAGAAAAACACAAAATATGGCCAAATAACCAGGATCTGTCATTTTAACAGTTCACACAGACATCCAGTTCCATTTACCAAGAATTTACTAAATTTAATCAACTTCATAATAAATCTTATTTCTTATGGTTAATCAATTTCCTAATTTGAATTTTCATTTTAAAATACAGTAGAAAGCAACGGAAGTTAGGAGTTTTTCAGATCGGCAGAAAATCAAAAGTCAAAACTGGAGTACTGTCAGGATCCTTGTTTACAGATAATCTTAACTGCCTCCTCACTTTTCCAAGTGGGCTCAGATCTTCCATTTAAAGAATTTTCATGGCATTAATTTCAACCGTGTAACTCTGAAAAAGTCCAGCTTCTAACGAATTTTAAGTGTCCCAGTTAGCTTATATGAGGCTAGGTTCTTCACTTGTAAGGCTCTTCCTTACTACATTTATGGCCATCACACAGAAGGGGGAAAAAAAAAAAAGGGGGGGGGGGAGGGAATAAAGAGGATAATTCCTTCCACAGACTTTGGCAACAATCTGCTATAATGTGGAATAAAGCCTTTTACTGCTGCGTTATGGGGTCTGCAAGCTTCCCCTCAATGATGTACTTCAACTTTGCATATCACCACTTTTGTGAACATAACTATTGCACAGAAAGGAAAATCTGTAGAACACAAGAACTGCTTAATACAAGAATTATAAAAAAAAATACCACCCAAACCAAAACAAACCAACCCACAAAGGAACTGTAATACTTACATTTAAAATATTATTGCAAGACAGGAAGAAAATAAAAACTACTCATAGATTAGTTATAAAGAAAAATGTAAACACACAGACCCTGTCAATCATTAATGCAGTATAGAAGCATACAAACAGTTACACTGAATAATGCATACATAACTGCATCAATCAATAATAAAAACATACTCCTCCTCTTATCAATATTTCAACATCGCCACCGCCTAAACCACCTAGAACTTGACCTAGTAGCAACTTTTTGAGAAGCCAAGTTTGCAGAGAGGAAGGCAACTAGAAGTAAAATAAAGTTAAGAATAAAGAAAAAAGGGAAAGAACTGACAACAGAAAATAACAAAGGTAGCTTTATGAAGGACAAATGATACCAGACAGATCTGATAACTTCCTCAATTTTCACCAAATTGAAAAAAAAAAATAGTAACCATGGAGACACAGTAGATCAAATCTGAACCTCAGCAAAATATTTAATACAGTGCCTTATGAAATCTTACATGAAAAACTAATTCAAAGTGAATTGTATTCAAAGCATTGTCACATGAATCAAAACCTGGTTAACAAGATATAAACAAAAGGTAGTAAGCAGACTGAAACAGATCACAAAAGTGTTCCAAACTGATCCTCAGGAATTCATACAACAAAGAATTGTCTTTAGCAATCATCTACAGAGGACAAAGACAGTCCTTAGATAACCAAATGCTACAATGCTGTAAGGCACTGCAAACTTAAGTGGTGACAGATACAGTACAATGTAACCTAAAAACATTACAGATATATAAAGAGGGAAATAAGATGGGATTCATCTTGGTAAAATACAAATGACTATGCCCAAGAACAATAATCCACTGTAATTTTAATCCAAAACTGCCTAAGTATTGCTATCTCTTAAGCAGTTCTACTTTAATGCATACTCCAGAATTATCTGTCAACTACATGATCTGTCAACCTCAAGTCATAGACAGACTACGATTTCAATATTCACAGGAAGTGAATGCCCCAGTGAAGATGTTAATGAATGAAGAACTTTGAGGGAGGTCACAGGAATGAATGACAGCAAGAGAGAAAGGTGTAAAAATCACTCACCTGCTGTGACCTTTGTCTACAGGAAAAATGCGGACAGACTTATCAAAGCTGGCAGAGACGAATTCTTTCCCAGTGGGTGAATAATCCACATCAAGAACAGCAGACACGTGATCCATATGCACCATCACAGGTGATTCAAGAAAGCGCATATCAAAAGTATATAAGCTTTAAAATAAATACACCAACAGCTTAATATCTTAACAGCTCCTAAGTAAATAGTACATTTTTGCTGAACAGATACTTTAATCATACATAAAAGACACTTAAGGACAGATTCATACTGCAGAGGGAACTCTTTAAAACTGCTCATTACACATTAAAAGGAAGAATGATGCATTGTTTAGGGCTTGAAAAAAGTTTATTCATCACAGGCTTTAGCTATTGGATCAGACCTAGGTATCTTGCTCACAGTTGAAGAACAGATGGTCTCCACTATATATACACACGGGTCACTGACCAAACACACTTCTCCAACCACCACACTGTCCTCCCTTACTGCATCTTCAGCTATAAGTATATAACCTGAACTTGGACAAGCAGCTCTGAATCATTACGACAAGCCTATCAACTCTCCAAGGCTTCTAGATATTCCCATATTGGGAACTCCTACTAATTCAAAATCTTCTGTGAAGTTTCCATTTGGTTGGCACCCTCTCCTACTGCCTAATTGTCTTTAAGCCAGACAAGGAAAGGAAAGCTTGGTCCTTCACTACATGGAGCTATTAGTTCAGCAGAGCACACTACCTGCAGAAAAGCATTACATTAAAAATAAACACACAGCTTGTGGACCACAGCTGGTTTGCTCTTAAGCACTTCAAAGCTCGGGTGAGGTCTACCTGTACTGCCTTTGAATCAGCAAGCCCACTGACACACGGCAAGGCATAATGACTGAGCAGATCATTAATTTGCCTAGGGCCAATAAGCAAAGTGCTTTACAGACAAAGCATTTAATGAAACCTGCTTAAGATATACAATTCAGTAGAACTACTATACGAAAAACTTGTGATTTAGTAAGTTTCTCCCGCTCCTTTCTGCAGATGAACACATAAGTAGAATTAATTCTATGTCTCTTATTCAATAGTTTACTGGCAACTATTGCTTTTTCCTTCTAAATTCCCCAAGAAAAAAGTACGCTAGCATCATATTCAAAACCATTACTCCATATAATCAGGTAACACTTGCATATGTGTTGGTGATACATCTATTTGCCATTGCACTTACATGAACTGTAATAATTTGCAAGAGGACATTTGCCCCTGACAGTAACAGCTACCATTTTCAGTTTAGCGGGGCAAAGGGGAAAGATTTATAAACAAACAGATTAGATACCCTGTTAGCCTTAGCACACTATAACCAAAATAAGTGAGAAGCAGGACATTAAATACAACACCCACTGTCAAGGTCTGAGCCAGATCTCATTTCCTTGGAAAAACAGCCTTAAGTGATAAAAATCCTATGTTCTAGAAGAAAACAGTGATCTATTGTTAGATCACTGACTTCCTGGAAAAAAGGATGTGAAGCACATTTTGCAGTGGCCTAGTTTTGAAGAGAGAGATTTTTCAATATCAGATTAGCTGTTCACATGAACGGTATTGTTCAAAAGTGAAAAAAACTGCTCTGAGACACTGAAAGGATATTGCAGTCTCTGGAACTGTTTCACAGAAGACTAGTTTAGTTTTTTTTCTTTTTTTTAAGAAAGGGTTTCATTAAAATAGTTTATCAGTACGATATATGAAGCTTCACAAGAGCAGGCATGAAAATAAACACTTATATTGCCTCAGAACAGATCAATAGTATTTATTTTCCAGGTGCCTTTGCAAGGTACACTTGCATGGGTTCAGCTGCATTTCTGGTAAGTAACACTGCTTTTTTTTCCTCTGGGTACTGAAATTTAGAGAAAGAGGCAGTCTACTATCAATTTATTTTTTTTTTATTAAAATCAGTGAGCCTATAATTATCTAGTTATTACTGAAATGATTTAAATTTAGAATTCAGGTAGGTTTTAAAAATGTATTTTAGCATGATGATAAATCACTAAAATACAAATTAAAAACGTAACACGATATCAGGATTATCAAAAAGCAAGGTCACACTTACTTGTAATCTTCATTTGCTGCAGTAAAAATGAAAGCTTCCATGGGGTTCCAACATATTGTATTTGTCCTCATATTCAAGATAACCTGAAAGATATTTACACATTGCTCATTGCTACCTTGTTATAGGCAGTAAAATACTCGCTATATTCAAAGCTTCCTATATCACTTGAGACAAGCACTCTCTAGATACAGAATTATGGCAGAGGAATAGTGACGTGACAGAATGTTTCCTACAGAGTGTTAGAACTGGGACTCAAGACTCCCTGTCCCTCATCATATACTCACTGCTTTGTGCTACGCTGCATTCAGCTCTGCAACGCCCAACATGAGAAAGTGGACCTGTTGAAGCAGGTCCGGAGGAGGGCCATGAAGATGATCAGGGGGCTGGATCACCTCTGCTATGAGAGATGGGGTTGTTCAGCCTGGAGAAGAGAAGGTTCTGGGGACACCTTATAGCAGACTTCTAGCACCTAAAGGGGGCCCACAGGAAAGATGGGGAGGGACTCTTTTATCAGGGAGTGTAGGGATAAGATGAGGGGTAATGGTTTTAAACTGGAAGAGGGGAGATTTAGATTAGGTATAGGAAGAAATTCTTTCCTGTGAGGGTGGTGAGACACTGGAACAGGTTACCCAGAGAAGCTGTGGATGCCCCATCCCTGGAAGTGTTCAAGGCC
>JAOXJK010000012.1:139472020-139500846 GCA_025774025.1 Xenus cinereus | reverse complement strand
TCTGGTACAGCAGCACTGGAACACAGAAGTGCTACAGTTTCATTCTACCACTGATGCATTTCTCTTCCCATGATTACTGCTTAGTATTTCACAGTTCTTTGAAAATGTGTCTATTTTTAATCCCACAGTATTGCTGTAACTTCAAAATTACTTTGTATTTATCCTTTTTAGAGCTCTTACCGCAAAACTAGAACTTTTTCTGAACTACCTAAAAAAAGGAATAATATAAAAAAAATTAAAAATTGGTATCAACATTTTAAGAAGGTGCAGCAAGCACATCGTGTGCAAATACTCATTCTATGTAATCCAAAGGTCTTTAGAAGTCATGAAAGAAAGAATGCTCTTAACGTTACGATGAAAGAACTAGTTTACCTTCTCACTCTGCCATAACCCTCTGTGTTCACGTGAACAATTCCCACCGCTGTTCTGTCTCGGTTTCTCAACAGGAGGGATAAAAACATTGCAGCACTTCTTACCTCATACAGCTCTAAGAAAAAAAATACATTAAAGTGTCTTGGGTGCAGAAATGCTACAGTAGTAGAGCAACAGACATGCTACATCTAGTTAATAAGAAATATCAACTCAGAAGCTCTTACTATACAACAGTGTATTTTATTACTAACAAAGACAGTAATAACAAAACTACAGAACATGTGTATAAAGTTACCCGTTTACAAAAGTGACTACAAGAATGAAGGCTTCTTAGTGTGCAGTTTTCACAGGAGATTTTTCAAACCTTTCTCAGCAGCAAGAATCCTCTATTTTTTTCAATGGGGAGACGATAATAGAAGTGGCATGTCCTATTTAAGGCAATAAGCTACAAATGCTAAAATGCAGATGCTGTAATAAAGGTAAATACATTCCAGTTTTAATACACGATGGATAAAATGAATAACTTTGGTTTATCAGAATTGTAGTTCCTGATGTTTCAGCATTTACATGACCCTTGTACCATGCAATTTTGCTTGACTGTTCAAAGCATCACCTTGAATGCTGCCCAAATTGGAAAACAATAATAAAGTACTGAGAAATATTCTTATTAGTAATCACATGCAAGATGCTGAACAGTCTCACAAAATGCATTGACATTTAGGTTTAGAAAACAGCAAAATCCCGTCTCCAAATTATCTCAGGTAATAAATCACATTGACTTAATTGGAGCCAGGATTTCTTAAGAGCCAAACGATGAAATTCTTACCCATGTCAGTAGTACTCGCTCTTGAGGAGCACCCCATCATAAGAAAGGCTACATGTATTAAGGCCTTTTTGATTTAAAGAAAATATATTGCTGTAGCATACAGAAAATTAAGCTTTGTAGAAAAAGCGTTAAGGCCCTCTTTTAAGTAAATATAATGTTAAACAAACCCGTATATTAATAACTCAGAAGTTTATTTTCTGCAAGACACCTCTACAGAATTTTAAAAAATTAAGTTACTTGCATAGAAATAAAGTGATACATACACTTTCACTGCAGCCCAGTAAAAAAACCCCAAAGTGTACACACTTTGGATTCTGTCCCCCATGCCAGGAGGGATGTGTAGCGATTTCTTCTTTGGCACAACGCTCTGAACACCACACCAGGAGGGGCTTCGAGAAGGATGTTCCTGCAGCGCCGCTGCACTGACCGCACGGTCCCTGTAACAGGACGCAGGGAGTTCTGACCAGCCCTGCCCCTGCACAGCGTGTGGCACACGTTAGCTGTAAAGGCACAACCCCTCTTCCCCAGAACGAAGTAACCTTCTCTGCCCGCCACAGGGCTGCCGACATCAGTAACAGCCGAAAGGAAGCGTGTGAACTTCACCAAGTTTGTACAATACATACAAAACAGTAGTTCTAAATACCGACCTTATGCAGTCAGTTATTTACAAAATTCATTTTTATATACAAAATAAATCACTAATTCCAGTTTCCCTTTCATATTCAGTGTACAAGCTACCATAAAACAGTGCTGTAATTGATACATCATGACATTATTTAGTGAGTATTTATAAATTTGTGTATCTAAGTGATACTGCTGTTTAAGACACAGCAAAAAAGAGAAAAAAATTAACAAGTTTTGAAAAGTATCAAAGACGCAGATGGAACTTTTACGCCTTGAAAATTAATAGTGCTTTCTAATCATTATTTTAATGCAATTCCTTACAAAGTGTTCTTTCTATTTGGAATAATATTTATTTCTCTCATCTTTTTCTTAAATTATTGCTAGTCAATCCAGCTGTGTCCTACAGAACTTCAATTTCCATTATTCCTGGATAGGATTAGATATATTACAGTATTGCTAACTGTCCCCACAGCAAAACTTACTTTTTTTAAGTGCAAAGCAAGATATGTGTGTTTTTTAATAAGGCACAGAATATCCGTTATTTCCAGTGTAACACAGAATCCATATATGTTTTATACATTGAAAATGTTCATATACAAATTCAGTCTTTCAAGGGTTTGAACTGTTTCCTGAATCCAACTCTCTTCTGGTGTCTGAAGCAGAGTAGACAAGTAGTGACACAGAAGGTGACTGTGAGACATCAGGTATTTGGGAACAGCTCCTTTGTAACGGAGGAGAATCAATAAAATCGTTTTTAGGAGTTATTCTGTAAATAATGAAAAATAAACCACAGGGAGTCAAGTTTAAGCACAGTGCATTACCCTAGAAAAAATACATTTAGCAATGAAATTATATTATAACTTAAGCTATATTGTTTTCAAGAGAAGGCAATACAGTTCTGTATACTCTTCCAAGTTTAGGGTCACCATTGTTCTTTTTCACGTCTCATCATGACTGCATTGCACCCACACTTTTCTTGAGGGTTGCTGTTCAACGATACGAAACATCCTACAAGCTCTCAACACTTAAAAGGAAAAGAAGAATCCTACAAAAACATGAAATAGCCCATATGCTAAACTTGCATGGCCATGTGAAATCGTTTGTAAGAATTACGGTACTCTTAACAGCTACTGAGGGTTAGTTGTCTACTGAGAATATACTGATTCTTCAGAGAGAAGAAATAGAAAACTTACAAAAATAGCAGTAATAGGCATGAACATGCAAAAGATCGCATTAAGGAGCCTTACCTTCCTTCACCTACTCTCTTCATGCTCTCAGTCAAGCTACTCATATCACACGTGCTATCGGCTTTGTTTCTTTTTTCCACCTGATCCACGGTCAGCTTAGAACTAGATAACATTTGATCTCCACTGTTTTCACCCTCCTCGACCCTTCGGGCTGATGTTCCGTCTGCCTCTATCTCTTTCTCAGATGTCTCTGGAGAGGTTTTAATTTCTGCAACAGTTTCTTGGCTTAAGTAATCATGATTCGTGATTGCTACCGCAGAAGTTCCATGATTTGTTGTGCCACCCGTACTAGTCCCCATTGACTTCGAAATGACTTTCAATCTGTGTGAAGTTGATTTGTAGTGCTTCTTTTTGTGTTTAACTTTGGAATTGTGCCTCAAGAAAAATTCGCATGATTCTTGCAGCACTCTCCGACTCTCACTGATTGGACTGAAAGAAAATACAAGCACGTAACTGAATGAAGAGGATAACCTCAGGTATAATGTCATACAGCTTTGCACACAAAAACGTGAAAGAGCAGCAACCAACGATGCAATCTGAGCTGGATGTTAATGAACACAAGGAAAAAAATTGTATGTGAAAAGAAAAGAAAATCTGATCATAATGGCTCTAAAGTAATTATGTCTGTGGAACAATAAAATAAAGCAGATTTCTACATTTCTTACTTCTGCAAGTAGGTCCAATGACTTCAGTAGATTAATCATCTAAGAGAGGAAAGCAGGATTAGCTCATAAGCAGCTGTATTACCAAACTAACTTTATGTAAAGTAAACCTCATTCATGTGAAAAAGGTAAGTATTATAAAACAGACTTCATTATTTTTAAATTCTTATAGCTGAAAGTAGTTAACATCTGAAACACGCAAAAAAAATTATACAGGAAGTGGAAAAAGAGAGAAGAGGGAAAGGAAGCTATAAGCTCACCATCAAGGAATGTAGATGTAAAATAAAAAGAGTTTAAGGACTGCTGCCTTGGGAAATCCAAAAAAAAATAAAGAGATGTAAAAACACAGTATAATTTATGAGTAACACAGATAATCTAAAAAGAAATAATCAAGGAATTAAAAAAATGACAACTACAAGAAATGGAGATGTCATTTATAATCTGTTTAAATCCATAGATAAATTTTCTAAAATTAAGTAACAGAACTGAATTATTCTGTTTCAGGAAAAAGAAAAAAGGAACAGTAGATTAAAATAATAAAAGTGATACTAAGGAGGGTTCAATGAAAATTAATTTTAAAATAAGACAAGCCTGGCAGAGGAGAAAAGCAGAGGATGTTATTGTTGCATGACAGCAAACACAGCTAAGTACTGTGCCAAATGAAGCAGTCGGAACACGTGAAAGGATCTAAATTGATGGCTGAAATTATCTTTCCTCATTCAACTGGAAACCAGAGATGTATTAGCCAGCACTAAAGACAACAAAATGTCTTTCGCTCTATGAAAGAGAACAAATCAGCAGAGGAAAATATTTTCTATTGTCAGAGAATGTTGTCAAAAGGTCACTGCATATGTAAAACTTCATCAGACTCCAATGGCATTTTGCTGATGCCCGTGTGCAGCATTTAGACTCTGAAAGAGAAGGGTTCTAAGGACATTTTGATTACCTGACCTATATTTAAAGAAACATGTCTGAAATGCAACTTATTTTTAAGTATGCACTTTAAAACACAGGAATAATATAAAAAAATTGTTCTTACTCTCTTTTGCGATTTCTGTTGAAGAAATTGGCCCATTCGGAACAGGTCTTTTTACTTCCCACCCAGAAGACTGGAGATATGCCAACAATTAATGTCAGCAAGTATTTCATCAGAAACAAAAATATTTCTGGTCTTGCTAGTGCCTTTGCCTAGAAGATAACGAAGTTTAATAAATGCAAAGAAGAACATATACTCGTTGATTTATATTTTAAATGCAGAAACCAAATAAATTATATAAAAGAGAGACTCTCTCCTTATGGTTGTTGTTCTTTGTTGAGGCTTGTGCTGCGGACAAATGTTAGACATGTACAGTCAAGTCAGACCTGGTTAATGCCTACAGCTGAATACACACAGAGGAGATTAGTCAGAAGGAAATATTTTTCTTTTAAATTGAAAGGAAAGATAATTTGGGGGGTAACAGTATTAGTAACCATGTTCTTCAGAGATAGTTTGTGTGCGTAAGATTTATCCCTTCAACTTAAAAGAAACAGTACGTGGATGAGTTGGGAGTTAATCAGATTAGACAGCATCTTCACGGAGCCGCAGGGAACTACATAGTAGTTTTCTGTTTATTGCAAAATTAATCCACCTATTTGCAGAACAGGATCATAGGAGCAGAGACATTTAACCCAGTGAGAGATGATTATCTTCTGCTCCCATGCTGCAAATTCAATTTACATTACTTGACTTATCTGCCAGTCCCATCTATGAAAGTCACTACTTTTTTAGCCAGGTAACATTGGCTACTTAAACTGAAGTTTGTTTTGGTTTGGTTTTGATCTGGCCAGTGTAATAAAAGACTACAAACGAGCTCAGGTAAGCCAAGGCCGAGCTCGCCACTTCAAGCTCCTCCGCAGTCAGCACACGCTGTTTATTACAGGGACATGTTCCGCTTAAGTATGTCTTTGTGTAACATTCCCTGTTGCTATTTACTCTTTCCAGTAGGTTAATTAAAGGCTGAGAATACACACTCCTTCTGTGTTATTACACCAAGCTGTTATATTTAAGCACTACAAACCAAGGTGTGCTTTTTTTTTTTTAAAAAAAAAAAAAAGCATAAAAGCCTTTTTTCCAGCCTTATGTATTTTAGAGCATTTAAGTTGCTACAGAGCTCAGTGTAAACGCACTGAAGATGAGATACACTTGTTAAGAATGGTAATGGAAGCAAAAATAACCAAGAAGTCTGTGAGCTGTGCTACTCTCAGCTTACACTGACTTCAACACAGAGGATACAGAGGATGTTTAAGAATGCAGAAGGATCTACAGATCATCATTCCACAATGCCTCTGTTTATATTCCTCTTTGTAATGACAGTTTATCACAGGAAAAACACAGACGGTAAGTGCAAAGCAATGAAAGATGACAAGAGACACCTGCATTTCTCTTAGTGATGGTGTCTCCTTTTATGTTTGTTCTTAAATGGAAAGAAACAAACCACAAATTACTCCCGATTGCAGGGAGTTTTATGTACTTACTAGAGATTTAATCCACAGACAGTACTGAACATGGCAGATTTACTTTAAAAGCCTTTCCAAAGAAGTTGTTTTTTTTAAGAGTCAAATGTTATACACCTCTGCAATTTAAAGTGCTGTTGGGTTGCTGTTGGTTTGGTTTTGGGTTTTTTGTTTGTTTTTTATTTATTTGGGGGTTTTTGTTTGGTTGTTTTTTAAGAAGATTTCTTCACAATACTGAAAGTCAGCCTGCAAATGATAGCTATCATGGAAAAAATATACTGGAAACTTGTTTTGTAATTTCAAGTGTTTACAATTCTACACTTTGAAGAAAAAAAAGGAAGAAAGTGATTTTAAATCTATGGTTAAAAGCAGCATTTTAAATCCAATTTAGACTCAATTTTCAGGAATCATTTCAGCATCAACTGATAGAAAGTCACCTTAGCTACTTTGATACTGAGCTAGGCACCCAAATACTGAGCAACTACTTTTAGGAATAGATACTGTGAAGAATGATCCTTCCCTCACCGCAATCTGTAATGTGAAATTAAAATACTGTAAAGATTAGCAAAAAAATTTCAAAGCAAAAGTATGATACCACTGATTTTGACTTAAAAAGCAACTAACCACTACATTTCTTGAACTGATTACTAATGTGAAAATAATTACAGTAGATATGGTGATGCATAAGGGTTTTTGTTAAATTTACTTCCCAGTATTATTTGTAAAGGAAACTGCTACTTGCCTGGTAAGGACAAGGAATGTGGTACTGGTCACAGTGGTCAAATACCCAAGTCGTTTCCCAGATTTTCCGGTTCACCAGTTCATAGACATAACATCCAAGAAGTGCTACAAGCGGCACCAGGTATAACCCACTAAAAACTCCAATTCGGATCATAAATTTCTTTAGTTTCTCCTGGTTTCTGCCATCGTGCTGTATGACTTGCCGCACATGATTTAAAGAAATAATACCAGCTAAAAGAAGAGAGAGACCGAAAAACACACAAAGGCACAGAGGCAAAAGCACAAAGTACAGAGAGGCATCGAGATCGTAGAGACCCACAAAACAAACTCCACTGATATTGTCCCCTTCAACTTTGTTCATCGCAAGGAGCATGATGGTTAGAAAACCAGGTATTCCCCACGCAACTGCATGGAACCACATGGCCTTTTGTGCAATGGCTTCACAGCTCCATTTTCTTCCCGCTGCAAGGAACCAAGTGATTGTAAGAATCACCCACCATATAGTTCCTGCCATAGTGAAAAAATACAAAACCATGAAAAGGAAAGTACAGGCTTTGTTTTGGGAGCCGAGAACAACTGTTTCACCGATTTCTAACTTGTCATCTGCCTTGTTACAGGCAGTTCTGTTCCCAAGTAAAAACCCAATAAAGTACATTAGGGAGACTATGCTGTAACAGACGGAGTAGTATATGATCGGCCTCTCCGGGTACCTAAACCTTTTAACATCAATCAGAAAAGTCAGGAATGTGAAAAGCGTAGCACAAAGACAAAAGATTGAAACTATTCCAATAAAGCTTTTCGCAACATCCAATTCATAATTTTTGAAGTACATATTGGGACACGGGGGTGCGCACTGGTCAATCCCCAGAAACTTGTAGCCTTGTCCACTGGTGGTGTGCAAGTGCCGTGGACACCAGAATCCATAATCCCTTCGGGCATGGCCTGGGGTCTTCTGAGTTCCATGTAAGTCTGTGGTCACAGCAGCAGTGGCAGGAACAGTCTCATCACAATTGACTAGTCTACATAAACAAATAGAAGAGGAAATATCTTAATGCCCCTCATTCTCAACTATAATTATTTCTCAGAAAAAATGAAAAAAACCTCATTTTGAACCCTGTTAAATTTTGTAGATAACACAAAATGTGCATTATATGAAAAAATCAGGTGGCATTTTACAAAACAGACTTCAATTTTTTTCAGTTTGAAAGACTATTCAAACACAGCTGTTTACCTGCTGTCCTCTAGCTGTTGTTTTATTGCTTATGAAACACCACTCAAATCGCAGTTTTTCTTTTAGATTCTTAAATTCTACTAAACGTTCATGTATGTACATAAACATATTTACAGTAGCTATCCTTTTTAAAAATCTGGATAACAACAGACTGTTGGAGACAGCCAACGATCTTGTCAAAATGCAAGCTTCAGTCAAGGAACAAAGAAAGAAGACTGACAGTATCTAGAATACATTATTAGTATATGATTATCATAATTTTTTGTGTTACAGTGATATTTCATTGTCATCAGCAATAAACCCACCTAATTGAAAAAGCAGAAAAAGATAAGCATTGTAAAAAATGATCGCTATTTTAGCATTTCTTTTTCTAGCTCCATAATGTTCATTTTTAAATTGCACAAGACTCAGTAGCTCAAAGGTTTAATAGGACACAATATGTGACCTTTCTATGAGCTTAATATAGTATAAACAGCGTTGGACACATCTTCAAACTACATTATGTAAGAACACTTCAAGCAAGTAAGCATTTACTCAAAAAGGGATTTATATTTATATGCATTCCAAATTTAAGCATGTATTTAAAAGAACAAGTTTTGCATTCTAGCTTTTAAAATAAGATTCTGTTATCTCAAAACATTGTCAAATGCTATTATGAATTCCTCGGTGTCACTTTGCAAGCTCAGCTTGAGCTAAAAAAACCTTCAGTACTTTGTTTATCTGCATTATCATGCTGTCCAAATAAATGCAGCCTAATCATTAAGAAAACTGATTTTGTAGCAGATTCTTTCATTAACCATGGGCCACACCAGCATGTGCGGAAACAGTGTGTGGACTTTATTCACCCAGGTCTTAACAGGCATTATGGATGTCTGTAACAATACAAGAGTGTGAATGTCAGGATTGCAGCTACTGCCCATCCTCACGCCAGCTCCTCGTCCATGGGCTCCAGCAGCAGGATCTCTGCTGTTGTAAGAACACCCTGCATTACATGGACTTCTTTATATCAGCTATTGGGCAGAGATCATTGCATATATGAACAGAGCAGGTTCATTTTCAATAAATGCTAGCAGTAGTAGAATAACTTAAAGCTGCAGTGATTCCTGCAAAAAATATAATTTAATTTAAATGCCATTTGAAAGATATATTGAATAACTGGATTCACTTGTAATTTTCCTAATTTTTCAAAGCGATTCTTGAAGACATTTGCTGCGCTGAGTGGCACTTCTGTTGCACAGAAGTTGATGCCTTCTAATTTTTAAAACGCCCCACCTTCAATTTTTTCTGCAGAACTAAGGGCAATACTATTAATGCCATCTGTCATGTTTACTCCAGTACAGATTTCTACCAAGGATCATAGCACAGGATTACTGTCCCTCCCTCAGTCCTGTCACAGACTAGCAACTGCATGAGAGTTAGAAAAATGATTTGAGTTTCCCCCCTCTGCTCCTTTCTGGCCCTTCTTGCCCTGATGCGTGTTTAAAAAAAAAAACAAACCCAACATCTGGCTTTAATAGTTTATAAATATCTGCAGTTGAAGGTCAGAATCTCAAGAACATTACACCGGAGTGCTTTCAGTGGTTTATATTTAATATATAGAGAGTCACCCTTTCCCCAAATTTACTATTAACTGTTTTCTCCCTGGAACAGATACAGGAACACCTTTGAGGAAAAGGAGAAACTTTTAAAAAAGGGACTTTTGTCTGACAGTAGATGAAAAGCAACACAAGATTGTATTTGCACATTTAAGGGGTTAGGAATAAGATAAGGCTTCTACTATTTAATGCTCTGTGTCCATTCAAATACAGGATATTTTATATTTAATTATTTTATTAGCAATTATTTATAAAACCCCTGTGAAGTAAGTGTGATCATCCCTAGTTTAGAGATCAGAAATCAAAGCAAAATCTACGCTGAAATATTGAATATTTAAATTTTAAGAAACGTATAGTAAAAAGCTTCTTTTTGCAGGGATCTGAATATGGAAAAGAACTGCTGCAGAACTTTGTTGCAAAAAAAATCACAAGCAGGAAATGCAGGTGATCATTTGATTAATGAAAAAGTTTTAATAAAAAAATAGTCCTATGCATAAGCACTGTAGGGTCACCAGTGATGGGGAAGCTAAAGTAAAGTGATATTTAACATTTTGCCTCAGATTTTCGACTCAGTCTAGGTCAAATACGAAAATATCACCCCCACCACCTGTCAACATGAAAAATACCCCACCTGCTACATTCCAGCTCTTCAGGCCATGCGATTGCAAAAGTGTCCATCAACTTCTTACAGTCAGAATACACTTTCTCACAGAGGCTCCGACAAGGGTGAATCACGTGAACTTGCTCCAGGCAGGCAGGGACAAAGGCTTTGCACAGAAATGTGTGGACGTCTGGTGAACAGTGAAGATTCAGAAGCGGAAGAAAAGGCTACGGGGAAGAAAAAGGCTTTGGTTAGTAGTTTTAAAAAGATAATTCAAGGCTTCAAAACTAATTTTCATCACTGCGGCTCACGTTTGTTCCCCTGTATGTTTGAAAATATGATAGAAATGATAGAAAATAGTGTTTGTTCAGCAGTTTTGAAAGAGCAAAGCCCAGTGGCCCTGAGTAGTGAGAAGCACTTCTAGCCCAGCCCCTGTCCCGGGATCTTGGCCAATCTGTAACTATTCAAACCTAATTTTTCCTGTTTGACAATATTAGAAATCTGAAAGGTATTATGAAAGTCCATGATTTTTTTAAAAAACAGGAACTTAATTTTTTACCCTGTATTCAGCAGCCAGCTTCTAAATAAGGGCCCTGAGATTTTCTAAGGTATGTCTGGCCCTGTAGTTCCTGTTAAATTACATTTCCAGTCCTAAGCGGTATCTTGCACTTATTGTCTTCTCTCATCCTAGAGAGGTTTGGGGTTTTTTGATTAATGAGGTCCAAATATCATTGTTCCTCATTTTTGAAACATGGCATTTCAAAACCTCAACATGACTGAGAATTCCTCTCCCCGTACTGCTGAGCACCAAGCAAAGAATAACTGATAACTGCTCCTCCTAGAGAATTCACAGAATGAAATTTAATGCAACTTTTTTTTTTTCCCCTCAAGAAATAATTTAATCCATTATTTACAGACAGAGAGGCTTTTAAGGAAAAACCCCCAGCCTTCCTTCTCTACCTTTTTATCAATTTTATCATTAGGGAAAATTATTTCAGCCGAAATACTACAGTGTGTAAAAAATTCAGAGAAACCTGATGCTGTTGTTCGTTCATTTTTGCACGTCATTTTCTTGATGGCATCGCCCCCTGAGGGGGCTGCAGGTCTGAAGCGGTGGAGCCAAGAGAAGGGAGCGGAGGGGCCGGGGGGCTCCCTAAGCAGACCCTCGCCTCAGCGAGAGCAGGCAGAAATAAAACTGAAGAAGCCAACCATGCACCGGTGACCTGCTGGTGACTACACGTGGATACTAGATCACAGATCAGCCAGAGCCACGAGGTGCCAGGCATCGCCAGTTCTTTTTACATAGGCTTTTTGATTAAATCCTTCTTGTATTTCAGGAAAAAGGAATCTCCGTATCGCACGTAAATAGTCAAATTCATGCATCATGAAAGCTGAAAAAGTATTTAACGCACTTTGAAATCTGTTGATACATAGGGACACCGCACAAAATTTTTGACTTTTTAGTAAGGTTTTTATTTAGGAAGAATTTTGTTTAATTCTTTGCCATTAACAGCTATGTCTCGAATATTCAACCAATGACTGGTAAAGGAAGGTTTCTGAGCCCAGAATACCTTTTAAGTATCCCAAATATATATACACCTATATCCCAAAAGCAAATCTTGCTACTAAATATGTAGTTTAAAAGGAAAAACACTGATAAATAAATTTTCCCCTTCAAAAATGCTGTATCTACGAATCCTCATGGGACCTCAATAATAAACATAGGAATGTGTGGGGAGGGAGGGGGGGGGGAAGGGAGAAGATAAGGCAGAGTAATAACAGTAAAATGCTTCATGAAAAACCAAAAAAATGTTGGCGTCCCTCAGAGCACTCCGGCTGCGTGCTGCATCTGCAGATGCCATTACAGCAGCGCAGAGAAGTCTGATCCCCCCTCTGGACGTCTGCTCTGGAGCTGCCTTCGCAGGAATCCAAGGCTTGAGTATTTTATGAGAAGGAGAGAAGTACAGTTCTGGTATAATATGCTCCAGTTCCATGAGTTGGATTATTTCCTAAACGCTAAGCGGCTTCAGATGAAAAAAACAGTAAGGAGTTAACTCAAAATGAATTACATTTCCTTTGCACAATTATGATGCTTGTTTTCTTTTTAATTAACATTTATTTGCTCCGATGTTTAATTTATGTTAGCTCTGTTCTTCCTGGCACTTAGTGTAAAATAAAGATAATAGCCTGGGTAATCATATACATCTCCTATAGAAATTGAGTTTACTTTTGAAATGAAGTCTTGTAGAGTTCATCTCAGTTGATAAAAAATAAAACTAGTTTTCCACAAAAAGTTTTGAGGTACTAGTCAAGAACTTTTGCGGACTTTGGTAAAAGAGCAGTATTTTCTCTAGAAAGTTAAGAATTAAAAAAAAAAAACCCAATATTCTTATCTATGAAACCAACTTTATCTAAAGAGATATTCTACTAGCTATTTTGATTAGCAGCTAACAATTTTAAAATAGCCATTTCCAACATAGCTAATAACACATTTCATAAGTTTGCTCCCCTGATACAGAAGATGAGTATAAAGAAAGTGATGTCTGGTGAAGAAAGTTTGGACGTAAAACCAACTTTATCATTCTAACAGAATTTCTGTTACATGAAAATACTTAAAAGCTAAAATACCACAAGAATCACAACACAGTAATACTGTTTATCAGAGATAAGTAATGACAAGCAAAAATTAAATGCTTTCAAGAGTTTTACTACAATATGCTGTTATTGGCTAAATACTGTTGTTTAAAGAACATATTATTTTTAAGCGCAAAACCACCCCAACACAGATAAATGCAAACTGTAGGAAGGAAGCTATGCTCAGCCTCTAATGTAATCAGAGTAGAAGTCCAAGGACTTGGCTGAGGAGTAACTGTTCTCACAGTATTTATTTCAGCTTGCTAATAATATTTACCTTTTAACACCTGGAAGCCCAAATTAAGAGCAGAATGTCTGGTGTTCTGAAAATACAAGCATCTTCCCAGTCGGCAAGGGGGGAAAACAAGACAACAACCCTCCCAGTTTCCAACAAGAAATGGTTTAGGAAACTTTACAAGCAGCAGTTTATAACACCAGCCTCACCAACAGACCTCCTTTCTTCCTAGAACACACCTAATTCCTTTTTCAACCATTTATGCTTATACTTTTTGTGAAATACTATAGCAGTAAGTTATATTGCATAACCACACACTGCTGAGAAAATACTGCATTTTATTTGGATATTTTAACTCCTGGTTTTGCAACCTAATCTGTGTTTTGACAGTTAATATACTACTCTCTACTTTTTCCATGCCGTTTTGCCATCCTGCTATCTTTTATGTATTATACGTATGTATCAGCATAATAATGTTTTACGTTTTGATTTCTACTCCTTCCATAATATACTTTGCCTTCTATTCGCCTTGACTACATTTTAATTCTGACCTCATATTTCCACAGAACTATGCAGAGTGATGACAAAGACTCTTTTCTGAGTGTCAGTAACTAACACAGTACAGTGCACATCTAATTGTATGAATAGTGGGGGTTATCTTTCCCTTTATTCATTACTCTGCATTTACCATCCCTAAATCTCACCTACCATTTTATTGTCCAATTGCATCTATCACAAGACCTTTTGGCAATTCTTCAGTAATTTTTTTTTTCTTAGCAAATTCACTATCCAACCCACTTCCAGGTCAACTTACGAGTTAGTTGTGTGTCGGATGTTTCAGTACAGATGAGTACAGGGAACCATCCTAGCTATTTATTTGCTGTAGGACCAAATTACCAGCTAATTATTTCATACCGTGCTTTGTGACAAAACATTTATTCCTCCTTTTCTTCCTGTTCTTTAGGTAGGCATTGGAAAAGCAAATTCTCCTTGGGTTACCTGCATAGTTTCTCAAAAAATGTAGGTTATGATAACGCCCAAGCCTTTTTGAAAATTGAAGTCTACTATGCAGGCTGAATCACCCCTTTCAACAAAGTTATTGAGTCCATCAAAAAAAACCCCCACTTTAATGAAATGATTTCCCTCAACCGAAAAACTCTATAAAATGTAAAACTTCACCTCAAACACACAAAAATAGGATTTATAAAATACAGACTTATTTTCAGAAACTGCTTGCTTTTACCATTTAAGAACAGCAAAAAAAGGTCATGAATTGCGTCTGGAACTCTGCTAACAATTATGTATCTTTAAACGTGGGCTTCACCTCCAAATAGCCAATTTGGAAATGTTTCAATATAGAAAAATAACAGATCTGCATTTTCTGACAGACCATAAAAGCAAAATCTCACCAAACCCAAAGTACTCACTCCTACTGCTGGGTAGTGTGTAAGTAAAAAGTGTAAATCGGAGATCACCAGCTCACTGAGAGTATGAATTGGTCGCTTCAAGGCTGTATTACCTGGATCATGGGTGTCCCAACCACCAAGCAAGTTTTACCCCAGTGGTTAGCTGGGTAACTGGCACACATGCACCTGTTCACGTCTTGAGCATCCAAGCCCAAGATTAAACCCGCAGATTCACCAAGCTGGCAAATCTAGAATTTAGTACCATGTTCCTCTCCTCTTCAGGAAGACCAGGATGTGCAGGTGGCACAAACACATGAAGAGACACTTGGCATATCTAGCATTAGCAACCATTGCCCTGTCACATGAAGAACAGAGATGAAAACCTGCAGATTTGGTGGTGACAGCAGTGCTAAAAATAGAGTGAAACTAGGCTATTTTAAAACCAAGAATGGAGCTTCACAAAGCCAATAAAAGCCCTAAAATATAAATTCTCATCTTCCTGCCAACGGGAAAAAGCCACCAGTTAATATGAGGCAATCTAGAACACACTAACGATCTACCAAGCAAACCTCCAACAAACTAATCACAAGCACGAAGCCAAAGATGCAGGCTGTGACACCAGGAGAAGCACGGCCCCAGGCAATAGCAGTGGAGAACCGAGGGCTGGGAAACAAAACTTTCCCCCGCGTTGTCAGTGCAGGGAACGAGGGGCACGTGCCCTGTGCACAAACCTCCCAGCGCAAACGGTCTGACCTGAACCCCACGAAGCAAACCAGGGAGAATATCCTCTGCACTGAACAAACCACCAACACCTTACTAAATCCTAGATTCTTTATGACGTACGTCTATATTATATTTTATCCAGAGGCAAAAAGCCAGGCTATCCCAGAAATTCGGTTATGGTGTGGTCCTACAAACAATAACACAGCTGAGACAAGCGAGAACAAATGGTGCAGAGCACAGAATAAATGCCTAGGTGCAAACACGCTCTTCAACATGCTTTGCCAACAAGTAAATTGCAACCCAGAACTGCAGGTGAATCTCATGCTCAGCATGCTTCTCTGGACTGTGCTTAGCAGGCTTACAAGTCCAAGACACAACAGAAACAAGTTCATTATTCCAGGCAGACGGTGCAGGCACTCTGTCCTACCTCACTCCAGTTTTACCCTAGAGAAAAGTATTAGCAGGTCTGTAGGGTTGGGATGTACAATAACTACTAACCTATGTCAAAACAAGTACGTGAAAAATATTTTCCTGTACTCCTCTGATTAATGTCACAGAAATATTTATATAATATAGAAAACAGTGGATCAAAACACCGAGGTCTTTGTTACAATCAGCTACGGTAAACCCTGATTGTAAGAGACAGGAAATATCTTGAATTGCTGAGATATACAGAGCACCAGGGCTTTGTTCAGCCGTGAGAGCCAGTTATTTAAGGCAGTAACAACTTGCTCTCCTGATCACTGAGGTCTAGTTACCAACCTAAAACATTTAACTTAGTTAACACTGGGGTTAATTAAGGTAAGCAATGGGAGACGCCAGCTGTCTCACTGTTAAGCAACAGCACTGGTTTCATGATTTGATACGCATCTTGTGACCTAAAGCAACAACATTACAACCTTGTCACTTACACAACCGTGTGTTTCAATCGTGGAAGCAAACACTCAAATCTCAATTTCTACAATCCTACTAGACTGTGTACCCCAGATGCCTTCCTGATATATTAAAGATACACATTGCTATTCATGGAACTATTTATCCGCTTTATAGGAAATAACACCTCACCTTAACCATTAATAAATAACAATTAATAATTTATAGCACCAGACTCAAACACAACTACTGTTGAGTAAGTGTCATTATAGAATTTAAGTACAACCTCAAAACTAAACACAATATTTATCATGTATTTTTTGTATGTGATATGTAGTCAATACAGTCACTGTCAACCATGGTGTATATAAATGGTCTCAAAAGAACAGGCAGTAATTACTCTTTATACTCACAGAGCTACACTAATAATCAATCTTCATGGTATCTTTAGCCACTTCTATAATGATAATCTGTTTCAATTAAAAACAGCGAAACAAGTATGGCATGGCTGATTTAATCCTACACTATTGTTTCAGTGGAGCTATTCTCAACTGGATGCGAACGCCATTAGCACCATACCCAGAGACATTAATGCCTTCACGCAATTCCCAGATGGGCTGGCAAGGGCGATAATTTGTTCATGGCCAGTGAATCAGCTGCCAAGAAACTCTGACTCCTTATTCATGCACAATTAATTAAGTCACAATAAATAAATGTCCTAACACATGAAGCCAAATGAAGGATAAAATTTTCAAGTTTGATTAGATTCAAAGTAATGTTGAGAAAAGACTCGGTTCTTCCATTTGGCTGCTAAATTGATGGATTTAGATCAAAGGCAAGTTAAAGATGCTTTTAAGTTGGTATGTAAGGATTTAGAAACTCAGGAGGTTAAGGCAGTTTAAGTGTCAGCATCTTGTTGCTACATGTCTGGTAGAAGTTGCTACCTCAAGAGCAGAGCTGCAAACCAAAAACGTGGGTGCAGCTTAGGAACATTAGTGCAGTGTCAACCATCCTTTAAATTGCCAATGAAGATGCTATGAACCAATTTGCTATTGATTTGGACGAGGGGGGAGGCAAATACTCCATGTTACCACCTGAGCTGTGGGTAATAATTGACTATTGGTGCCAGCAGCAATACCAGTCCTAATCTGTATTTTCTAACCTCAGTCAAAATTATATGCATAACTCCTCCAAGACAAAAGTTTTTCAGGACTAAAATTCACTGATAGGAATAAAATATTTTAGATCTGACTATTATAAATTTAATATGCATCACTATTGCATGTTAGTTTGATATAGGTAAAAGAAAACTATTGAAAGCATATGAATCATTTCCCTTATTAAAATAAGCTACTTTTAAACAAAGCAGCATTACTATAGAATTAAGGCAAATACAACCATGTTTAATTTGTCAAACATTTTGTAAATGTAATCAGTCTAGCATTTACAGATAGAAGAATGAAATCTTTTGTCAGAGTAGAAGTCAGGTTACCCCAGTAGTTTAAAAGACACAAATAGAAATAGTTCAAGTTTCCTACTCAAGGACAATCTAGACTTCAAGGATTCGATGGAAGGAGGGTAACAAAAAAGAAAGAAAGAAAAGCGCAGTAAAAAAAAGCAAGTGGACCAAACAATGCTGTTCTGCCATGGATGATGTTTGCAAAGATATGAACTTTCATCTTTGTCCTTCAGCTGTGCAGCAAAGGCAATGCATCCACTTGGGCTTTCAAAGGCAACAAGAAGTTATGATTTACTCTTCATCTAAACATTCAATATATTCTATGTGTAAACTCTTCACCATCACTCACCCCTACGCCTCTATATGCAGTATACTTTAATACATACTCAGTTGTGAACCTTGATACTGGCTGTTCAAAGTTGATGGGACCGTTAATGAGAAATCCAAGGAGAGTAAGGACAAGGCACATGCGAGAAAGTTTTCAAAGGTCAGTAGGGCAGCAAGAGGCTCACTTATTTAAAAAAAAAAAAAAAACAAACAAAACCAAACCCAAAAAACCACTCTACCACCACAACTGGGCACTAAACTTGCCATTGCCAGTACACACAGACACATACACAGAAAGATAAAGCAGGCTATTCTGCTCTTTACTTCTATGAGCTCTGGACTGTTTTGCATTAACTAGCAACTACAGAATTTATTTCTGTAGTAAAACAACTCAGTTTCATGGTCTCCCTTTAAATATTTCTTAAGCACAAAATAAAAATACATATATCCCTATATTTCTTAACTATAACAAAGGTTAGAAGCAATATACACAGGCATATTACATCTCACTAAAAAGTTACTCTGAAACAAAACTGAAGTACTAGTATTCCAGTACTTTCCAAAATGGCTTATTAGCAAAATTCACTGCATTTTGTGGTACTAACCTAAATTATAGCTTGACTTAAATTGTAGATATTCCAGCCTCTGCAATTTACAGTTCAAAACAAACATGAGAAAGTTTTCCCAAGCATTACAGAACTGAACTATTTATGCAAAGCTTTCAATTATATATGGTTTTATCTCCATGTATACTATACAGAGCATGAAAGACAGATAAATACAAGTTAACTGAAGGAAAGTACACTGTGGGTCCTCAAACATTTAAAGTCTAGACAGAGCTTCATTACATCTGGACTGTGGTAGCTGAAGTATCTCAAAATAATCTTAAATTCTTCATGCATTTGCCATGTATTACAGCAGTAAATAGATTTATTACTGAACTTTTTGTGTAGAATACAATTTAGAAAATTACCAGTAATACTGTTGATAGACTGCTGGCTACCTATAGAAAAGCTCCTCACTTGAAGAGAATTCCAGCAGAAGTTGTTATTGCAGTGGTTCCAAAAAAGTCAGACCAGATTCATGTTTCCCCTGCCTTTGTGAGTGTGGAGATGCAGTTCAGAGGAACAGCACCACCCAAGTTACCAGAACAGTAACCCCGTACCACGCTTTCTTCCTTGCCTACTTCATGTATAAACTAAATCAGGACAACCTCAGTCATGACAGGATTGATCATCTCAAGCAAACTTCTGTTAGGCATCCGTGACATCAAGTAAAGCAATCAAGAGCCAGATCCACAGAGGGGACTAGCTATTAAAAGAGGAACTTGTGATGCCCAGCTTCCAGGTACTTCCCAAGGTCCTCAAAAGCAGTTTCCCCATCTGATGTCCACATAGAGAGGCACCTGAGAAAGACATTCACAGAATTCAGGAAGCAGAGATAACATCACAGCCAGAAAAAAAATTCTCAAGAGCAGGAGGAATCAAATCACACCTATCTCCAAAAGTTAGGCAGCTAAAGCCAAGCGTGAGGCAGGGTTTATGCAACAGGCTACTCCTCAGAATGCTTAGGGATCCGTGTTCAGACACCTCCTTTGCCAGTCCATAAAATAAAAAATTTAAGCAGTCTTAAAAAAAAAAAAAAAAAAAACAAGTGAGAGAGAGAAAATAAAGGAGCTTAAGTCAATAGCTTAGCAACTGGTTTGCTCCTGGGAGAGAAACTGGGGATCCAGTTCCAGTAAGTATTTAAGTATTTTAAATAAGATGATACAGGGTCAACAGAGAAGAGCAAGAGACGTTTCTGTGCCAAAAGAGCCATGCAATCTGCAGTTAGAGATCTACCTGTCACTGCCAACTCGGCCTGGAAAGGACAACCAGTCCTCTTCGCCACAACATACTCAATTCCCCTTTTCTAAACCCAAGCCATGCTAAAACTAGGAGAACACCAGAGCATTCCACGCCCCTTACCATCAGAGAGTTACCGGGATGGCAAGAAGCCAGTTCTGTGGATGCAAAGGCATCTGAACCAGCTCTGCACAGACCAGCGCCAGCCCAGCCAAGTGCCATTTCCACATGGCTGCCGATCCTGCTCCAAGCCCACCCAGGAACACGGTTATACACACAACAGCTTTGACTCAAAGCTGGCCCTCTGAGACCTGAGATGCTCTGCAAGGAGCCACACTTGTCTGCGTCAAGTGTTCCACTCCTCACAGATCTGGGCTGGTTAGGTGGGGGCAGAGATACTGCATATAAATTGGAAAATCACCTGGCTTATGAAGTTAGTTCCCATGCTCACGGGGAATAATAAAGTGTCACACTCAGCCTCCCAAATCCAGCAAAACGAAAAGTAACCACATCTGTTGATTTACCCACATCTCATAAAAATGAGACCTAGCTTGCCTCATGGCCAGCCAAGCAGCGTGTCAGTATCTCAAGGTATGACCAGCTAGAAACACTCAAATCAGAAGACAGAACTGCAGGTAGTGAGGTAGGTAAATCCAGCTTCATGGGCTTCACCTCATCCATCGGACTTGTGCGTGCCTGCCTGCCTCACAAAGTGAATGGATTAGTGAAAATTTAAAGAAGTTAGTAATTGCAATAATTTTCACGCAGTACAGTATCAAATGCTTTCTTGAACTTCAAACAGACTGACTCAGTCCCTAGAAAATCTGCACAAGTTGCTTCTGTCATGCACACGTGTTGACAAGGAGGATGGGACCTTCTACATGAATTCTCAGTAAGGCAGGAGCACGGACTAACGCAATTCAGACACAGCACTAGAAACGAATGACCTGAGAGTTTGAGCCACAAACCAAAGAAAGTTCAAAAGAACAACTGAAAACTGGATGGCAGCCTCAGTTTGTTTGTGTCTGGGAAGCTTTCACCATGTAGTCAACTTTCTACATACTTAGAATCCACCATCTGCCATAACTTTTGATCCAGAGTAATTTTCTGTAAAATCATTGCTTCCTGGAAGATCAGTGTTCAAATAAAATGGAAAACTAGGCTTTCCATTTTAAATTCACTTCTACAGCTATCATCTTCACTACAGCTTGAAAACATAAAATTATAATTAATAATAACTATTATTCTTCAGAGTAGATCATTATTGTAACAGGAAACGCAGTACTTAAGATATTTTTAAAAAGATACACATAAAAACTTTTTTCAAAAAATGTGATACTTCATTCCTAAGTATTTGTAGGGAATAGTTCTTATCTTCCACATATTTCTTTTGTGGCATTTTTGTTCAGTTATTTATTTTTATGAAGATAAAATGTCTAAAACAATTACAACTTGAGTAGTTACAGATTTTTGATATGTAGACATACGTATGCATCTTAATTAAGTTACTTTTCTTTATTAACTTTTATTTGCTCTTAGTTTTGATTTATTCTGAGACACAGGCCAACCTGAGAGGCAAGAAAGCAAGAAAACCAACTTGCTTTTAAATAATATTTTCTAAAAAATCCGAATTCTAAAGGAGCAGCGAGACAGCTGGTAAGGACAGAAGCTAATTCCTTTACTTTGTTACTTTATGACCACCTCTTCCTTCCTTCAAATGCACGATATCCACATTTAAGAAAGGGCTCTCTTAACAAAGCTAATGATGTTACTACAGGAGCTTCTTTCTGCTCCCGCTGCCTCGCAGTCTCTCCTCCATGCCTCCACATCTCCACCCAAATTCTTTACACTTCAAACACCCTGACTGCTCCTGCTATTGAGAGCAAAATAGAGACAGCTTCCCAACAGTTCATTGCTTGCTGTAGCACAGAAGTAACTTCTCTAGTAGTGTCTCACCATTACTTGATGGGACAACCCGGTGTGAGCTTTCACCCACCCCTCACAGGAGCCAGGTACAGCCCCAGCACCTCCATCACACTGCAGAAACTTCCCACGAGCAGCTGGGGGCCGTAGGGAGCTCACAAGCCGTGCTATTGCACTGTAACCTCACAGGCAGTCAAAGACTCAAGTTTGCTTTTTCTCTCCTTCACAGATGCCTCTGACCAAGAGGAGGATGCACCCACCTCCTTATCAGAGGAATATGCGAGGGCACCCCTTCCTTCTGCCCCTTCCCCCAGCATCTCGCTCCCAGACTGCTGCAGGCAAAATGCAGCAGGTGCCCTGGGGAGGTGACCCCTGAGGTGGACCCCCGCAGCACCTTGCAGCCGAGGTGGCACTGGGGAAGGCAGGCAGAGAAACAACTCTGGGCAGGTAGTCACCGACAGGCCCACCAAGGACATGGAAAAGGACCAGAGCAGCTCTTGGCCCACGCTGCTCATCCTGATAAAGGATCAGGAGGCTTTAGACACGTCACAGGGGTGACAAATTCTGCAAGAGACCTTCCATTTCCCTCCAGAAGTGCCAAACTATTGACTGTAGCGGCAACCAGTGGGGCAAATGCATAAAGGCCTCTAAGAAGTCAGCCCAACCCTAGAGAGACCTCCATCCTTATCAATAACTCCTATTCACCCCCATCCACAGGCACCTAAGCACCCAAGGGAGCGTGGCAGGCAGCATGCTCAACACAGCAAGGAAATTGACAGGATGCCTCCTGTTCTGCCTGGTTCTGAATGCCTGCTATTAGCCAGTTTCCTTATCATTAGCCCACAGAGCTCATTTTGTTGGCCATGGTGCCTTTCCCCTTCTTATCTTCCCTATTTCTCCTATTCTAAAAAAATAAATTAAAAAAAAAAAAATCAAGGCCACTTTTTCTACTCTTTCATCTTATGATCCGTGGGCAATGTTAACCTTCAGCATGTGACATTCTGTTTGTAGCTCCAGGGGTGCTCCCCGGAGAGATCTCCTACCCAGCTGGATTCTTAAACTTTGCTAAAAATGGTACACCTCCTACCTTCCTAGCAGGAGCGTTAGCTCATGTGCAGTATAGAGCTGGGACACAGAGTCCAGGTAACCAGGTATTGCTAGGCCATCATGAGGCTGGGTAGATACAGCCAATCTCTGAAAAGCTGCTTTTAATTTTTGTATGCAGAATAAACATGTGGAGAGTTTGGCCACTAAGTGCTCTGTGGCAGTAGTTACTGGGACTGAAGAAATTGGTTGTGCAGGCCCTCCAGGGAACACAGCATGGGCCAAACTGGGAAGGATGTGGTTATTCTCTGAAATATCTTGACCTATCAGAAGTTTAAGTGCAGGAAAGATGGATGATTCTTTTTATTTCCCCAGAAAGTTCTCATCTGTTTCACTACAGGGACGAAAAGGAGCAGGTATCTTTGGTAAGAGGACATCCTTTCTGTCCTGCAAAGACTGAGGATCCAGGCCTGTTCCTTCTGTCTCTATATCATAGCAAGTTTCTCTCCCCTCATTTATAGTGGCTGCCTACACAGCTCTTATGCTCCCCTGCACACCTCCCCTTCCTCTAACAGCTAATCACAAAGCAAGCAAGTCTCCACCCATCTCCACTATGCAGTTCAGGAGGAGAGGGCAGACATGTGCACCTTTTCCTCTGGCAAGCAAATCACTACTGCGATGCGGCAGACACAGCTGAATTCAGAGAAAAGGTGGAAAGGTCCGAAAAGGCAACAGGAGACAAAAGCAACCACGTCTGCCCCAAAGAGTTGGCGAATCAACAGCTATCAGAGAGTGAGAAAGAAGGTGGCAGCAGGCTTTGTGGTGCAGACACTCCTACCCTCTCCTTTGGAATGGGGCAGAACTAAAAAGCTGACAGAACAGCAGTTTTAGAAATTGTCATATTTAATCATCGCATTGTCACACCAGAAAAGACAGCACTGACATTTGACTACGTCCCCTATCCCATGCACTCCCTTCCTGGACCATTTGCTGGAAGTATCTTCATATTGAATTAATTGTAAACTTATATTTAGTGAAAGCAAATTAAGAGATTACATTAGAAATTTTAACCCACAGAATTTCAGTATTAAGCTTTTGAAGGTACTTCTTAATCCACTTCAAACTGGTTTTGTTAGTTTAAACTGATCCTAGTTCTCACACAATTCCTCCCGCTGCCGCAGCCAGCTGCGCCGAACACACACACATACACACACACATTCTGGCACACGGTCACAAACTCAGAACTGAACGGAAAACTCTCTACTGAATCATTTTTCCAGCCTCTGAGGTACTTTATTGTTCCCTGCGGGACATTTTCCAGTGTTTTGTATAGTCTGCTTTAAAAACTCACTGGCAAGCCTTTTGTCTTTGTACTTCTACAGACCTGTAGATCTACCCAGGTCAGGAAGTCTTAAGGGCTTGTCTACAGTAGACACATTCCAGAGCTGCAGCAGAACAGTTTAAAAGATATGAACAAAAAGTTACGACACAGTAATAGCCTCTGCCTTGCTGGAATAACGCCTTAACAATAATAATTAGTTATTACGTTGACCACCTATTCCAAGAGAGTTAAAGTAGGGATTACTTTGGAATTTGCACTGATTTGGTTTGGAGGATGACCACGAGGGGGGGTTACACCTATTTAAGTGTAGCTGTAATGAACCAGCTGCTCTGCTACGTCCATCCATGCCACTAGACATACCCTAGATCTTCAGCCTCCCAACCTGAGCTACTAGTAACACGAGCAGTGTTACTGCTAAACTGCTTTGAGATGTGCAGACTGTAAGCATCTGCAAATAATTAGATTCCACTGTCATCCCGCTATTTAGCTAATACACAAAACCCCAAAACTTCACACCACAGTCGTGTGGTTTTACTTTCCAAAAATCCCCATTTGTTGTATAAACAAAACTAATCCAAATATAAAGCAAAAATCAAGTAGCTTAAACTCAATCCAAGTCAAAAGCTTAGAATAAAATAAAAAAAAAAAGGGGAATGGAGGGAGCAACTGGAAATTATGGATTTTCTACTGCTGAAAATAAGATCCCAGAGGGACTATCATCACTAGCCAGAACACCCATAACCGAGGCCATAAGATTGAGTTAGTCCTTTTTTCCTGCTCTAATCAGTTCATTAGACTGATTTATAGCACATCATTTTGAAGAGCTGATACATGACACTGGTGCTCCAGCTGATTTCCTGGCAGAAAATCACCACCTGAGACAGTGGGTCCATATGATCCTCGACTAGAGGATTGCTATGAAGACGCCATGCCAGAAATGCTAATTTAACACCTTTCCAGAAAGTACAGAAAGTGTAAAGAAGTCTTAGTGCTCCAGAAGATGGAAAGCACAGCTCTTCTGGCTTTAAGACTCGCCACAGCAGAACACACCCGTAGGGTCTTGAGAGTGGGATATAGGAGAGAGTTACCACCATTTAGGAGAGCGAACTTCACCTTCAGGAGACACATGTCCCCTTGAAAACACTTTCTGGGAGTAAATGCCCTAAATAAGTAATGGGAAGAAGTTTCCAGAGGGGACAGTAGCAGAAAACAGGACTGGCATCAAGGTAATTTCTGCACAAAATACTTTGGTTTCTTGAAGAATTCTCTACCATCTTCCCTGGGATTGCACGATTAAGCAGCTTGCTGACAGTCAGTTAAGATAAAGTGAGGAAAACATTACAAGCATGAATCTCAAACCCAGTGTTTACATCCTAAAACCATGCCCAGTCTGGAGAACAGGCTGTGGGGAGGGGAGGGGGAAGAGAGAAATGGAATTAAAGCCTTTAAGCATTCCTACCGAGGATCAAAAGAAAGAAGTTTTAACCAACACACTATTAAAATTCTTTCTTTGGTATGAACGAAGTTTGGATTACCAGTTACAGAAAAATGGAAGTTCTTAAAACCACAGAAGTCTCCTCCACCTCCCAATCCGCTGGCTCTTTATGGCAGCAAAGTGAAATTGAACAATATTCCAGAAGTTAACAGCTCCTCCTCCTCTGCTGTAACACCAAGTCCTCTGAAAAGCAGAACCCTTTGCCGATCCTGAGAAGGTTCCCTGTCACAGGCAACCATGGACAAACTAACTATACTGGTGCCATTACCAAATACCATGTAGAATCACACCAAAATGTGTTGGTATGACATTGGTGTGCGCTGGTCTCCCTCAGAGAAAAGGCCCAGCAATTAACTGCCTTAAGCTTACCATATTAATTCCAATCAAACTGCTAACAACTGATTCAACACAAGCTACATACCCTTTCACCAGTAAGGCAGGTGTCTTAAAAATTCAATTTGACCAAGCAGTCAATCAGCGCTGCTGAATCACAAAGGCAGACGGATCAGCCCACATACACATTAGGCAGTTTAGAAATGTCTGCACGACACTAGAGTAGTGAGGAATAACAAATTAGAGGCCAGACAGTGTCAATGACAGGACACTAGGAAGCAAATGAAATAGGGTAGGGAGATCAAATCCTAATAGAAGCAGTTCAACATAGCAACCCAATCAGCTGGGCGAGTACTGATCAACCACTGCAACAGTCAGAGGTGGTTGTAAGGGAGACAGGATGGAAAAAGCAAAGCAAAAACCCAGAACTTCTCACTACCGCACAGTTTTTATGCAGTAGCTATATGAGAACAGGTAAACCATGAACCCCTTCCAGAAGGAACTTCCTCCACACAGCAGGCATGCACTAGGCACAAGTTCCTGACAGTTCAGAAAAGTCAGTCATGGCAAACTGAAAAAATGGCTCTGTGGTCTCTCTGTTGTAACAGCAGCATGACTGGAAGGCACAAATACTGACAAAAGCTGGCTCAACAGTTGTAGTTAAGACACACCAAGAACCAGCAGTATACCTGACAAGATAAAGTGGCAGACGCTGTAGAAAGCATTCCTGACAAACGATGACAGGAGAAGGCACTGCACAGAGACTGCAACTGAAGCCTATTAGCCTGCCTTCCAATTAAAAGCCCACAATTTATCTGAGAATTGCAGATAAATTCAGCTGAATTCAGTTGCTGGAATACAGGTGTTTAACACTTGGTACCAGAGTTTCCCACACTTGTGCACTAGACCAAAGCCTGCAGCCTTCCAGGCTGGCAGCTAGAGGCCAAGCAGGGAATCCTGACTATCCCGAACAACACTAACAAAAAAAATAATCTTGGCAACTGAACCAAGCTCCTCCCCCAAGCTCAGTAAAGAATATGCAAATAAGATTTTAGTAATAGTAGCCACCTTCAATACCACCTATATGTTTGGGTTTTTTTAAACCAGAAACTTCTTAATTTTCTACTCACTTCTGTTTCACGCTCTGCACAGCACAAGCCGGTAAGCTTTTCGAGACCTCTGTTAAGGTGTTCCCCCTCCTCTTACCACTGAAAAAGCCATTACTAAAACAGGTTTAAAACTTGTTTTACAAGCCTCTTACCCAGAGAGGCTCTCACCCTTCAGAGCTATTGCTATCGGCAAAGCCTTTCCACAAGGTGGCATATTCCCAAGGGAGTCATATGTTACAGACAGTTCAGGTAAGAAAAATATTTGTTTTCAGTTAAAAAAAAAAAAAAAAGAAAAAAGAGGAATGTTGCTCTTTCAGTCTGAAGTTTCAGCATCCAGTCAGAAGACAACAGAATGCAAAAGCCACAATGGAGAATAAGTTTAGATAACTCTCCTTATTAGACATAAGCTAAGGGAGGAACAGAAAGCAACTTCTAAACATTGTTTTTGCACTACCCAAGTTCAGGCGGGCCAGGATATCATACACTACATCCCCAGAGAACTTCAATAATTGCTCTGTGTATGAGAGAGACACCTGGGCTATATGTGATCAGCTCTGCCAAAGAGCTCTGAATAGTCACATTGCTGTGCTACACCCATTCCTCTTCCACTTCTAATACAGGACCCAAGGCAGGGGGGAGAGGAAGGGGAGGGTGTCTGTAACTCCCTTACACAGTGCTTACACAACCAAACGGCTCTGGCGCACGCCAAAAAAGATTTAAAAGAAACACCTAGCCACTAAACATTGTCTGCCTTATCATTCAGTGCAACAGATACAACAAACCATTTATCAATGACAAAAAAGGTTGTTTCAAAGCATATATACTTACATACTACAGTAGGGGTGGGAGAACTTACCTCCATTTGGAGAGCAGCCGTGTCCTGGTCATAGTGTCCCATGATGTTTGGGAAAAAAGTCATATTGTAAGGCATTCCTGAACATCTGGAAATAGTAATTGGCTCACAGGTGAATAAACTGTGCCCCCGCACCAGCGTTAGAAGCAAACTGCAAGTCGCAGAGAATGCAAGTACTCCCATTTTGTCAGGATCTCCAACTTCAGCGCATCGCTCTGCCCAGCGGTTAGACTCACCGCCTTTGCACAAGGGCAAACCCGCACATCTTCCTCTGCTGGCTCCAGCGCAAGGCGAGGACACGGGCAGCAAGGCAGGCGATCAGACTCCCCGCCGCTCCTGTAGGCATCTCCCCATCTCGGCTGACCGCAGCTGCACTAAATCCCTTCTTCCTGGAGCCTGTACGCTGCAGGAGCGGGAAAAGGCAGAGTAATTAACAGCAGGAACACCCCGACCCGCCACCCCCGGTCCCAAGGCCGAACTCGGCCTCCTCACAGGCCCGCAGGACACAGGGCAGCTCCGGCCGGGACCGCACCGCACCGCACCCCCCGTACCCCGCTCCGCCGGGGCAGCGCCCGCTGACCGTCCCCGATCCCCCACGTACCCCGCAGGGCCCGCGGCGCGGCCCGTCCCGGGGAGCGGTACGTTTGGCCACCGCTCCCGCCCGGGCCCCGGAGCCACCGCTGCTCCCAACGCCCCGCTGTCGGCGCTCCGTTCCCAGCCCCGCCCTGGGAAGCGGCGCCCGCGGGGCCGGGCGGGGAAGCCGGCCGAGAAGTCGGCCCAGGAGCCGGGGCTCGCCTCGGCGCCGCATCCCCGCCACGCCCGGGCCGCGCCCCC
>JAOXJK010000012.1:139444078-139471223 GCA_025774025.1 Xenus cinereus | reverse complement strand
AGGGATGGGGCATCCACAGCTTCTCTGGGCAACCTGTGCCAGTGCCTCACCACCCTCACAGGAAAGAATTTCTTCCTAATATCTAATCTAAATCTCCCCTCTTTCACTTTAAAACCGTTACCCCTCATCCTACCACTACATGCCCTTATAAAAAGTCCCTCTCCAGCTTTCTCATAGGTCCCCTTCAGGTGCTGGAAGGCAGCTATATGGTCTCCCTGGAGCCTTCTTTTCTCCAGACTGAGGTCCAGCTGTGCTTAGCTGTGTTTGGAAACACAGGCCCGAGAACAAACTATAGTAATATTAAAGGTTACTAGGCAGAGATGACCGAATTTCCCAGCGTGGAGCCACCCAAGGTCTCATCAGCCTGCTGTTCAGCCACGCAACTCACTCTGCACTCCAGGACTGGAACAGGAAACACCAGATGCCGAGACATGCAAACCAGGTTTAGAAATGGTTTGACGACGTTCAGGCAATGCTGCCTTTCTGCTAGTGTGCCCCAAGGTAGACCATGCAGAGTCAGGCACATTTACCCAGAGAATCCGTCCATGCATGGCGGAGAGTGTGAAACTGCACGTGGTTATTCAGAGGACCACAGGCATCTAAAAACCCTCTCTTCATGCAGCTCTTATGTGTGTTGTTTCCAGACACAGAACCCCTCCAGATTCCCTTGCGTGAAGCCATTTTAGCACCTGTATGAATCATGAGGAGGATTATACCTACCTGTTGCAGATACACATAGCTCTGCCATTTGAGCAAATGGAGTTACTTGATAGCTGGAATTAGATTTGCTGTACAAACAAGCAGCTGAATCAGGAGGTGACCAACATTTTCCCAGCAGGTTTCACCGGTGATGTTAAATGAAATGTTGTTTGCAGATTGTGGAAGTTAATGTGCTCTACGGTATGAAAACACTCACCTACATTATCCTTTGTCATGGCTCCAGTTCTCATCCTCCAGCTGGCTTCAGTCCTAGTCTCTCTCAGTAGCTCCTTCCCATTCTAGAAGTATTAGATTTTTCTTTTCATGAGCTCTGAGAGGCTGCAAGCTGTGTGGGTCTGGCAGTGAGAGCACCAGGAGAGAGCATGCAAGAGAGAGTCTTCCCACTCCAAGACTGGAGAAGCCACTGTAGAGAAGTTCTTGCTCAGCCCTTGATGAAGTTGCTGAGTTGCTTTCCACTCCAGGAACACCATCAGTTGCTCGGATGCACTGGAACCTTGCAGAGACAGGATGTGTTCAGTGCAGGTTCACTGTCCAGCAGTTTTCTACTGAATTCTCTTTCCTTTCTAGTTTCATTGACTAAGCCTATAAGCATTTTCATGGGTACAGCAGCAGAATTACCTAGGACCACCTGTACCAAGCAAAAAGTCTCTGCTTCCCCGTATGTAGAGTGGACTAATTCTCAGACAAGCTTCTGTTATAATTTTAATAAGAGAAAACCAGCATGTCTTACCTGATTTTCATGAAAGCTTAATAAGAAATTTTGCTGAAACAACCAGACAAAAATCCAAGGTGTGGAAATTTCAGCCAAACCACAAAAATTTGTCAAAGTAAAAACTCTGAAACAAGCACCTGAAAATAGGGTATTGTGAGGAGCTAAGACCGCTAAACTCTGCTAAAATAGAGCTCTGCTAGTATCATACTGTATAAATATGGCATTATATAAAGTGATGGCATAGTTCTTTCCATCAGAATTCATTTTCATACATAAATTAAATATCTGAAAAACAGATATGGCTAAATAGCATGGTTTTCCTTCCTTAAAGACTCATGTTTGTGTTAGATGACGGAAAAAGACAGAGAAAAGGAAGCATAAGCCTTTTCTTCAATCACCTTATTAATATACTTTCTTTGCTCACAACCTAGTTGCTAAGCAAGTTATTCCAGAGGTTGGTTCTCAGAGCCATGATCTGAATATATTTGTTTCTGACTCTATAAAGGTCTTGACTAACCAGGGGGAGGAATGTGAGCACTCTCACTGGTATCTAGCAAAGCACATTAAAGTATCATTAAGTATTTTAAGCATGTGCTCAAATACATTGCTGATTAGGGATGCAACTATTTGGATGTGTAAGTACTTTTCTCACCTGGCACTGGAGATATTAACATTTCAGTTAATGTAATATTAATTTGCTGACCTTTCTCTGGCACCGCTTCAAATATTTATAGTTTAGCAATTTTTACTACAAAGAGTTTAAGTGATTTAGAGCCTTGTTTAAATCCTAGGTCATCTTCAGACGCCTTTTGAGAAATGTAGCAGAGGAGGTTTCAGCAGTCGCCAACAGCAGCTTCGTCCCAAGCTCTGTCTCCTTCCACCTGTGCGACAACAGGTCGTCTGCCCACACTCCATCCAACAGCTTAAACCCATCCTCGGCAGAAACATTGACAGTTTACTTCAGCTATGCACTGAAGCACCCTTTTCTCCTTCAAATTTTTGTGGGGACATCCCTCCAGGAAAGGTAAACAGCAACGTGACCACGTTTACCTGCTGTGGGAGCACGTTAGTATCTCACGTGCTCATGCACTAGGGAGGAAGGATCTCAAATGGTTGGCAGTTGTCAGAAAGAAGCCTATGTCTAAGACACAAGGGATGTATGTGTGTGTGTGGTTTTAGTGCTTAGAGTCTGCACACTAGCAGTTGTACGCTGCCTTGAGCTTTCTCCTGTTGGCACATCTGAAAGCTTCATAACTGAATTATATTGTTGGAACATTGTACCAAAGTTTGACTTAATGTAATTTAAGTATTACAGATTTGCCAATTACATAGTTTGATGTTGGCTGATTCAGTTATAAGGTTCATAATGTTCTTATTATTCTACATTTAAAACACATTATTCATAATTTGGTGAAATTTAAAAGGAGTAAATAGCCAGTAGATGGCACCAATAAATGCTGCTGTGAGACTTAAAACTGAAAAGTGTAATTCTTTTCTTTTTCTCAAATGCATTTGGCAATGAAAAAAACTAGACAAAATAGCATTATTGATATAATTTATACTTACTAGTTTACAGTAAGTCAGGGAAAACATTTCAGTTTATAAAACGAGTGTGTTTCCTAAGTCAAAACTCTACCGTTTAGTTGAACATATAAACTCATGAGAAAGGCTTAGTAGGAACACACAGATGTGTTACAGTGGTTATTTAGAAAATCCAGTCCTTGATGAGTTAATGCCCTCTGAGTACTTCTCCTATCTCATGCAGCTGTGTCAGCTTAAACCTTTCTTTATAGTACTTTTTTTTCCATAAAGCCTTTAAACTGGAACCTTCCCCCGACCCACAATAGCAATGAAAACCGGAGAAGGAAGCTTATTGAGAAAGCCAGAAGGTTTATGCATTGCCGTGTGCTAACTGCATTACTGGGTGCTTGGAACCTGTGTCATCTTCTTCCCTGAACAAAGTATGACCCATTTAGAAAAGTCCTTCAAAATATTATGGGTGCGTGGGTTGTGGCACCCACACATAAGATGTTGATTTCCTTTATGCTAGAAGGAACTAATCTTTTATTTGTCTGTAAATGACAACACTGTGCCTTCCTAGCATTGCTTTAATAAAACAGTGATTATGCTAACAGTATTCCTTTCCCAGCAGGTTACCTCGCCTAGCCCCAGATATTAAGCACAATGTAAACCAAACAGGAAATATGCTTGTGAAGAGTAAACTTTCCGAAGAATGATCAAGGATATTTCATTCCTTGTGGACTTTTAACAGCCGCCTTCACTCCTGATAAATCCACAGCCTGTCGTCTTGGGTGACAGCAGCAGCAGCAGCGATGGTGAGTGTTTTTCTCACAAAGCCCCTCTTATCTTTTGTTTCTGCAGCTGGGGCAGCACTTACGTTGGACAATGTCACAGAGGCTGGGGGAAAGGAAATCTGTGCTACAGGGCATGAGTCATTTCCAATGGAAAAGACTTATACCAACCTTATACCACTCTTGTTAGAATAGACAGGCAAGGTACAGGTGACACCGACAGCAAAACAGAAAGTCCTGACCTAATGGCCTGTGTTGAAGCTTTTTTATTCACTCCCTCCAAAATGTGGATGTGTTTACTTGAGTTGAACTATCCCTATCAATACGATGTGCAACGAGCAAAGCAGGATTGACTTTGCACACATTTGAAATGCTGCTTTTAGAGTTGGTAGTTCAAGGTATTTGTTGAAACATGAGGATGCCAAGGATAGAACAAAACAATAGTTTTGTAAGCTCAGGTGCTAACTACTACAAGGTCATTTCAAAGGTACTGATCAACATATTACAGGCAGTCTAATGAGCATCCACAACACTGTTCCAAGGCATTGATAATTACACCCATCTCATACCCAGCTAATGCTTACTGTCTTCCCCATCATAACTATCCTCTGCTGCAGGGACTTCCCCCATTCTGGGGAACCAGGTAACAGAGTATCTTGTACAAAAAAGCAAGTACATCCTTCCAGCATCTGCTCCCAGTAGGATTTCTGGAGTGGCAGATTCCCTATTTGCTAAACCATGAAGGAAAGAGTTCAGATAGGAAGTACAAATTTTTGGTTTTCATTGTGTCATAATCTCATATTCATCTTAATAGCAATTATTTGAAGTTCTATGAAGTTATCGTTAATGTGTGAGAATTAAGTAGAAAGTATCATGATCACTGTATCCATTGTCTTTACAAATAGAACAGCCAGTTGTTTTCTGTCAATTCTTTGTCACTGTTTAAGATAACACTAAAATTATTAGAATCTTATAGTTTTAATACTCAGAAATAACTGATGGATCTGCTTTTCCTAAGCTTCTTCACGGGTGTTCCCAACCTATTACAAAATGGAAACAGCATGCAGAACACTAAATATGTTTTCAGCTGAGATGTATGGTTCTGCCCAAGATCAATGCCGAATTCAAAAATGAGTCATACTTTAGATCTTAGGGTAACTGTAACCACATAACAACTAATTTCTCGGGTTAATAAAATTTGCTGCACTCCAGGAGTTGTGTCAGCATTACTGTTTTAAACTAGGATTTGCAAAATATGCTTATGGAACCAGTTATACCACGTCCTGGGAGATAGTGCTGACCACTGTTAAGACTTACAAATTATATAGACCTCATTTTCTCAGTCTCCTTCCGTGTCTTTTCATCCTTGCTGTTTAGGATCAACCATTATATCACCAGTCTAGAAATTAAGCCTTTCCATCAAGGAATCTGTAGTCAGAAAGATTATGGAGCCAATTGTGTGGGTGTGAAAGCATTCAAAATACAAATTGTGGGCTAACCAGTACTCTGTTATGTATTTTTACATGATTTTTGTAACAAAGTGTGCTGGCCCCATGTTTGTGCCTTCATTTGCTTTCATGGACTTTCTTCCACGTAACTCTATGTGTTCAACTGGAAGGGGAAAGAAGAAGCCAAAAGCCAAAAAATAAAGCTTCAAATAGAGAAGGAACGCCAGGACGCAAGTGGGAAGGGACAGAGGGATGGGCTTCTCCAAGATAATGGGATGAGAAGCAGAGGAGAAAGGCCAGGAGGATCTTGCCTCTCTGAGCAGGGCACACAGGAGGTTGTGTGGGAGTTTACTTGCTGGATCGGGATGGAATGTGTCAAGCTTTGCTCTGGGCAATTGCTAAGGTTCTTACGAAGCATTCAGAATTGCAAAGCAAAGCAAAAATGCAGCAGGTAAGCAATAAGAAAAGATAACCCTGAGATGTGAGGTGGATTCCATGCGTGTCTGTGACACAGGGATCCTAACCTGTCCTTCTCAGAGCACTGGTTCATGAAGGCCTGTGGTCTTGGTTTCCAAACTGGAAATATGGCTGAGAAACATTCATAAAGCCTTTCCTCTTTACAAAGAGAAAGTGGAAGGCACTCACACTGTCATCTCCTGGATCCTAGAGAGCTTCTATGAGGCAAAGAGACACATAGGGTTCATGGGAGATGTCTTTGGCCTTCCGTGGCAACAGCAGCCTAATCATCATGGTTGCCTTGTCCTCAGAGGACTAAAACTTCCCCTGAATGATAGTGATGCCCATGTCTTCTTCCACTCACGTGCATTGCTGTGTGGCCCTGTCCCACAACACAGTTCAGATCCTCTCAGTAGCAGAGGACAATGACTTAGCAATGTCTAAGTGCTGATTATCGGTTTTATCTGCCTCAGGGCCTTAATTTTAGTCCTGCACTGCTATAAGTGGCTTTTATACCTATGCTGGGCCATCGGGGGACAAATGACCATGGTGGGTCACCCCCGCCACCAGTGGTCACCCTATGCACTGGTGATCCTTTACTCAAACTTTCAGGCAGTTCAAGGACCATCTGAGAGGTTCACTTGGGATCATGATATGCTAGAAGTACACATTCTCCTGGAACATGGTTTTTAATGGTTATGTTAGGAATAAGTTTGGGATGAGGTTCTCTGTCTGGTCCAACTTTGCAGTGATACCGTGCTATAGAACCAATGACTTTCAAGGTGAAAAGTGAAGATAAGCAAAACAATCCCAGCGTATTGGCGTAGAGGCCATAGGTCTATTGAGCATCTAGATGGAGTGGGTGATCATGGCTGGTAGCTGATATAGACCTAAAAATACTGACAGCACTTAGGGACTAGGGCAACTGAGCAGTCCATGTCTCTAAAAAGGGGAGCAGGGACATCTCAGGATGGCGGCACTGTTTACAGAGGTCAGAAAGAGAAGGGAAATTCCATACCAAAAGTACTGTAATGCCACATCTGGGACCTTTTCAAAATGTCGGTAGAGCAAAATGGATAGACAAGACTAAAATCAGTTTAACTCACCCAACTCAATTTCTACTGGAAATGCAATTGGAGTAATGTAACTAGGATTTTTCAGGCTGGCCCTTGGATTCATAAATCCAATTTTACTGTCTCTTCTTTGTGCATCAAATGTCATAACAGCTAGCATAGAGTAAGAACTGAAAATAAGTATCTAGGAACTTCATTCACCACTCCAGAGCAGTTATTTGCTCCTGCACAAAGGGACTGAAAATAAATTAAAATCAGTAATAACAGACAAAGATAGTGGTTTGTTTCTATTCTCCTCTTTGTACTTGCATTATACTAACACGTGCCTCATTATATTTTGCACCAAATTAATTCAACTTCCTTCTCAAAATGCGGGTGAAGGTGTTTAAGCAAGTGTTGTGGAGTAATTTATACTAAAACCAGATACTAACATTTTTAATAGAAAACAACAAATTCTGTTATCATATCAAAAATGTTAATGTATTCATTGATTTACACTAATATAACTAGCATCAGGATTTAAGCCAGTGGATGGACATTTCCATAATTCCTTAATTCATATGTTTCCCTCATTCTGTTCTCTCTGTGCCTCTTTTGGCAAGATATACGTCTTCTTTCACCTTTGCCAATTGCATTGTGTCTTTTCTTCAGCCTCTAGTGACTCCAGGGTTTCTACATTGCTGGGAGTAAAGAGAATAATTCAGTAGAGCTTTTGTTCAAGCTCTACATGAACTGAACTGTGTGAGTGAAACTGTTGAATGCCAGGAAAGAATTCTCAAATTTCTACCAATTTGGAAGAATCTAAAGCTGCTTTATATTCAGGAGCTCTAGCTGTGTCAGTTCAACTGCTGGTTTTAACCTGTTTATGAATTTGAAAACAGTAAAAAGGGAAGAAAATCAAACCTGCATTACTGGAGATTTTTGCTTTTATACTAATTCGTGGTAAAGCAACATGGTTTCTTCCGGATTACAGGCTATTGTGGGAGGACAGCAGCACCATAATACATGTTGAATGAATAAAGAAAGAGGCTGTTTTCAGCCTCTTACATGCACAGAAGTAATTTATTTTTATATTGTATAAAATTATATAAACAAAACCCTTGGAAAAAATACAACCCACTGATTTTTGCCCACAGTTATGTCACCTTATACCACATTGGTGATATAAAGGGATTCATGAGAACGTGCAACATACATTTGTTTTGAAGCCTTTATGCTAGCAAAATAGACAGCATGGTGTGCAACGGTCTTAGTAGAAGCGAAACTCAGTGTCATGAATGAAAACTTACCTTCGGTAGGAGCAACCGAAGTAGTCAGTCAATGGAGGAAGAAAGATGTCACATAGACCTTTCTCCACTGAGTTTTAAACTGATGTTTTACATATATAGAAGGAAATCATAGAGTAGAAACAATTTATACTAAATTGCAGTGGTGTGACTAAGCAAAGCTTGAACTTGTATGTCATGTGAGGAAGGAAATCATTATTTCTTTTGACCTCAAAGACATCCCAACTACCCAGCAGAAGTGGAAAGTGCTATTACTTTTCTGGGAGTCGGACAGGCAGTTTGAGAGCAGTGTCAAGATATATGTGTTTATTGTACTACTCGTGTCAAAATAGTGGTCAGCTGGGTTTGCTCAAGCAAACCTCCAACAGGTTTTTGAGAGGACAGAAATATATCTAAGAATTCAGTAGCACAAACTGTTCAAGTATGTGGGATAAATGCCATTTGAATTTGAAGAGAAACAGTTTAAAGAACTGACCAAACTTATATCAGAATATCCTGAGCTAATAGGAAAAGATCATTAATTTACCAATAGAGGGGTCCATAAGGTGATGATAAATGTGATGAATAAGAACCAGCAGTACCTCTTCTTAGAGAGCAGCCTTCCACCTACCTCAAGAACATAAAAATAAAAGCCCTCAATTATTAATGCCTATGACAGTGGACTTCCAGAACACAATGTGCTTGAGACAGTAGGGAAGACTTCTCCATTAAGCCAAGTGGATAACCACAAAAAATCAAATGCATTTGAGAAGTTACCACTCCTTGGTTCTGAATGACTGACCTCCCACCTGAGACAGGGTGTCTGGCCATCCACAGGGTAACTTCTTACTGCTTCACAATGTACCTTGTGTGCTTAAAACACCAGTGGAAAGTTCTCTGATATATGAAAAAGTCAAAATTTGAATCACTGCGGGATCTTCCAAAGAGGACATAGAGACTGTGAGTGTGGTCACTTGCTTCTGCCACGAGACGTGCTTAACTCGAAGGGTGTTGAGTCAGAGAAGCAGTGCTGATGTGGCCGGGAGAAAGAGCTGAGACAAAACTTTTCAGCAAATGTTGGTCACAGAAGTGCTTGGAGACATTAGAGAAATTATTTCCCATTGCTCGCATCCTGCCGTGGCCAGGGCAACCTGACTTTGTATACTCTATAAATAAACAGGAATACATCAGAGATATCTGGATCTCTCATCAAAATGTCCTCCTAAATCAAATGATGTGAATTGTGCTAGTCACTTTGATCAAAAAAGGGTAACACATAGTCAGTTCTGGAAGGATTAATTTATTGATTTTTCCCAGGTATATAATTAAAAGTAACCTAGACTTTACAAATTTATAGGAGTGGAGATAAATGGAAAACTTTGCCTTTCATGTGAGGAGTATCATATGAACTCTCCTTAGTCCAAATTCTGTCCAGATCCGAATTTGGTTATGGGTAGGTGGCAGCTATGCTTCTGAAGGCATCAGGCCTATTGCAGCTTAGCTCAAAACATGAAGGTTGGTCCCTCCTAGAGCAGGCTGGCTGCATCCACAGTGCACAGCCAGGGAGCTCGGCTTGCTCCGTACCCAGCAGGCTGTCCACCAGCTCACCCCTCGGCCTTTCCTGGCGTGCCATCTATGGTACTTTCCTGTCCCATAGCAGTGACTGCCCCCCAGCAGACTCCTCAAAAATTGGCTATGTGCTCCCCACACTGACATCCCCTCACTGCAAGAACATGCTGCCCACCACTGCTGCTGTTGCACTCACCATTGCAGCTGCTTTTTTGGTGCTTCTGCCACTGCTGTATTGACTGCTCTCAAAGAAACTTTGGTCTTATCTATGGTCTGTCCAATACCTGACTCCTACTCTTCAACAAAGTCTCCCCAGAAGAGCTGGACACATCAATCCTGACAAGTAGAGCAGCCATCCATCCTAGGTGAGCCAGCTTAGTGTTGCCACAGACAAGAACTTCCTGGAGTCACCAGGGCTGTACTCTTGCTGGTTTCTCTGTAGATCAGAAAAGATTTGTGACCCAGGATAGCGGTGTCCCTGGTGGGAACAGGGTGTGCCAGGACCACCAGGGAAGACCGAATTCTTTTATATGGGAGGCATCTCCAACAGTTGATGGAGGCAGCTGGCAGAAGCCCCGGGCAGAGGACAAAGCTCTGAAACCTTGTCACCCTTAAGGGCACCAATTTACATCTATTTAAGTATGATTATGGTGGAAGTTTTTGAAGCCATCATCCAGATCATTTATCCCTAAGTGCACTGGGTGTGTTTATAAATTAATGACTTAAGCAGTGACATTGCTACAACTGCATAGATACTGTAGATATGGAGTATTGTGGCTGTGTCTTCTGGTGTCTGAATGTGTGTCTTCTGGTGGGTTGTTGTAAAATGACAGAGTTGGCTCTAAAGCGAGGATGTGAATGCAACTAAGTTGTGCTAATAAAACATTAACTAGGTTATCAGAAAGCTACAGCTTTATGGTGATTGAAAGAAAACAGGGTTGTAACAGGAGTCCCTGGAAGTACAAGCAGAGGGTGACAGTAGAGGCCTTCAAGGTGCAAGTGCAGACTGATACTAAAGGTGCCAGGACTCTAAGCACAAATCACCCATGGTCAGTTATTAGTCACTAGAGGAGAACAACCATGTGGATTGGGTTAAACCTGTTTTAGGGATAACAAAGAGAACTGACAACGAGCCTCCAACATATGCTGTATATAGCAAATTCAGACAAAACATGGAATTGCAAACCAATGAGGAAAGACCAAGTAAGCAGACTGCATTAGAAAAAAAAATATTTTTCATATATATATATATTACTTCAGACAGAACCAGAGTGAGGAGGAAGGAGCCCTCTAGCATTAGTCATACTCCTCCTAGAGAAGATGAGGTGGAAAACTATGAATATCATATTCCTCCAGGCTTCCTCCCCCATCTCCTTCTTGAAGCAGACTGCTGCCATTGACCCTGGGATGCAGAGGGGCTGGGCAGGAGAAGGACAGCCCCAGACAGTGGGGTAGGTGCTGAGCCGCGAATATCCTTGGATATTCCTGGGAGTGAGCTGGAATAACTGGACAATCTGGACTATCAGTGTTAGTATGTCATTGTGTAACTGGACTGATAGTAATTCTTTTCTTGGATTCTTAACATTTTGGATAGACTGATAGTAAAGTCTTGACTGTGCGCATAAACTGCGTGATCCGTGCACACAGGTGGACAGAAATGTGTGATGAATGAAAGTGGAAAGAGTGGTGTATTGTGGTGAAATGTGTGTGAGCAAATGCGAGATCCCAGAAGGGCTGAGCTGGGGAAGAAACAAGGAATGCACACGGGGTCATTCTGCCTGGAGAAGGAGGATGGAGACATAAATGCTGAGGGCTTGGAGCTGCGGTTGGGATGCCCGGGTGGGGTTCTCCAGGAAGCTGGAAAGGAGGAGCTGATAGGAGCAAGCTTTCACGATGTGTGAAAACACCTTTCCCGGAGTAATTAAAGGATTGCTCTGCAGCTCACAGAAGCTGTTTATAACACGATGCTCTGTGAGATGTGCCCTGGGGCATAAGGCAAGGGCATCTATGGGTGTGCCAGGCTGGGACACGGTGGGGTGTTGGAGGTCTCTGCAGGGCAGAGGGAGAGAGACACACCGTGACCTGTGCTGCCTGCCAGGAGCAGCTCCCGGGCCAGCCCGGTTTTATCGCAGAGGGAACTGGTTGTTTTGTTCCCGTGTTCAGCGGGAGTGAAGATGCAGATGTGGATATCTGCAGCGCAGATGGTCTGGGACCAGCATCCAGGAGCAAGTATTGGAGCGAAGTGATTTGGCAGCACAGACTCACCTCGTGAGAAAAATGCATCTGTAACATGAAATGCCAGTGAGAGCTTATTAGAGGGAATTGAAAAATACCTATATAGTGCAGGCTTAAGAAGCTGCTTTTTTACCATGGATGCGAGTAATTAATGTGTTGGAAGAAAACACAGCATGGAGACAGATAAGCAGTGATGACAGCTATTTCCTGCTGAAAAATGTGGCCCAGTATGTATTCTGGAAGTTATTCTGTTGTATTTAATAATTATTCTGCTAAATTGTTGAAAGATTGCCATGATATCAACCATAGACAAGGGAAATCCTCATTTGCTAGGTGTGAAAACCCAACTAGAGTTGTAAAGTACTGCATTCCAGGAGTGGGTGTAAAATACTTGCCTCAGCAATGATTTTAAACATGTTAGTTCATCTGAAAGACAGTTTTGAACTGGTAGCATGAATGATGAATGTCATTTGTATAGCACACTATGCTTGTCCATTAATATTGAACTTCCTACATCCCAAGAGTTCCCAGAGGTGATGGTACTACTCAGGTGGGGTTGTGGCTGGACAGTGGATCACTGAGAATCAAGCTCCTGTGCTTGGCAGTTCTGATCATGAGCTTTAGCTTCCCCAGGTCCATGTCTGAATTGGTAAAATTATGCTCTCTGTCATATAATAATGTGTATAATAATGTGCTGCAAAAATTGTGTCATATTAATACTTCGAATGAAGTGTAAAAAGTGTTCAGGGCTGGGGGTGGGGGGGAAAGAATCTGAGGATAAGGTAGATGCCACAGCATTGCAGAAGGGCTGGTTGAGGGACATGAGCAAGACTCAGCACCTGATGTTTTAGGATCAAATCACAGAATCACAGAATGGTAGGGGTTGGAAGGGACCTTTGGAGATCATCTGGTCCAACCCCTCCGCCAAAGCAAGTTCACCTGAAGCGCGTTGCACAGGAACGTATCCAGGCGGGTTTTGAATATCTCCAGAGGAGGAGATTCCACAACCTCCTGGGGCAGACTCTTCCAGTGCTTTGTTACCCTCAAAGTAAAGAAGTTTTTCCTCATGTTGAGATGGATTTTCCTGTATTCCAGTTTGTGTCCGTTGCCCCTTGTCCTGTCGCCGGGCACCACTGAAAAGAGTCTGGCCCCATCCTCTTGACGCCCACCCTTTAGATATTTATAAGCGTTGATGAGGTCCCCTCTCAGTCTTCTCTTCTCCAGGCTAAACAGACCCAGGTCTCTCAGCCTTTCCTCATGAGAGGTGCTCCAGTCCCTTGATCATCTTCGTTAGCCCTCTGCTGGAATCTCTCCAGTCCCCTGTCTTTCTTAACTGGGGAGCCCAGAACTGGACACAATCAGCCCTTCAGCCCTTGAGTCAGGCAAACTGAACATTAAGCCACAGCATTAAGCGTGACCTGGGAAGTTCTATCGACCTTGCACGAACAAGCCCAATACTTTTATTTCCTGGTAAGAGCAGACACAAATGACCATAAATATTTTCATGCCTGTTGCATTTGCAAGGGGCATATTCTTTATCTTCTGGTGAAGAATAGGTTGCTGATCAGCTATGGTGCCTTTTCTTAAGCTGCTTTTTGACTGTGAGCAAACTGTTCTTTCTATCCATGTAATAATGCCCCAGATATATTTCCCTGTATCCAAACATGGCTGTTTTGCAAAGGTTAATGGAAATTAAATTAAGACTGGATAATACTAATTATAATGCAGGAGTGTGCAAGCAAGGCTAATTAATACAACTGGCAGCACAACTCAGTCCTGACCTGGGACACCACTCCCTTTCTTTCTCCCTCAACCCTATTTTTCTTCCTTAGCAGGCACTCACAGCAATCTAAAAGTGTTTGTTTCAAACAGGCTGGCAAGGACAGATTTACAGAGGCATCCCACTTCTCTCACTCAGGATTTAAATGGTGATCAATCCTCCAGAAGGAAAAGAAAAGCTATTACATTTTCTCTTCTTCCTTCTTGCTTATGAACATCCTAATTCTACCATTAAGATTGCAATATTTCCTACATTTTAGTGTTTGCTGAGTTTGTCTGTTGAAGGAGCTGTTGCCAATAAACTTGGATTTCATCTTGTTAAAGTGGCATGTCAACAACTGTCTTTTCTGGTGAATCAGTTCACTTTTTATCCTATATTAATGAACCAACTCTGCCATTAGTTTACTGGAGGAGAATGACTTTTAACTCTGGATAATATGTGTAGGTTACCTGAAAAAAAATATCTGAAAATCAGACTGAAGGACTTGAAAACCTCAGAATGATAACAGCACAGAACAAGAGGTCTTGCATCCCTGCTTCTTAGACCACCACATTTTATTTCTTTCTGGTACCCGTTCCACATCCTTCACTGAGAAAATACAGAAAGGAGGCACCTGGGAAGGCACTGGTGCAACAGGGGATGCTTGGCCCGAGGGCACTGAAGGTTTAATTTTGAAACATCTAAGTGGGTCAAGTTTTTCAAAATATGAAGCCAAATTTGCCTAGCTGCAGAATGAAAATGTAGTGTGGATGCACTGTGTAACACCTCCTAAGCTTGAAATTTAGAAATGCCACCTCGCCACGTACTCCTCAGAGGCACAAGAGGATGAGAGTCCATTAAACCTGAACTGCTTTGGGGGCTTCGCTTGCAACAAGCTCCCCTGGGTCTGTCACTCCCTGCAGCAACAAGAGCTCCGCTTGCCAGGCACAGTCTGAGCCCCAAATTCAAAGTGTCCTGTTCGTGGGGTCCCCGTGGGCTCTCACATGCCTGACTGCTGGACTACAGCTTCCTTGTGTTCCCACATCCCTTTTCTTTTTGGCAGATCTGAAAGCTGTTCCTTTGATACTATTCTTCCTTTTCCACAGGAAAGAAACCAGTTGCTGTGTCAGCATCTTGGCCAGGAATCAAAAAGAGTGAGCTACTTGTCAGACAACACCCGAGGCACAGGCTATTAGGATGGGGATGATATTTCAGCAAGAGTAACCCTTTCTGGCACTATGGAAAATATCTTAAAATTTACTGCAATTCTGAAAATAAAATGTGCTATCTGTAAAACTTAGGAGTTTGTTTCTATGGCACAAGTGAAACAACACAGCAGCTATTTTCTCCACCCTGTGCTTTCCAGTTCAGGCAGGAGCAAGGGTATTTGATTAGCTTTGTATTCTAGTTGGCTCATACATTTACAACGGCACCGACTGAACAGGAAGAATAAACCACGTCCCCTTTACTCTCCCCCCATTGCTGACTTTCCTTCTGGATGTGAACCAGGCTGCTGGCTGCTAGTCTGTTGCTGCTGGAGTCCTGGAGACCATGGATGTTTTTGATAAGCAGTTAATAGCTTTGCTGCTAGCATGGGCCATGCAATTTCTCTAGCACCACCTTTGTGCTGTTTTCTTCAGCACTGTACTTGGCTGCCATTCTTTCCACACTGCTGTATATATTTTTTTATCTTTGCACAGGTACTGACTAGAATTTGTCATTATTTCATTGATTTTTTTTTCCCCGGTGTCACAGAAAACTCTAAACGCCTTTAATGGGAAACTACGAGCACAGCCCTCACTAAAGTCATGTCTCTATTGGTATGTCACTAGGGTATGTACAAAAAAAAGCGCTTTTTGTACCTGCTGTGTACAGCGGCGAGGCCTCCAGGCAGGATCCGATTCTTGCTGTCTCTTGTGGTACTTTTTAATTCTTCTCTCACATTTGGCTACCTTTGTAGTGGTCACTCATTGCACACCCATTGCACCACACTACAGGAGGGTCTCAAGCACATCAGCAATCATTAATATATCTTGTGCAAGAAGAAGAGGATATGGCTGTATCAAACATATCAGAAAAGCCTGATATTCTCTGCAGGAAGAAGAGGATATAGCTATATCCTGAAGCCTGAACTGGAACTGACTCTATACATTGTCCCACTTGTTTTTTGACTGTAGCATTTTTGATAATGTCTTTTCAATGAATATAGCATGTCCTGTAGCCATTCCTCTGGATGCTACCTGAGCACTGAACAATTTTCAGTGATTCAGGAGTAAATGTTGCCTTTTTTGCATGTTTCAATACACACTTTCTTTATCTATTGCCATGCCATACAAATTTTCTCACCTGTAGAAATTCTCACCTGCAGAACTCTCCTACATGGCCAATGTACAGAATCACCCTTCTCCTTAGCCAGCTTTTTCAGCTTTTTTTATTTTTTGCTGTTGCTCATACTCAGTTCCCATGCCTTGTCTAAGAGAACACTCTGTGTACCCTGGGACAAGGACTGTCTCATTCTATGTTCTTACACAGTAATCTCAGTAATAAATCTTCTGGGTGCAACTGGTCACAATGACAAGAGAGGAAGAAGGAAAAATAGCTATCATTACCACCCAAGGAGAAGTGGAGCTTTCATTACATGGGCATATCATGCCTGATAGGAGCATGTCATCCCTTTTCCCCACAGTCATTATACTTGGATGAGCCCTGAGTAGGACAGGACTAATACTGTATGACAAATGCCTTTTCTATTCACAGGTTACCTCAGGGAAGACCTCCTTGGAGAACAAGATGTTCTAGAAAATTGAGTGGAACTGGAGTTTCTGTGGGTTGTGATAAAACAATGTGAAGAATCAGTTGTCCCTACGCTGTACGACAGATGTTTACTTTGATCTTAATAAGCTTTCCTAGACAATCTGTCAAGTACTTATTGATCCGCAAAGTTTTTTATTTCCTAGCATTAATCTTTCCAACTTTCCCTTAAGTCCATTTCTTCTTGTCTTCTTTCCAGTCAACATAAAGGAAGATCATGAGCATGCTTCCATGAGCGCCACGAGCGGGCTTCCTTGGGCTCTCCTGGAGGACTGGGCCTTTGAGGCCACCGATTGCTTTTGCTGGTCTCTCCCCAGCTTTCTTAAAGTGAGGTGCCAAAAATAGTTGAGTACTTCAGCAGGGACCTTCCCAAGGCTGCGTAATGGGGAAAGATTACCACAGCGTGTACCAAATTTACTATTTATAGAGGCAACTCTGAGTTGGCTCTGAAACTCCCGGTTCTTGGTTTCCTCTCTCCTCCCAATAATATGACATCTTAGTAGGGAAAATGTCTCAGATTCCCAGTGTCTTCCACTTTAGCCATGACAGCAACCACAAACTCTCCCATTTATAATTACAAAGCCACGGTTCTGCTCACTTTGAGTTCATAAGCTCTCTTTGGCAAATACAGCAATTTCTTATGGGGAATGTATGTATTTTAGCTTCTCTGATATGACCACACAAGCCATGAGCCACAGCCTGAGGATGACAGAAATATTCTGATTCCATAAAGAGAGGGAACCATTCATTATACTTTCACAGTCTTGGGTCTTAGCTCTTAAAGATAAATCAGCCACAAACACAGGAATGTAAAATGCATGGAGTAACAAACAGACACTTTAAAAATTTTCTTAATTTTCATTTTCAAGTTCAAGGTCAATCTTCGGTAATTTGCAGATAAAATGAGGCTACAAAAATGCTCCTGTTAGTCTAGTTTGAATTTAGATAGATTGTTCATGATTTCCAAACAAAACTAAGCCAGCTTTTTCAAGCACCATTTCTCTGCACAAATTATATAGCTCATTCTTTTCATAAGGCATGTAAACCAGATTTCAGCTCAAACATTAAAACATTTTACACTTGGGTGTCAGAATCAAAAACACAAGTAAAAGGTTTGCAAAAAACCATGTCTAAACTACAGAACAGAAGTACACACTAAAGACAGGACAATGTACACACACAGAGACATGCACATATGAATATATATGTATATGAACATACTAGGAAGATCAAAAATATGTTTTCTGTTGGGTACGCGATCTCAGTCATTTAGCTAATAGGAATGCATGTCTAACCCAGTACTCATATATTGCTTACCCAATAATTATACTTTCCTATTTTTTCAGTACAAGATCCTTTCTGTCACACAGTAAAATTGTGTTTTTCTAGTCAATGTCCTACAGTAATAGTGAAATAATGAAATACATTAAGGAAGCATAAGGGACAAGGTGAAGGAATGCTGAAAGATAAAATTGCACTCAGTCTTTGAGAAGATGAATTTGCCTAATGATGTCTATTGGCAACTGTAAATTATCTCTCTTCTTTATTCCACGTCCACTTCCTTTTGAGTTATTCTATTTCAGTAGAAGAAAATGTATTTTACATGTATATAAACATCAGAGGAAAATCCAAGCTATACATTGTGTCGGAAATATGGAAACATGACAAAGTAAGTTTGTTTCTGTTTTAAACCTGAACTCGGGTAAATAATAAAAACTCACCAGATGTTGGCAAATCATTCCAGCAGAAAGCGTGCTGTTTCAGTGGAGCCGCAGAAATCCCCGTGTGCAGCCAACGGACATCGAACAAATTAATAATATCTTTTGGGGGAAAATGTCATTTCAAAAATCCTGTCATATAAGAAGACAGAGATGTCCACAGGTCTTTTATCTAAAAGTCTATGTCTTCTAACATGGTTATTTTATTTTCTGTATTTGAACTGTTTATATTTGAAAGATGCTACTCAAAGAACAGATCCTGTAAATAAGACTCTTTACTCTGAGGAAGGCCACCTGGAGTGAAGATGTCCAGATGATTATTTGAGCTTGTTTCTTTCACTAAAACCAGCATAGGAATCTATTTTTAGGACTTTAAATTGTCTTAAGTAGTATAGACTAGATTGTGTCAACCTTAATTATACAGAGTGGTATATTATTTTATAAACAAATTGGTTGTTTTTACTGGTGGTTGTCTCCAGCAGAAAGTAAAGAAAGCATAAAAATAACCCTATCTATGTACAGAGGCACTATCCACATATCCACAACATGCTCTTAGTTTTATTAAGGTCATTGGAAGCTTACGCACCAAGAACTAAAAAGCCACCTAAGACATAATTTCTTTTCGGTTACCACCTAATGATTAAGAAGAGTAATGTGTTATATGAGAACAGTTTGCAAAATTGCTTGTAACTAGACATGGTTTGTACCACAGAAGTTGGATCCAGTCTTTGAATGCCCTGAAGTTAATTTTCAGGATATAACCAGGTTTACGGGATCTTGAAGTAGCTCAGGAAAGTCTCCATGAGCAGACAGAGGGGTGATCCAGGGCAGTCAGCCTCCACCACTCCACAGCTCCCACCCTGACAGAGGATGGGGTCAACATAAGCAAGGTCTGCAGTATCACCCAGGTAATGATGTACCGAGGCCATCTCCTGCTAACCCTCCTGTCACATCTCACGCTCTGAATACGGGACTCAAAACCTGCCTCCCTACTGACACGCAGCCAGGGCTGTATCTCATACCGATGCTCTATGCAGCACTGTAGGCTTGCTTCTGGTGTGTGACCCGAGCCATCAGATGCATCACATCATTATGAAGTAATTTCTTAGCCAGTAAATAATCTCACTGCCAGGACTCCTTTGTTCTTGTATCTACTCACCCTAATGTGGTATCCACCCAAGGTATCCACCTGTGGAACAGCTTCTTACACAGCAAACCTTCCCTTTTTCCCTTCCTTCAAAATTCCCTCTACCCTTTCACACATCAGCATCGTTCATCGCCTTCTGTAGCTTTCCTGTATCATATGTGTTTATATACTCTCTGCCAGAAAATCCTTTGAAACAGAAGCGGGCTACAAGTCTGGCACAGATCTGAAATGGTTCGTCTTCTGCTCCACACAAATAATGCAGGATCCTGACCACATGCATTCAATTAGGTCAGTAGACGTCCACCAACAATGGCTATCCGTTTCTAAATTAATATTGCTGAGCTGCTTACAGCCACTGTTTATTGTTAGAGTGAGTCAAGTCCCTTCCTGTGCTATGACGTTGCCAGAAAGTTGGCAGAGAGCCACAAGTTGGAAGGTCATACACAGACTGCTGTTCTCTTACCCGTAAAGCACTATTTTCAATATTTTTTAGTTCTTGTAGATAAATGTGCAGCACAAGATCAATTACCAGATAACAAGCTGACCCGCAGAAAGCTTAGCACAAGTTCTCTGCCCCTTTTTAGGACATCTAAAAATAAATATTTGTTATACATATGCTATTGTATGCAAAAATCTTGCACTGGCTCTGGATTTCAGGTTGCCTTTGTGTCGGAATAATTAATAAACAATTCCCTATTGCATAGACTTGTACTCCAAGGAAAGTTTTAAGTACTCACACATCTAGCAGCAAGTTATTAAAACAATCCTAACAAGGAATAAATTAGGAGTCAGTCCCAAAATTCTATTTATACTTATTTGCCTATGTGTAAAAAGGACTTCTTGCAGTTCATACACAGATTTTGTTCCCAACGCCGACTGTTTGTTATGAACAACTTTTGAGTAGTTATTTTAAATGGCCCTCTAAGGATACTTATATATGTCTGATGGGGGAGGCAAATAAATTTACCTCTTTTATCTTCATAAACATACAAACTCACAGAGAATATAGATTATTACTTCTATATTAAGAAGTAATATGTTGAATTAATTCCTGGTCTTTACCACACTGAACAATTATATTCCTTTTAGCTGTATATTTATAATAGACATGGAGTACTATGATACAGGATGCTTACAATGCAATTAAATAAGTTCTGCACAGCAAATCAACTATATCTGATCAAAGTTAATTTTTGGAGCTGTTGTTGGAATATGATTTTAAGAATTATGGTTATTTTCATGTAATGTTAATGATTGCTTTTTCCCCAAATCAGTCTGGGCCTCAACATAATAAAATAGCATGTATAAAATAACTAAGTAGCAAGAACCCTACCTGCCAGCTAAGACTAGGAACTTCAAGTAAAGCTGATCAATATGAAAGTGACTGTTTTTAATACCTAAATTCTGTCAATACAGAATAGAAATTAAAACTAAGTAATTAAAAGGTTAATATATTAAAAAGTTACTATATGACTTAACTATATATAACCAATATATATGGTTAAAAAAAGAGATTTAGTGGAGGCCACCCATATGTCTCTTTCTAAGACCTTTGAGTTTTATGACAGTGAGCTCTTTAAATGAACTCCATGGGTTTGACTGTACACACTTGAAACCCCTTATGACTAAAAATGCAGATTCGTTTGTTCATTTCCTGGTTTACATTGCTATGAACTGTACCTCTCAGCATCTAGTCTCATCCTAATAGCAATGCAGAACAGGACATATGCAAGGAGATAACATAGGACTTAGTAAAACCCAAATGGCATGAATTTTGGCGTATGTCTGCGCAGTGCCACTGCTTCAGACAAATGACACTGAACATCCTACAGTGTCTGCAGCTGGTTTCTATGAGACATGTTTCTGAAGGCACTCAGCAGCAGCTGCCTGCTGTATTCAATATGGAGCATCTGGAGATCCTCATATATTCAGCAACTGATGACATTTAAAATGCAGTGAAGCATTGTTAGGTCCATCCTCACTGGCGCTTTGCTCCGTTAATTGACACAGTTCTTTGTTTTCCTTCTGTCGCTTTGTCTGATGCTTTTTGTAACATTAATGGTGACTTCTTTTGTGGGCATTTCCTGTGGGTCCCATTTACTCTGTGAAAGTTTTAAACAGTACAGTGAGTTCCACACAGACAGCACGAAGAGTCATTGACAATTACCTCCTAATATATAAAAACACTTCTACTTAATAAACGGAAAGACTCCAACATTCTTCATGCAGCACCGTGATGCAGAGCAACTTTCTCATTCAGCATGGACATGAGGTTTTGTAACTGTCATAAGGGCTGTGGACACCGGTGGGCTTTGGATCAACCCTCTTGGCTACCGCTAGCATCTCTGCAAGCGTGTATTCTGAAAGCAGAGCAAACAAATCTGTTTTCAGGCCAGAAGTGGAAATTAGAGGTTCCTTTTGATGTCACTGGGAGTTGCGTGAGGCTAACCCGAGACAGAATTTTCTCTACTTTATGTTTCTTAAGTGAAAATACAATTTCAAAATAACAGTTCTGCTTGCATATAAGACGCAAGTACAATATACACCTTTCAGAGCTTCATCAGATTATCTCAAATATTCAAAAAAAGTCAGTCCATCTGAGGCACGCAGGTGCATCCCTAATTTAAATTTATCCTTCTCCATCACCTAGTCTGTCTGCTCGTTGCCATAAGCAACGCACTATACTGCACAGCAAACTGGCTGGGTCTAGCAAAGGACACTCAGAACCTGGCTGATAGAGACACAGAGCTGAGTTGGGTGGCTTTGATTATTGCATTTCCAGTGTTTCATGAGACACTTTGTAGGTGTAAAGAATGCCAGGTAAATTAGGCATCATTTAGATGGTAATGATGCCAGATGCAATAATGTCTGGTAAACTTCCACTGATGTGAGTGGAAGGTACGTATTTATTTGAGAGCAAAAGCTGGTGTTTATTTGCCGGCGTGTATTACTGCAGATTTCTGCAGCCTGAATACACCTGCTCCTTTGCTGTCTCCTCCAGCAGTGCTCCCGTTCACAGAAGGACTCTCCAAAGACTATACATCTTATGAAAATCAAACCACATTATTGCCAGTCAGTGACATAATCTGACACTACCTTTGCTTTTGGGGTGCTTGGCCACTCTATTGCCGTCACTGGTATACTAAGACTCCTTTCATCAGCAGCATATTTTACTTCCAAGTTGTTTTGACGTGACCCTCATGAGAGGATACTGAGATTTCCCAACTGTATCCCATGTCAAACCCTTTAGCTTTTGACACCACAACTTGTACGCTGTCAGGTAACCGATGGTAGGGGTAAGGCAGGAGGATGCCTGAGAACATGAGAAGCAGAGAGGTAAAGCAATTTACCCCCTGCTGCCCTGCAGGTTGATGGCAGAACCCAAGTCCCCTGAGAGCGCCATGTGCTGCATCGTGTTGTATTCTACAGCACGCAGAGATAAAAGAAAAACTGCAGTCAATGTGAATATTCAGATGAATAAAATGGGCACATTTTGAGCTGTGGGGGAGAGTCACATTCTCAGCTCTGGGCACCTAAACTTTAGGCGTCCAAATTGGAAAACTGCTCATCTTATGCTTCCTGAAACAATCAGTGGACAAACAGAGATTGAGAATGGCAAACCAGAGCTGGAGCCTAACTTAGATAATACACTTTCACTGTAGGAAAATACTTTTTTTTACTATAAGAAGATTAGACAAATTACCTTCCTTTCTTAGGCACCTGCATTAGATGCATAGAATAATGGAAATGCCCTAGTTATCATCAGAAATTTTCTTTGCACTGGGTTGCAACAGTACAGATGTATGTTACCAAATGTCTCTTAGCTAGAAAAAGGCAGGAAGACGAATTCAAAGCCATGGGGCCCCAGGTCAGGAACCCACACTTCACTGAGTAGTCCCATTACAGTTAACATTCACATTATTAATATGTTGAGGGAATTTGCTCACACTTCCTAGTTAGTCTAAATACAGAAGTAATTTCTCAATCACATACAAAATTAGACAAATAATTTTCTCCAACTATATGTCAGGTATACACTATAATTCTCAAGTGTGGCCAAGTCTTTTCCAAATTGGATTAATAATTATGTTAGTTCTGTTCAGCCGTATCCAACCTGACCAATTAATTTTTCTCAGTGGGGTAGTGGCTATGGCAGGCATTTATGTTTTTCATTTACAGCAGTCCCATGGCTCTAGATGTCACGCTGCTGTAGAATGTGTCCCTATACATCTGGAGCTGCAGTATCTCATGGAAAGATACAGCAGGATCCATGTCACCGGGGAATATTTCTGTACTACAGCAGCACAAAGGATAAAACAGTGAAGGTATAAAATGAACAGACATGTTGCAACGTGTTGTTTGCTAGCAAGGTGAAGTTCAATCCAAATTCCATTTGTCATTTGCTCAGCCCCCCTGGGTTTAAATTTTCCTCTCTCACAGACGTGATTCCCAAGAGGGGATGGCTTCTGATGGGGTGGGTGTCGTGGTTCAACCACACACCATGATGAGAGGTCTTCCCATCTGAGAAACCGAGGAAGCAGTAAACCAACCGTAGCCTTTGGGTGACTTTAATCTGCAGCAGCTCAGCAGCTGCTACACAAACAGGGTGGCAGGTGGAAACCCATGAGAGACAGGACAGAGACATCTGGGCTTTGGTCTAGCCCCAAAGCCTTGGGTTTCCATACATTACTGTTACACTGGGTGATCCTTTGACTAAGTATACGGTTGGTGAGGGGGAGAAGGGAGAAGGATCTGATCCAAAACCTAGTGAAGTTACCAAAAAGACTCCCATTGATATTTTTCAGGATTTGCATCCAGCCTTAAATGAACCAGAGTTTGTGCAGTGCACATAATTTAAGCAAAGCAGCAATTAAGGAAAAGCACATTCGCTTTCAGATAATTAATCTAAACAATTTGCACAATACATGCCACAGCTGGACTGAGCTGAAAAAAAAATAAGCATAGGGTTTTTTGCTGTAACAGTGTGTGTGTTACTCCAGTTGCCAAATAAAACATCAATTCTGTGGCCATTCAGGCGTGAGACGTTGTCAGAGGGGCTCGGCTCAATCACGCTGTGCCTGTGGTGCAGCCATTTTGTCTTACCCCGAGGCATTAAATACAGTCTGACTGCAGCCAGGAAGATTGTCACAAAAATAAGTTTGACCTGGTTGAAGCTAGTGCTGAGCGCCAGGGTACATAATTATACTCTTACCTCTGCTGCTCTGAAGCTGTTCTGTCTCTGCGTCCTAGCTCCCATGCCATGGACCGTGGGGTTCACACACTGAGGACCACCATTGCTCCACTTCTCGGTGTTCAGTATTCCAGCTGTGGCCGATGCTGTAGTTACACCTGTCTGAGCTGATTTTCCATCCTCCGGAACACCTAACAGGGACATGAGAAATTGTGCTATTAGTACTGAGGACCGGTTTATAACTGTGCCTCTGGCTTCCCCCTATTTCACCAGGTTTTTGTGACAGCGCAAGTCATGGAAAGTGAGGTACAGGACTACAGTGAGAGCAGTCTACCTCCTTTCGTCACCTTTATCCTCGCACTCCCCATTATTTGGCCATTCTCCTGTAGTTCACTGCTCCATGAAACACTGGCTCAGAAAACGTGGAAAATTGGTTGCTGGGTGCGGCGTATCGGTAGCCTTTTGGTCACCTGTAGATCTCCACTGGCTTCTCCACACAGGCAGCTGCTTGCATGACCAAGGGTTTAACGAAGGACCCAGAGGGGCTCCACTTAAATCTGTTTCAATTCTGGTAAATGACGGGGTTATATGTGAGCAGGACAGATGAGACTGATATGGATGGAGAGATTGCTCTATTTATGGCCTTGAACATTTTTTAAATCAGAAGTTGAGGTAGGAAATTCAGAAAAAAAAATATTTCATGCTATTTTGACTATTGGTAATCAAATAAATGATTAATTTGCTTTCTGCTCTAGCTGAGTGGGTAAGACATGCATTGTAAAATATGATAGTGGCCAGCCCAAGAGAATTTTCTCATCTTACTGGATTAACAAAAATCAGTTGTCATTTGTAGTGAGTGCAGAGCACTAAACATCTGGTTGCAATGCTGGATTTGAAATACAAATACAAAGAAAAAGTGGAATGCATGATTGGAACTCTCAAATTTATATTAATTTATAGAGATTTAATATTAATTTATAGAGAGCTTTATTTTCAAATAGAAAAAAACCCCCAGATTTACTAACTGGCAATGCAAGTATCAAAACTGGAGGACAAAGCAAGGAGTCACAGATAGATACTAAGGGAAAAATAAATATGAAGAAAACCAATGACAATTCATTGCTACTTGAAGTGTGCATTGTGTCAACAAAACCTTCTGCCATGAATCAGGTGGGAATTCAAGCACAGTATTAAAGGCATTAAAAAGGAAGCAGAGAAATTCCTGAATTCCTTCCCAGAAATCTGTAAGAAAAGCTGATTTATCAGCAGAAAACAACATCAGTAGCAGCTGGCAAAGGCAATGACTGAAATCAATAAAGCCTCAATTCAAAGTCTTTATATTGAAAATATCTAAAGTTGTGTAAGATTTAAGAATATGAAGTAGTCACTGCATTTCCCTACGCAGTCAGAAGATGGTGTCAGAGTGTTCCTAAGACAGTTTACTTGCAGTGGTGGTCACTAAGAATGATGCTAAATCATCTACTTTTTGATAGAAAAAAATATTGAGTTGGAACTTGAAAATATTAAATTATAGTTAATTTAAAAAAGACAAACAACCAACCACCAACAAAAACCGTAAGTCTTTGGAACCTGCCTTTTCTGCTAGATATAAAAGCTGTCGTTCTCCCATCTAAATCTTACCGTCCATGAGACAAAAGTAAACCTCACCTCCCCTGCATCTCCTGAAAGTCCATACCTGCTTGTGTTTTAGGTCTTATCTCTTCCTACCACGCCACAGTGCACGATGAGAGACAGAAAAATGGCTTGGTGCAGAATGGTAAGTGACACAATGTGATATCATAGACAAAAACGACTGTCAGGGAGGGAGACGGAGAGGCAATTAGCCATGTGTGAGTCAGGAGTCAGTCCGTAGTCTACTGCTTCACCTTGCACTGGAGCTGTGAGAACAAGCTTGAGCACGGCTTTGAACAGACAAAACGCTCTGGGAATTACATACTAATTCCATTAATTGAATCTTGGAAGTTTCAAACATATACATATTATGAGTTTTTCCTTCTGTGGAGTCATCCTACTAAATTACTTTTTCTATGTTTCCCTTTGGCCACCTGGCCTCCAAATTGTCTGGTGAAACAGCTGTCAGCTGAAAAGCCAATTTGTTATTAAGCACAATTGTTCATGTATCAGATTGCATTGGATCTTTTGGTCTCGCACAGAATGATTTCTTTTATATAATCCATTTCTGGAAGCTGATGGGAAATACCTATCGTGAAAATGGTATTTCTGGTTCATTTTTTGTCCTCTGTTAGTTTGCAGCCCAAGTGGTCCCCAATACTCATGCAAAAAGCTTTTTTATTTTGTTCTGAAATATGTTTGCTATTCTGAAGTTAAGAAACCATTTTAGAATTCTTTTTCATTGGCAAATAGATGATTTAGAGAGTGGGCAACAGTTTAAAGACTTCAGTGACTTGCTCTTTGTGTATGAGCACTGAGCAGGAATTACAGCGAGAATGCCTGAGCAGTGGAAGTAAGAGCACAAGATTTGTTGGCAAGTCATAAAGTGACACCTATTTCATAGACTAGATATATATAACACAAAATGCTGATTGCAAAACAGAGATGATGTTAAAAAAAAAAAAGATGAGGAACACATGGTTGCTTTTAAAATAGCCAATATTTTTGCATTGCTATTTAGGGTTTGCCACAGTAAATAAAAATGGAAGAGTTAACTTTCTTCTTCTGTACCATCTGGAATGTGCAAGCTAGCAGGG
>JAOXJK010000012.1:139386138-139426292 GCA_025774025.1 Xenus cinereus | reverse complement strand
CCCCCCTCCTCCGCCTACCCCCGGCCCGCCCCGCCCGCCGCGCTCGCCCATCCCCCCGCCTCCCGGTCTCCCCCCATCCCGACCGGGCGGACGGCAGGGAGCAGGCACACCCCCGGGGATGGCAGGCTTTCCCCTCTTCCCCGGGATTCGTGCGTATGGGATCCATACGTAAAGGCCGGCGACGCGCGCCAGCCCGCCGTAACTAACGTTGCGTAGCAGATCCCCGGGCCTTGGGGTTGCACCCTGTTCAGGCACCCGACTGGGCCTTGCACCCCATTTCCTAAAGCCCCCTGCCCCTTCCTTGCCGTAGCCGGGAGAGCCCTCCTGCCGCCTGATCTCCCGCTGCGTAACTGGGGACTGAGGGTGCAACAACTGAGCGCTTAACTCCGGCGAAACTCCCGCTCTTTCCTCTCGGATACACGCTCTGGGAAGCACCCGAGAGCACCCAGATTCCTGCAAAACAGCCTACAGTTCATGCTATTGCAGGTAATCTAAACGGCAGACATGAGGAGAGGTGCGACGCTGTTTTGAGTCGCATTGATGGGTGGTTGTAGCTTGTATTGCAAGATCTGCTTCTCCAGGCCCCACACCGGGGACGGAGCACGCCCCGTGAACCCTGGTCACCGTGGGATAGTATCAGGAGAGGGAGACTCCATCACAAATAACTGTCTCTCTCCTGTAATGGTTTTGCAGTAGGGGAGCAGGTATGACTCTTTCCCCTAAGACAACTCACAGTGTGACACACAAGCCGTGCGTACCGTGGTTCATGCCGTTGCACAACATGGCTGTTGGCTAAGAAGGATACTTCCAGTGAAACCTGGAGAAACTCGGGCTGCCCTGTCTTAGTAGAGTTGCAACTAGAAGAACCAACTCTCTGGAGCTAAAAGCTCTTGTTCCTAGAAGCTGGCAGAAGATCTTTAAGAGGCTCCAACAGGCCGTAGCTTTGTGTCCCAGCCGGTAGGTCCCGCGTTCTGATCCCACGTGATTCGGGTCGGAGAGTGCTGCCCGGGTTGCTGAATCACCCGTTACACTCCCCGAAGCAGATGACTATTGAGATGTTTCTAAGCAGCTTCTCAGCCAAATGCTGACTCACAACCATCTTACTTTCCTACTGAGCTCTGCTGAGATCTCTTACAACATCGGAGTGCTGCTGACATTTATTGCCCATGTACCTGTGCTACCAAGATCCCAGGATCAGTGGGACAACACTCTGAGAGGAAGCAGCCACTTTTCCATCACTGCGGTAGTGTTTTTGTGGATTAATAAATTTTTTTTTATCTAAAAAAAAGGGTTCCAACAGAGATTTTACTTCAATCAGACTGCCTCACCAGCAGATAGTCCCCGGGGCAATGACTATAGTGGTGTGTGAAGCCAACAAAGAGGTCTAACGTGCATCCCGCTTCCCATGGACTATGTGTACCTTAGGTGGGCACAGGGCATGGCCCAGGAGAAACTGCCAGACCTGCTTGAGTCTCCAAATGGAAACACGAGCAACACAGTCCCTGTCTCACACTGAAATTGCGAGAGCGCTAACCAACACGCACGCTGGAACAGAACCTGGGGACTCTTTTTATTTTGTTTCATTCTGTCTTAAAAGTTGTCAGGGCTCTGACAGGATGCTGGCTCCTTGCACATGTACTTTCACACCCCTTAGATCTCATTTCTAGCTGTAGTTCATCTTCCAATATATTTTTTTCCTAGCACAATTTTCAAACCTTTCGAAAGCCTCTGGCAAGAGAACAACGAAAAGCTTCTCTTTCTTTTCCATTATTACTACCACCACTGGAGAGGAATTAGACCGTAAATGTAAAGTAGGGTCTTAAAGCATTATATCGAACCACGTTTGTTTTCCTTGAGCCCTAACAGAGGTGCCTCCTTTACAGTTGTACTTTGCATCAAATTTCAAATTTTCATTTGTGGTGGAACATGGAACATAATACTGCAGAAAACTAAGAATATAACTATTACTGCTTTCATATTGAAGCATCTGGTGTCATTTTTGATCACTTTATTAAATCAGTTGGACAACAGTAAGACTTCATAATTTTCACTCTCAAATATTAAGGTTTGACAAGGTAAAAATGAATTTTAAAAATCCTTCAAAATAAAAATGTTTGCATGACTAATACAAACTAAATACATTTGTTAGCTCTAGTATGAATGGTTTAATTTTATTTTCATCAGTTCCTAATGGAACTGAAACCTGCTTTTGGAAATTGGAATTTTTTTCTGCAGTTAAAAGAACATTTATTTTTTGGTGTTTTTTAAATTGATTTAAGAGACGAGGGGAAAAAGAACAACAGAGTTTTGCATTGTTTTGTTAAAAAAGTCAAATGCAATCAATCGCAGGTACTTTTGTATCAAAAGCCATTCTGATTAATTAAGAGAATTGCTTCTCAGTGGCAGGTGTGTGGGGCACCGTGTTCATATATCTGCGCCCTTCTGATTCACTCCTGAGCTAACGAGCAAAGTGCGAGGGACACAGCAGTTGTGGGACTGGCCCTGGGCTGGTTCCACCACCGACGGCAATGAAACGGGGGTTGGCTGACACGAAACAACGGTGGCAGCTTTAAAACAGCAAGGTCACAATACGAGAATACTAATTCAATAACTATTAATTTTGCACTGAGAATAAGATCAGGGAAGAAAGTGGAGAGAAAAGGAAATCTGCCTTCAGAAACACAGAAAATACCCAGAATCAGTTGAGTCCTTGGCCTGAGTCCATCTCCTCCGGTGGTGTAATCGGATGGGAACAAATCTGCTGGTGCAGCCGGGTGGAGAGCGATGGGTGTAGGGCAGGAAGAGGCTGATGGTAGCGTGCGAGCGAAGAATTGAAATCTGCAGAAATCTTGGGGGGAGAAACTTTACAACTTGTTTTTCTTCCTTTGCTTCAGCACCTGAGGTGGTGTTGCCTAGCAGGACTGAGATGAAGAGTTCCGGTTTTTGGGTCTTGTTTAATTTGTCATGCTGTTACCCTCATGCCAGGAGATGATTAAGGCAGTAAAATGTGACCTCTCTCCATTAATCATTAGCAAAAAGATGGCCTCCCAGAGATCCTATTAGTGGAGCTTGGACTGTATTTTAGCTGGTCTGGTTTTGTGCTGCCTGATGCCCACTAAAGCCCCTCTCAGGCTGTCAGCAACCTCTGCTCTCTGCACGCTGGCTCCAAAATATGCTGCTTCAAAAGTGGGAGTAGGGAGTAAAGGGCAGGGGATGAGCAAGGGAAAGGACTCCAGGGGATTTTACATTTATAATTTTTTAAAAAATGGGTTTAAAATAATTAAAATACACACCTCCTCATAAAATCCATATGGAATTGCGGTATTAATTTTCCCTTCAAAATTACTGGGTTCAAATTAATTCTTTTGTACCTCAGTGATCCCAACTGTTAACTCTATGTTAGTTTTTATATTTGCTTTCAGAAGAAGCAATAAGAGGTTTAGGCAAAAGATGTCCTGCCTGTCTGAAGCTTTTTTTGGGTGGTATCTCCACTTGTTCTATTAGATGGCATTTAACAAGTTCACCAGCTAAATGGTGGGTTTAGGCCCCAGCTTTTCTCATAAACCTGCCAGAAAGCAGACAGGAGGTCCGTTTACTCACTTACCTAAGGACCCCTGTGGTTCAAGGGTATCAGTACAGGTATTTTGCATATCTGAGGAGAAATAAAATTAATTAGCCGTGTTATGTCCGTTTGACATCATCACTCCAAGCTTGCAATATGCCTGGAAGCGAGATTGCCTCTGAAGCTTTCACACTGTTTATTTGAGTCAGCTCTCCTCCTGACAGCACATATTTACTTCAAGTAAATGATAAAGCATTCCTCTTTAATGTCGTGAGTACTTGGAAAATAAAATTTTCTTGGCTTGCTCAAATATTTCTCTCAATTTTCAAACGTATACCGTACAATTTCCACATTGCTCTGCATTAATTATGCATTTCTTTCAACAAGGAAACGGCAGCATTCATTTATCTCATATGGCCATTCAAACCAAGAAAGTTTTCAGTTTAGTATTCACAGTTTCCTGAAAACGTATAGGCGATATTCAATATTAGCTACAGCTGAAGGTTTGGTAAGATGTCTCCAAACAGCTCATAAACAGGGAGAAGTCAATTCACTCACTCTTCCACTGCATCTCTTTCATGTCACGGGGGTGTTGGGAGGGTGCAGTAACCAGCTGTGAAAACACGTCCTATGAAGTATTGCCAGGTTGTGACAGCCAAGCTGAGATCTCCTCCTTCTTAAAGAAGGTAGAAGGTCTTCTTCCAGTCCCTCCGGGTGTCCCAGACTTGTCCAAATAAACAGAAATAAAATTATTTTCTGGGGAAAAAAAAAATAAATTCAGCTGTGCACCAGGCTTTATTGGAGAGTGTTTCAGTATCTATTGGCTAAGGAGCCTGAGGAGGGCAGATCAAGCGTAATATCCAGCGAGGCCATGAAGTGCAGCAAGGGTAACACAGAAATTTTTCCCACAGGGAATTTGTGGGTGGCACTCCCCAGAGGAAGGAGCTATTGAGTTTATCACTAAAAGGGTGCAAAGCAGCCGCTGCCGCCTTGCGGAATCTGCCCCGTTGGCACCAGCCATAAAGTCGCTGGAAACCTCAGACTGCAAACGGAGTAGTGGCACTGGGTGGTGATGGATTTATTCTCATTTACCCGAGTCTCTGCAGAGCTCCTCCACATAAAATCTGTTTACCTTGTACTCTGTTCCAAGACTACACTTTGTCCCTAATTAAGAAGGTAAATCATAAAACCTAGTTATGAAATCAGTATTTCATGTAACTAAGTATCATACTGGGTAAACATACATCACTTAAGATGTTCCTAGCAGAGCGAGTCTGAAATTTTATGGCCCTAATACCTAAATCTTAATTAAAATAGCTTTGACTTTTTCCTTCAGATGCCTTCTTCTCTCTGTGGGTATTACAAGATTAAGCAGGTACTGCTATGTTTTAATTGTTTATAGATAATTCATTTGTTTTATTATAGACTAGATGCTCTAAGAGCCTAAAGCAACAGCACAGGGAAATGTAAATGCAATTAAAAAGGAAGTAGATAGATACTCCATTAGTTGTGTACTGCATTAGGAAAGCTCTGTAAGGTGAGGAATTGCTAATTCTATACGTAAAAGGTCCATTCAGCCAACGATAAACCTGACAAAATACATTATTTTGCTCTCTTCCCTTCTTATGCCTTGTTTCCATTCCCTACGGTGCCAAGAAGATGGAAAATAAGGAGAGGGAAACTGGCAGGGTTTGACTACATTTGTGTTTGGTATGAGTTCAATTAGGAACAATCACAATGATTTTTTTTTTTTAAATCATGTTTTGTCATTTAATAATTAAAATGTTTTAAAATGAGAAATAAAGATCATCTCCATTCAATAAGCACTTTTGAATATTTCTGAGCTTCAGCACAACCCTTTCCTGATGTATGAGTCTTCCTTTGAGCTCCAGCGCTTCTGCTCAGCTTTTTTACAAATTAAATTGAAAACTTACCTCCGTACAATTATTTATGAATTCAGCCTCATTCTTTATCAATGTTAATTCTGAAAGAGCCCGTCCTGATCATGTCCCCTTTTGTTCTGTCTAAACACTGTGGAGTCTAGAGCAGCTTCTTCCTAAGCCTCCTCCAAAGTTTTGACTCCTGGGTACGACGTGGTCAGTCCCAGGGGAAACCGAAGCAGGGGTACACCACCAGTGCCCTCTCCCAATGCCTTTTTGCACTGAGATGTGAAATGCAACTGTAAATATTTTGAAGTTTCAGGCCTTTTAGGTTGGTACACAGCATCTGACTCACCGGCTGCTGCACAGTGCCTGTGTTTGCCGTTGTGTGTCAGTGCAAGAGGAGAAAGCAGATGATACCGCTATTATGCAAAATCACTTCCACCCACCCTCCTGACTCACCAGCACGTCACCCAACAGGATTTACATCAGTTTCAGAATATATCTCCGTTACCCATTCCCGTCTCAGCAGATTATTTATTGCTTCCTTCCACTCCTTCTCTGAATGACGACAACAGGGCTACGCGCTTTCCCCTCGGAAGCGGAGCGGGGCTGGCGGCTGCGCCTGGTCGGTTCAGCTCCCTTTGCCAGGAGCAAGAGTCTCTTCCTTACGGATGGAGCAGAAATGCCGTGTTGCAAGGGCTGCATCTTCCCTCTCCATTGAATGACCAAACCCTTTTCCTATGAAGGAGCTTTTTCTGCTTCAGCTATGATTATTTTTTTTTGCCTCTATTAAGAGCAGGTCCATTCGTTTGTATCTTAAAGAGTTGACTCATCTGTGAATTAACGTAAGGTAGCGCTGATCTCCGCTTGCCGTGATGTGCCAGTCTGTCAACGATGACGACTCAAGGGCTGGTTAACTTAAGACAGACTCATTTGCCTCAGTTTAAATTTGCTACTGTTTTTAACACCTTAGTCAACCAAACTACAGAGGGAAGTCTGTCGATCCAGGAAAGGAAAAGGAAGATAATCTGTTTCAAAATAGCTAGTTATTCTCCAGTGGTAACACACTATCTCACTATTGTGGAAGCAGTATAACTGATTTTAACATGTTAATAATATTAAATAATTAACTGCATTCTTATTTATTTGATAAATTTATTAAATTACAAATGTTGTGATCCTCTGCTCCGCCATACTTTGTGTCTAAATGTAAGTAGATGACAATTAAGTATATTAGAATATTTGGGCTTAAATTAAATTGGGATCAGATGGATTTACGAATCCAAGCATCTCTGGAAATTTGGAGGTTTAGCTCCGTGCCTCATTTCTCAAACCTGCAAACCAGCAATATCCCAGCCTTTGGGTTGCTGCCAAAGTAACTACACACACGTGGTATGAGATGCCATGCTGGTACACAAACTAGGACATGGTGTATAAAAGCCAAAAAGTCTATCAAGTGAAAGATCTATCCTGCGAAGGAGCCTGGCTGCTCTCGACTTCTTTACTAGTTATTGCAGAGGTTTTGAACAAAGATTTGGATGCAAATAATAATTGAATTTTATTGTCCTTATTTCAAGAGCTTCATCACTAGGTAGTGGTTAGGTTTTGAAAACCCGTCTCAATATACCTAACTTTATTTCTTAGAGTGATGAATTGTCCTGAGTTTGAAAATGATGATTTACAACTTTCTTGCAGCGGCGTGGCTGAAGTTTCTGCTTTTTCACATAACACCTAAATTTCAACTTATGTTGCTAGGTTTCACTGTAAGACATTTTTAGTATGTGCAGCTTGAAGAACTGTGATACCATTGTCCTCCTTCAGAGACACAAAGCAGAGGAGCTATACACTGAATAAAAATCTGTTACTTTAAAACACTGTGCTTTTCCTTTTGGGTTTTCTTCCTATCTACTTTTTGGCATTTTAACCTGGCAAATCCCATCTGACATCAACACGGGAAGAAGTGAGTTCAACAGGATACAGCCAATCTCAAATGGCTGAAAACTCCTGCTAACACAGAAGAGCCAAAAACGAGGCAAGCTTTTACTTTCATTTTGAAAGGGAGAGGATGGCACTGCAATAATTTAAGTAGAACTATGGTTTACCAAAGTGTTATTCTATTTAGCTGTTTCAGATTATGTGTTTTACCATGAAAAAAAGCATTAGCTCAGTGAGCCATTTCAAACCAGCTGCAGAAGTTACTTGTTGAAATTCTGTGAGTTTTGCTGCACATAACTATCCTGTTGGGTTTAAACACGTTCACTCTCCGGTCTCCATCAAAAGAAATCTATAGTCATGACTGAACAGAACATAAGTGTTATATAAAAGCTTGACAACTTTGAAAATCACCTTCTGAGAATTATCCCTATCTTCTGTTCCTACTTCGTTTTGAAAGGCAAGCAGTTTGTATTATCTATGTACAAAACTGTCAGAGAGCTGCCTGGGAAGAAGGTGTCCCACAATGACACGAGCTTTTCATGACCTGTCTTCCACTTTGGGTCTCCTGCTGGTCTTGACTCTTGGTTCACGAGGTGAACTCGCCACACTAGAGTGCTTCCCTCAGGAGAGCATCAAGGACTGTAGATTAAGATAAAATAATTATGATCTTCTTTCTGATCTTCTTTGATGCTGGCCTAGTGCGTGAGGAGAAACATAACAGATTTGTAGAGTCTGATCAGACCCAGACCTCAAGGCGAGGGAGAGGGGAAATGAAGCCCTGCTGATTTCTGGCATTGAAGGTCCTCATGCAAAAACATGAGGAGTCCTGCTCAAAATAAATCAACAGAGCTGTGAGGGGAGGTCAGAGAAGTCAATCCGGGCCCTGCTAAAGGAACATTCTTCTTTTACCATCTTTTAGGAAGAGAAGAATCAGAGGTTTGTGCAAGACTGTATGCTGACATCTCTGTGCGCAAATAGTGTAAGACGTGATCCAAGAGAGGGAGGAGGGATTCAGGCATGACCACGCTGTTAGTCATAACTGTAAAGGCTTCGAGGCCTATTTTCATACATGATGGTACAAGCACTTTGTGTCGGTCAGCCCTATGGCCTTCTGTAACTTCAGCCTGGCTACAACCCTGTTATTGCTAGTACCATGGCAAATCAGAGAATGGGAGAAGCCTAACTTCAGATAAAACCAGTAGATTTCTTCATCTTCATAAAGGAAAGAGAAAAGTGGGGGTGAAGAAGAGAGGCCAGAGAACAAGAGCTGTCATCCAAGAAAATCTCTCATCTTAGCCATGACCGTGAGGTTACTCTGAGCGCAGCGAGGGGACAGCGACTAAACAGTCATTTTAGTGAAAAATCAGCCTTCTCCAAACGTCACCTACCACAGGTGAAGCCCGCTCATTCAGGCCCAGAACATTCCCTGAACTTTGGATTTACCCGGCTGCAGTTTCCAGAAGGAGCTGTGCTACAGACCCAACCGCTGCCAGAGGGCATTGCCTCGCTTGGCCATTAAGTCTGTCCCCGACATCCCTTCAGCACACAGATGATTTATTTCCAGTTTCACCCTGCTCCTGGGAGCCCTTACTGGGTTTATTGTTCTACATACATCTCTGCAAGCAGGGCAGCCTGCATCAGCCGGCCTCGGAGGATGGTAGACCGAGAGCTGGGAGGGCATCGGTTGTGTTGTTTGCATTCCCAATGCTTGAGACAAAGTCATGAGCCCAAATCTGCTGTCACTGGCCACAGAGGTATCACTGAGACGCTATCAGTGAGTTCAACGTTCAGCTGGGTTCACACCCAACAGGGCAGCAGCACCTTTGTTTCATGCTCTGTGATTCATCATAAGGATAGGGAGAAACCCCACAAATTTAAGTAGCTTCAGGAACACTTGACAACAGCAAAAAAGGAAAGCTTCATCTTGAAGCAGCCCAGCATAACACTGCAAACCAGTGATTTGCAGAGAGCTCCGTGAAAGGACTGCAGATTGAAACAGGAGGCTGGAAACATCACGGCATGGAAATGAAGCGCTTGGGATTCAGTTAGGGATGAAGACATCTAACTGTCTATGGCTTGAGAGCAATTCAACTGCCCCACCAGAAGGGCTTCAAGTCAGGTGGATAAGTCTTGGGCAATCCAGAGAGGACCCAGAAGGACATAGACCTCCCGTTGGCCCCACCTCTCACCTGCCAGTCCTACCAGGGTATCTCAGCTGCCTTATGGTGTGTGCAATGGCACTGGACACCTCTGTTACACAGCTGTAGCAAACTCTGCATGTCGGGTTGCCTATAGTGAGAGCTTAGAAATCCAGCTTACGTGTAAACAACATGGTTTTTGCTGCCTGGAGCTTGGTTAAGCTGCCTTCTGTCTAACTCTGCTCCTTCCATTCTTCCACAGGAGACGTTCATGCTGACAGAGATGCCTTTGCCACGTTATGCAAAAAGGTTGGATACCTAAAATGTATGGATTTGAGATATTATTTGCAAAGATTTACTTAAATCAAGATATAGCAAGGTGGTTTTAATTATGTGAAAAAAATTAATATTAGCACTGTAATAGCTGACCTGCTTTTAAAGATGGCTGTGAAATTCACGTTTGTCTTCTTTTGAAACTCAAACTTCACAGTTTTGGGATTTTTCATTATTAGTAGGAAGAATTTCAAGAGGAATAACATTCCCACATAGTTATTTTGAACACAAATATTTTTTGTAATATTGTTCAGATTGGACTGCTAAATTCCTTGGGGTCGGGTGCGTGAGCCAGTGAGCGATAAAAGGCCTGAACGAGGAACCTGAATTGTCATCCAGCAAAGCAGAGCAACAGGGAAATTATAGGTTTGACTCAGTATTTCAAGCATAATCCTAGCCTGACTGAAACAAGTGGCAAGACTGTCATTAAGTGAAATGGGGAGGGTATTTAAATCATTCATTTTAGCTTTTAGAGTTTTGAAGCTCTAAGGTTTGAAATGCTTGTATAATTAAATAAGTATTTTTATAATAGGTTTTCTCACCTAAACACAAAAGAATCCTTTTCTTCATTTCCTATGTAATATCTTTTCAGAAGCTCAGCTGAAATATTTAATTAACGTAAAGTTTTTTAAAAAGAATTTAAAGTTATTTTTAGAGTCTACCTAAATAATTAACTTAATGTATTTTCCATTAGAAAAAAATTAGAAAATTATTAGAAACAGCTACTTTACACAAGTAAAGAAGCCAAAAATATTAGTTAGTTTAGAACAAATGACAATAAGGGGTTCCTACAGAGTGAGGCATGGTATCATGGACATTTCTCTCTGCCCTACAGTGTCTCTAAATGTGCTCAGCCCTTCTAAGCAGTCTCGATGCCCGGTATGTAAACGATGGGCTGATAAAGCCTGTGGTACTGTATTGGTACCAACACCTCTCCCACAACAGCCCCAGCAGCAGTACAGACCTGTCACTTTGTGATGAACCACTCTTTGATTGATTTTCTGTGTCTTTCCTATTGCATTTGCCCAAGCTCATGGAGTTGTTTTCGTGTTCTTTTCTGGCACCTATTTACTGAACCTTAACTTTGAACTGAGCTGTAAAGACACCGATACAGGTAATTCTGATCCACAGATTCACAAGGAGCAACTGGGATTTTGGGGACAGTAGTTGGTCAAAACTTTATCTTTTCGTCTTGCCTCTTCAAACATTTTCTGTACTATCGGTAACTGAAAAATCTAAATATAATTTAATTTTTCCAGACCCTTAATCAGTAGAGCGTAATGAATAGATTGATCAAATAATTGGTCAATGTACACTTTGTCTTACGATGCTTTGGAGCATTGATGATCGCTGCAGCACAACAGGCCCCAATTCATGTGCTCTGGTGCCTGGTCCAGGTTGGATAACCCCTTACGAGTATATTACAAGTCTCTTGTAACAACAGAGTCAACAAGAACATTGTGAAACATAGCCAATTCTGAAACAGTATTGTCAAAGAAATTGTTTTGCAAATGTCTATGAAGTTTCACACAGGTGAAAATCCAAGTTAGGTTGTCATTTAGCTATGGGAGATAAAGACAAGGATGCATCTGAATTTAGGGCAACCGAGTGCTGGCAGTGTAGAAATCCAAAAAGAAAAAGGGAGAGGGAGCAGTGGGAAAGTGTAAAAGAGTGAGAGCAAGGGGAAGACAGGAAAGCTGGAGTAGCAGAAGGACAAAGAATTAAGAGATTCAGTAAGGAGCATGCAACGACCTAGGGCAAAGTGATGTGGCCAATTGCCCTAGGTGGTGGTGGTGGTCTAGGGCATAGTGACAGAGCAGAACAAGACTGGGGAACAAGCAGGGATAAGCCACTGCCCTTGGCTCTGGTGTGGAAAGCGGGTCCTTACTGAGATTGTCCTGTGTATCCCAGATGGATGTTTGTTCTTACAGTCGCTTTTTCCATCACGTTTACAGGTGAAGTTGAAAAACAGTTTTTCTGTTTTCTGTTAGCTGAAGCAGGTAACCAGCACATGGGGAAACAAGTGGGTTCCAAATGGACCAGCTGGCAGATCTGCCTGGGACTGACACTGACACAAAGTGGAGAACAGCAAAACAGACATACACAAGAATAAAGTAACCGTGTAATGGTGTCCACAGTGCCTCTGTCCCCAGAGAGCATGAATGTATCCTGAAGAGTCTGGAAAGAAAAGGCAAGCCTCCGCCAGGCTCTATTAGAAGTTATCAGACCCCTACATTTTGAATATTTAACTTAAAATCTAAGTTTGTTGCGGAAGGAAAATTTGATAGCTCAAGAACTACAAGAATATTTTCACACATCAAAAAATTAAAAAATCTATTTAAAAAGGAGAAAAAAAGGCCTGTGACAAAGTTTTACAGCCTTCAGCTGCAGAATCACTCTATCTTTACCCTGTGTTGCTGTGGATGTAAAGTAGGGTTCTGTATCACAAAAGGAGATGATACAGAAGGTTGGAAGTTAAATACTTTCGCTTTGATGGAAAAAGAACATGATCCCTAATAACCCCCTGATTTAATAGTTGGTAAAATCAACAGAAATAGTAAACAGCGTAGTCAAAGAATCCACTTTTAAAATATTGAAATCCCATAATGTACCTGAAATTAGGCATGTAGAACTTTAAGTAGCAATTCTAAGTCCTCCAGAATTCCATTCCTCTGTCAGGACATGTCAATTTCTTCTCTTCAGGCTCTTCAGTGAGAGGTTTAACACCTGCACAGTGCCACATGCATCTCTGGAGAGTATGGGGAAGCAAAGCGTAATAATTATGGATAACATTAAAAATCGCCTTGGTATTATGACACCATGAGATGAAATCATTAAAAGATCAAACACTTTAGTTCAAACCCAAATTATTCAGCAAAGGCTTGGTGGAAGTTTTACCCTGGCAGCTTTTTGAAAATAGTTCAAGATCGCTCTCTAGAGGTGAAAACTACAGACTTCATTTCTGAAGACTATTCGATCAAAACAATTTGTTCGAGTGCACACACGCAGACATACTGTAAGACAGGAGATGTTCTTAATGAGCTTTGTCGTGGTTTAACCCCAGCAAGTGAGCACCACGCAGCCACTCGCTCACTGCCCCCAGCTGGGATGGGGGAGAGAATCGGAAGCGTAAAAGTGAGAAAAACTTGTGGGTTGAGATAAAGACAATAATAAATAAAGAGAATAGGTAACGTAAAAGCAAAACAAGGAATTCATTCGCTGCCTCCCATCGGCAGGCAGGTGTTCAGCCATCCCCAGGAAAGCAGGGCTCCATCACACGTAACGGCTGAAACCGCCACATTTTTTAGAAGAACGGTATTGGGGGCAATAAATAGCAAACAGCCCTATGACATTGTGCACGCTCACCCTTCCTTCTTTTATTGTAACTCTTTAATGTAAAAGCACAGTTGTCTATTCAAAGCTGGATCTCCAGCATCTACTTTTGCTTCGTTTATCCTCCCTTGTAGTTTTCCCATTGGCTCCGTCCAGTGCAGGACTTTCCAAAAGTGTCCACACAGCCACAGCTTCTCAGGTCTCACCAGCACCACCATCTAGCCCCAAAATCTCAGGGAAATACAACATTGCAATAACTTACTTGTAGGCTCAAATGAATCTCAGGAAAATCACATTCAGTTCAATTAAGTTGTAGGAATTCCAATATTACACTTGTATCTCCCCTGACCCTACAAAATGCGAGCTTCTTGGTGATACACAAACCCCAGACCTTTGAAAGACGAAGCATTAACGATTGACTCTATCCTTGATCCTTGCAGTTAATGCCGTGGTACAAAAAGCGATGGAGTTAATTTGTTTACACTGAAGCAACATTAAAAGAGCCCAGGTGGGGATCCCATCCCAGGAAGTGAAGGTTGATACCATTTGCTTATGACTCATCTCACATATTGCGCTCTTAAATATCTTTAAGTCAGTATAAGATAAACCATACACTCTCTGCCTGAAGACAAATACTAATCTGCTGGCAAACGTTAGTCTTTCATTCTGAGAATCCAGTCCCAGTTGGGCAGAAGACAAACACTGCATTTGTTGACAAAGGCAATGGAGCAGAAATCAAACATCCCTTCTGCAGTGGGAATTCTGCCAAAAAACCCAAATCCATGTACAAAGGTATTTGGGAAGAAGTTACCTTCTGCTCAGGATTCAGTCACCGCACACAGTGCTTTTCTGTATCTAATAGTTCAGCAGAACATTGAACCATTTATCTTCCAGAAAGCTTTCAAAATCATTACTATCTTTATGAAAATGAAGCTAATGCAGAGGTGTCGTGCAGAGGTGTTCGGTTTTACTTCAAACCGGGACATGGTTTAAAAGCTGAGTGCTTCAAAATGCTATTATATTTAAAAAAAAAAACAAAACCAAAAACCACCAAACCAAAAAAATCTTACATCTGCTGGTAACTGTGGGTTGCCATGTTTAACAGCTTTATTCCTTAGAACAAAAGCAGCCCCAGAAGCAAGTGCCTGAATGCTGCAGGAGCACTCACCACCCTCTACCCAAGAAAGTAAGAAATCTCAGGATCATATTGTCAGTGTTTATGAATAACTGATGGGAGGATGTAAAGAAGAGGGAGCCCGACCCTTCTCGGCAGGGTCCAGTGGACACAAACTCAGACTCAGCATGTTCTATCTAGACATTAGAAAACAGTTTTGCTTCATGGGTGTTTGAACACCAGAGAAGGTTGCCCAGGGAGGTTGTAGAGTCTCCGGTCTTGGAGATCTTCAGCACCTTACTGGACACCGTCCTGAGCAAGCTGTTCTAGCTGACCTTGCTTCAGCAGGGCTGGGGTGGACTAGGCGCCTGCCAACCTCAAATATTGTCATTCTGTGATGTGGTCTCATCAGTGCTGAGTTGGTGGCCACCAGCCTGCACTGGCACATGGGGTTATTCTTCCCCAGATGCGGGACTTCACTGAAGTTCTGTTGAACTTCAGGTGGTTCCTGTCTGCCCCCTTCCCCAGTGTATCAAGGGGCCTCTGGATAGGGACCATATGGTCTATAAGCCACTCCTCCCAGTTTTGTTTCACCAGCAAACTGGGTGAGGGTGCACTCTGTCCCATCATCCAAGTTATTATTAAAAACGCTAAACAATACGGACCCCAGTAGTGACCCCTGGGATACACCACTAGTAACTGGTCTCTGGATGGACTCCACGACACTGATTACAAGCCTTTGAGGCCATCGGTTCACCTCAGTGTCCACTTACCTGGTCTGTACTTCATCGGTTTGTCACTGAGGATGCTATAGGAGATGGTGTCAAGGGCCTCGCTGAAGTCAAGATAAACCACATCCACTGCTCTCCTCATCCACCGAGGTAGTAATTTCATTGTAGAAGGCTATTGGCTTGGTAAGACACAAATCAATGCTGACTACCCTTAATCACCTTCCTGTCCTTAAGTTTGCTCCATCATCTTCTGGGGATCAAGGTGAGTCTGACCAGACTGTAGCTCCCCAGAACCTCTTCTTGCTCTTCTTCAAGATAGAAGTTTGTTTTCTTCCAGAAAGTTCATTTGTGCTTCTTTTTCCTTAAATTCACCAAAATTCTCTCATGCTCTATCCTCAGCTATGGTGCTGCTCCCCCCCTACCCTTTCCTGCTCTTTAATGAGACTGACTGGCTCTTTCCTGCATCTGCTTAACTGCCCCTTCCACGAGCTCCCAGCTACCACCTTTCCTCTTCTTCTGCCCAGTTCTCTGCTCTGTCTTCTCCCCAGTCCTGGTGCTCCTGGAACTCACTGCAGGTATTGCCTTCTCACACAATTTCATTCAGTTTCCAAACAGTATCCATCAGCATTCCAAAAACCATGTTAAATTTACTAAAATACTCATACATTGCTATTAAAATATTAGTACATTCTGCTGTGCAGCAGCTGTCTCCCCTTCTCAGATTTTGACTACAGACATGTAAATTGTGACCATCCAGTCATACCTGCTTTTCCTATTAGGACATAAATCATCTGTTGTTACTTAGTATAATAACAATAAAATCCCCATACTCCTCACATTCCAGAGTAGACTACGTTCTTCATTTCTTCCACAAATTACTTTCTATCTTAATCACCTGGCACACTTCTCAGAAACAGAATGAAAATTTTCCATTTCTCCATAGTTCAAACCCTGTTCCATTTGCCAGAAATCTTTTAAGAACCACAGAAATACAACAAACTGTAAAAAGAGAAGGTTTTGGTTCTAGCCTTTCCCTATAAATCAAATCTAACAGACTAATTCCCACCCCCTCCATCCAAAGTCTCTCTCTTCACCACTAAGAAAGCCCAATGGCATCAGACACCAGTTGCTCCATGGCTGGTCACTAACATTTAACGCTCCATCATCTTCCCTCCCTTATAAGCAGCAATTTTGAGCCTGTTCAGGCACAGACAACTCTGGTCTAGACATATCACTGAAAGGGAATGCACTGCAGGTATTTCCCTGCAGCCCAGAGTGGAACACAAGCGGAGTAAGTATTGTCCTGCAGCCCACGGGGAGGCCCATGCTGGAGCAGATATCCATGCTGTAGACTCTAGAGCACCCAAATCAGCCCAGGTGGACATGCCCTGAAAGAAATGTGGCCTACAGAGGACCCATGCTAGACTATGTTCATCCTGAAGGACTGCAGCCTGTGGAAGGAGCCACACTGGAGCAGGAGAAAAATGTGAGCGGGAAGGTGCAGCAGAGAGGAATTGTTATGAACTGACTGTAACCCCCCATTCCCCATCCCTCTGTGCTGCTGGGCAGAAGGAGCCAGCCGAGGTCAACCCACAATTCTCTAATGAGAATTTCCCACATTCAAACATGTGTCCTCTGCTTCTCACCTTACTACTATGTAGCTCTGAGAAGTGCTCAGGCAGATCAGAAGGCTCCATCTTCTCGTATCCTCTGCTCAGGCAGTTGGAAATATCAGTAACATCTGTCCTTTGCTTCCTCTCCACCTCTTCCCCAACATGGAGAGACCCAATTCTCACAGTGTGTCACAGTGTGCTCCAGCCCCCTGAAGAGCTTAGCTAGCGTCCACTGGACTTCCTCCATCGAGGTAATCCATTTCTTGTGCTACAGAGCCCAGACATGACCTCACAAGTGCCAAGTACTGGGGAAGGATGGTTACCCTCTAACAACATACCAGGAGATGGTTGGCCTTTGCCACAAGTGCAACTGGTTTTCCACAAGCAGGCCCAGGTCCTTTTCTGCAGAGCTGCTTCCTGGCTAGTCAGCCCCCAGCCTGTACTGGTGCACAGGGGTTGTTCCTCTCCAAGCACTGGACTCTGCAGTTCTCTCTGCTGAAGTTCATGCAGTGCCTGCCAGCCCGTTCCACCAGCTCATCCATATCCCTCCGACCAGCAAACCTGTCCTGCTTCCCTCACCCTGGGGGGTGGTGCCATCCTGTTGTCCGGCTGCATCTTGCTTCCATTCATTTGAGAAGAATCTAGTGCTGATTTAGCAGGCACGGGGTGCCTTGAGCAAGGCCAAGCATACAGCAGTTTGTACAGTACTTACTGGAATCCTACTTGCTTGTAGGAAGCCTTTGAAAACAAAGTCAAAAGAAAACTGAGATGACAGAGACAACATGTTAGCCGGATTACTTCTGCGATCAGGGAAGCAGGATTAAATGCTTCTAGTGGAAAAAAACCCCAAAACCTCTTTACCCCTAAGTAGTTTATCTCAGTTACAGCGTGCTCAGAATCAAGACAACTATATACGTAGGAATAATGAAAGCCAGCGGAAGGGGCAGAGCTGGTGATAAAGGGGAAAACCCTTCCACTTGCTCACACCCTTGAACAACCTGGTCAGCACAGTAAGCAACTGTTACCTTCCGTAAGGAAGCAAGAGAGAGCATGGGGGCGTAAGCACAAGTGAACAATTGATCTCACTCTCCTTTTACCTATAAAAACAGTAAGAAAAGCAAATATAATTTTACACAGTAAATATATTTTTATAGACTTTAAACCCCATTTCGCTATCAGTAGCTAGATGCAACTCTTGCACTCCAAAGCTATCTTTCTCTTTTAATAATTAGAGATCTCAATGTTGGCTTATCAGAGACAGCAAATTCCTCAAAAGCGCTTCTGGTTCACGATTAGAGATTCTACAGCTTGAAAGCTCTATACTGCTTAGATTCTCACACTTTTTCTTTAGAGTCACAAATATATAAACATGAAAAAAATTCATTGAGCTTTTCTGCAGAAAGGAAAAGGAACACCTGCATCTCTTAAAAGTATTTGTGCTGAAGTCAATTGCATTCCTGTACCACTGCAAGCAGGATGCAGCTCTGGTTTTAACAGTTAATGCATTGCTTCAGTTTAGATACAGGTATCTACAGTTACATCTGGTACAAGAAAGTGACACATTTGCACAGGCATATTTATTTTCTCCTGTGTTTACAGTGCTTCAATTGTAATTTTAAACCATTCAGAAAGCACAATTCCATACCAATTTTACATACTTTACATCACAGTTCAACAACATTAACACAATTGTATCTACTAAATCAAATGAACAAAATGGCCATGAACATTTACACTATTCTTCTGTAAACAAGTTTTTTTTATAAACAATGGTAAATGGAATTAATACAGACCACCATATGAAAGAGGAATGAGCTTTTCCTTAAATAAATCACTCTGTTTATAAATACTTCAATTCTCTCAATATACATTTACAGACATAGTTGATTAAAAGCAGATTACCTACACTGTTCTTTAAAAAGAAAACGTCTAGAGATGGACCACTGTGTGTTAAATTCACCTAACATAAGAAGCAAGCATATGATTAGTAGAGTGTTAAAAGTATCACTGTACTTCATCCTCACTTCTGTTTGTTTACACCAACACTGAGAAGATTGTCATGTTAGGGAACTTTTACTTGAATTCCAGCAAATTACAATCGATCTTGTAGTACACATATGGGTAGTACTCCTGCTGACTGAGATTTAAGCCTGGAATATCCACAGTTGCCTGCAAATAAAGTTTTGAAACCAGTTATACTCTTACAATTCAGACTCCTATTCAGAATTAGATGAAACATTCGTATGTTTTAGAAGCAAACAGGCCAGGCAAGACTTCAAGCTTACATTTTCACATTCAAGCGACTGTTTAAGCAACAGAAACTTTGAAAAATTAATAACAGTATTCTTCAAAATGAAATACGAGTACTTTTTCACCATCTAAATAGCTCTCTATCAATAATGCACATCTATTGCTATAGTAAACACACCACCACTAAATGGGAAGAAGAGTACTGCACTTACGTTTTACTACTTCTAAACACAGTTAGTTTATGAAAAGAATGTTAGAGGGTGCTGAATGATCCAGGAAGTTACATGAAGTTCAGTATCTTCAATTTTCACCTTAATTGTCTCACATCCCCCTTCCCCAAAAAGGCTTAGAAATACTTTGGAAAAACAAGGAAGATTAAAAATAATCTTTTTAAATTCAGCCAAATTTATTGGGTGGTGTCTACCTTTAGTTAGTCTTTGACTATGAAAAGCACTGCTTTTCAATACAAAACAAATTGGTAGAATAAACCTCCTAGCAAATCAGTTTTAAACATGAAAATGAGATCTCTACAGATGGGAACGGATGACTCCATCTTGGCATCAATTCAGCCTCCTTCAGCAGACAACTACGTTAACTTCAAAACAAAGACAGCAATGCAACAAAAAAAAAAGTTGTTTCGGTATCTACTGTTACTTAGACTGTGGACAATTTACATATTCCTTCTGGGGTCAAAAAAAAAAAGATATGAAAGGTGTTTAAGTTCCTTAAGCCTAATTTCAGATCAAAGCTGACTTCGTTTGAATTCTTTGAGGATATGAATATGTATGCAGTCTGTGAGACACCCTTCCATCAGTAGAAGGAAAGAATGCAGTAAGAATAAGTTACATGAAACTTTTGTACCAGACAGCATGTCAAATGTATTGGTTGCGACTTCGAATACCATCTGCTTGCAAAAACGGAAAACAGAAGTGGCATTTTATAAGGATACAGAATTTTCTGTACTGTGCGAGAATGGTGGAGAATATGGACAGGTGTAGCTTTTTAATAAACAAACAAAAAAGTCTATCGGCTTTAAACAGACTAAACCTAATATTGAAGGGCAGTATCAGTTACAAAATACTTACATCAATGATAGCTGCTGCGCTGCTGTCAAGGTGTTTGTATAAGTCATACAAAACCTCCCTCAGTTTCTTCATTGTTTTCTTATTAGGCTGAAGCAGCATTGCCTGGAAGTTTACTGGCAAACCATACCTGAGGAAGTCAAGCAGAAAAGTATGAAAATGCTGAAATAAGCCTTCTTTTCTCTTTCAAAGCATAATTTTATTTTAATTTTGAGAAAGAATCCTATTGCTGAAGAGAAAATCCTGCTCATTTTCATTTTTGCAAGACCATAAGGCATCAATAAAGTAGAACTTCTTTCTTTAAATTTAAAATAACAAAACAGAAGTCTAAATGCTTTTAAAATAATTTTAAATCTTTAAGTACTTAGCACAATTCTCAAAGTTACTTGAAGTCTTGGACTAGGTTTTGAACATTCCAACTCATTTACTTGCAAGACTTTGCTTATGCCACTAGGTGGAGAATCTGGTCTCTACCCAATTCTCCTTTCTAGATGTGTAGAAACATTTGACAATATTCAAATCAAGTTCAGCTTTCTTCCTTACTCAAGTTTGTCTTCAAAGAAGCCCACAGCAGCTATGAAACAGACTAGAATGCAAGTCATGTGATTTTTTTTCCCCTTTTTCTCCTCTGGTTGTCTCCTTTGTGATAACTTATCAAAAAGGCTAAAAAAACCTTCCTGTTTTCTGATTAGGGCAGAAAAGTCCTTTCAACTCCTAAAAAAAAAAAATCCAGGTCCTTCCTTCTGCAGAATCACTACGGCTGTTCTTAGCTCAACTTAGTCACTACACTTCTGGATCGATATGAAGAAAAAAGCAGAGAAATTTTATAGTTAAAATATTGAAAGGTTTAATACTGAAAAGTTTAGACTACAAAATTCTTAGAAAGGCACGTTTCAAAGAAGAAGCATACATTTCAAGATGTCAAGCTATATAACTCAAAGCCTGAATATTTTTTATGCTATTAACGTTTCTCACTTAAATAGAGGATACAGTAAGCTCTTTTTATAAGCAGCTCATCAAGCAAGCTAAGAATCGGCAGAAACACCTTGGTGCAACTTACAGAGTACCTGCAATTCCTAAAGCACTGGTACAAAGACTATCCAAGGGGCAAGATACACAATTGTCTACCTCAAATATTCCACAACTGTAAACAAGAGCTATTGCCATCAGATATTCTTGTTTCCTCCTTTCCAGAAGGAAAGTGGCATTCACACACCTCAGTTTGGTAAACCCAAGCTAGATGTAAATTCTTACAAAGTCTAGGAAGGAAAGCACAATTCGGCTCTGCCTCATTACCTTAAAACAGATTCAACAAAAACTCGTAATGCTTTCACATGAATCCACGCAATGAAAGCTTCACTGAAATTAACTTTCAGCCACCGAACCAGAGGCCCCTGTGAAAGGGAAGAAGGAAAAAAAATGTGATTCAAACTTCAGGAAAAGATTCAGCTCATTAAGCATGTTTGAGGAAATACTCAACATCTGCACCATCGTAATAAAGACATCTTAAAGGCAGAGTTCACTATGCCTTTAGTGAACTAAATTTTAGTGAACCATTGGGTTCACTATAATGGCTCAAGAGTGTTTTGATACTAAGTAAAGAGAAATTTAATGAGACTTCCATTGTCTCTTCAGCACACCATCTCAGCTGCCATGGTCTAACTATATTAAGGACCATTTCAGTAGTATCTGATCATTTAATTCAAATATTTGACCATTTTCAAACTTCACGCATTATCAGCTGCAATATCAGCACTTGGTTCAACACAGCGAGGTGCATTTGTGCTACAGGAAAATCAATTATCCCTGAGCAGATTAGCTGAGTGGCAGCTGACTACATCATGTCACCCTTGCACTGCTTTCTCAGAATTGCAAGTTCGTGAAATTGTTATACAGCAATAACAGGTTTTGGATGTCTCGTTTTCTATAATGACTAGTTTATATAGACTTACAAACTGTTTCTTCTTGTCAGTTGACAGTCTATTCATTTCTTCTTTATCCGCTTTCATCTCTTCTTCATTATACTGGAAGTCACGGACCATAAATCTGCAGATGGAAGTGAATAAAATCAAAGGTGGCTATCTAGAGATCCTTCAAAGCATGACAGACAGAACACACACAAAATAAGCCTTACTTATATTCTCTGGCTTTATGCTTGAAGTCATCCACTGCCTTCCTGAACAAGGTGACGTTACAAAGGTAACTATCTTGATCCTCAAAGAGTACACTACACAGAAAAAAAAAAAGTGTCAGAATTAATAAGGTTCAAGTCACCACATATTCGATATACAGTAGATTAAGTTGTACTTTATCACTATTAGGCAAGGTCATAAATGTATATAACTCACATGGGATTAGTTCCCAAATTAAACAGAACTTATACAGAAAGTAACTGAAACTTTAGTAACTGCTCTTACTACTCCCTTTGTCAAGGATGGCCATTTCCATTTCACATTCAGAAACACTTCCTACACGTCTGGGTATTTGTTCAAGTTCAAATTATTTTACAGAAAAAGGAACTAAAGCTGGTTTAATACTGAGAAATTTGGCCTACAGAATTCTTGGAAATCTGTGTTTTAAAGAAAAAGGAAATGGATTAAAATAGAAAAGGACAGAAATTTAAAAACATAGGTTGATAAGAAAAAGTGTTTCTTATGCTGTAAAGATAACCTCTAGATTTACTATTCAAGACAATACTGCTTATTTTAAGACTTCACCTTCGGAAAAAAGCTTGAAGAGATTTAAACCGTTCCTTAGTGTCATGCTGTCTTCAATACAAGCATCATCCAACAGTTTAACAAGTCACCTCTTCTTAAGCTATCACTAGATCATGGTTTCCCAGTAATTAAATAAGAATCATTAGCAGATCTCCCACTAGGCTGAAGTTGATCCAACGCAAATGTGAAATTAGCCAGAGCAAGGTCAGATTTTATAAGCGGGACAGAGCTGGTAATATCAGATCTGCTTGATCAAACCTCACCCTGACAGTCAAAATTAACAACACAGCACTGCTTTGTGCTATGTGTTGACTTTATTTTCAATGTGGTTACAAGATTGCTAAAGTGGCTTAATAGTATTATCAAATCCTGACTTCAGCCTTGCCCACCACAGACATCAAGCACCAGCTTGGTACTGAGGGCCTTTGATAGCCCGTAAGAGACAAGCCACTTCACTTTGCACAGAAGGAAACCATCCATACTTCCAGTTCTACAATCTTTAGCAGGCTTCAAAGGGTATATTTACCTTGTTTCAAGTCCTCTGAATACAGGCAGAAAGCTTACAGGCTAGCTGGCGAGTATTTGCAGCTAAACCCCACCAGGCACTAGCCTGAAGCTGAATGTGTCTGATCTGAACTAGACTATCTTTTCAATTCTTTCACTCGTCCCACATAGATTAGTTTGTTAACTTTGTTAACCCTGGAGTTAGAGATCCTTCAATTTTTTTCCTCAACTACAATATATTAAGCTTGATCAGATAAAGCTATAAAGCTAGACATTTTGACAACCTCTTATCAGTGTTGAACATTCAAAGTCACTACATATAAATACTACTTATAGCACATGAAAATATGAGTTTTAGCATTTAACAACTTACTTGCTGGAACGTGGTACAACCATCTCTGCTAGTGTTTCATATTGCTTAACCCAGTCATTATAATTTAACCTAGAGAATACACAAAGTTATGGTTAGACTTTTACTTTACTTTTTACTTTAGTAGAAATCTTAGATTAACAAATCATGTTTTTCCAAAAAGTGTTAAAAACATTTTATCATCATATCTTCCAACCCAGGTATAGGTTGTCAGAAATGCAAGCCATCAGGGACAGTCCTCCTTGTGCTTTTAAAAAGATAATTGCTAAATAAACTCTAATTATAGCAAACATAAAAAATTTTATCTTCAGTCTCTATATAAGTTTACAAGTGCAAATTTTTTGAAATCAAAGAACTAAAAATTAGTCATCATTAAGTGAGAGATATCAGGGGACCAAATGGACTTAACTGTCAAGGTTTATCAGAAACTCCTTACGTAGCTCTGCTCTTCTGAGTTACTAATAGGAATATTTTTTCCAGTTACAAATGGGTTCCCCAGAATCCTGCACTTGCCTGAAGAACCACTGATAATTTCAGAAGCCCTGCCTTCTGTACGTGGTGGTAAAGAGGTTCCACCCTTTCAACACCAAAACTGAGTCAAAGGTAAAAGAAAAATAAGCGTGGAGATATACTAACCACCTGTTTTCTGCTAAAGCCACTGCAAAACTGTTCTGCCTTCATCAGAGTTTTACACATGACAGACACTACTGCTTCATGTGACAAACAACCTCTTTACAAGTGAGAAGCTCGCTTTGTTCCCAGCTCCAGAAAGGCAGTCTAGTGCCATTTTCTCATTTTACAAGAGTCTGAAAGACCTCTGTATCATCACCTTCCTTGGCCAGGGGAAAAGGTGGGGGTTTTGTTGCTTAAACATTTCAGACAGTAACAACCTGTTCCCTTTGACATGACATAAACAGTGTTCCATTGGTAGAGACTTAGATACCTAAAAAAACAGTGTCCTGACGATCTGAAAAAGTGCAGAGCAAGAAAGAGTTCACTATATGCTACGTGGTGAAAGCCAGCATAGTCCCAACCAGGATAATTCAATCATGAAGCCTTCTAATGTAAAACAAGTCATGTTTTTACTCCTTATTTTCATAAGGAAACCTTCTGCAACATGACTAGCCACGGCTAATATTAGAGAAGAGACTCAAGTCTAATCTCCAGTTTTTTAAAGAATTTGATGAGCACTCAGCATCCTTCTGATGAGCTCTCATGAACAATGGAATACCAGTACACAGGCTCACTTGCCTCTACTAGGCATCAAAAAGTTTTAGTTCATCCAGGAAAAACCCAAACAAATTCAGATGTCCTTTCTTACAGTATTATAGGGTTGTGGGATCTATTACTTGATTTAGATTTCTTATTTTATTCTGCTCTTGGGACAAACAATAAACTTACTTCGGTACAATCACTAATAATGTGACCAAATATTCTGAATCGAGTACAAAGTCCTCCTTCTTTACAATATCAGCAAGACTTCTGGTTAGCAAGCTTCCCCTGCAGAGAAAGAAAACACAACAGCCAGAGTAAATACATGTTTAACAATTGAATTTGTCTGAACAACAGTTTCCAGTGCTTGATAGTATAACATTTTCAAAAATATATTTTACCTAAGCATTTGTTATTAGCAGAGCAAACAAAATGTCCTTATACACATTTTATATCTTACTGTCTAAAGTTATTGAAAGTTTTTATCAGTAGCTCCACTGCTGTGCGTCACTTCCATATTCCAAACACCTCACACACTTAAGAAGCCAAGTTCTCTTTTAAAAAGTGATTTAAAAGCTCAAGAACCATTAAAACCATTAACTGTGAAGTCTAGTATATGAAGCCTCAGAGTTACAACTAAGTACAGACCTGTACCTAGTACAGACCTACATAAAGACTCTCAATAAAAATTTAAAGCAGCACATTTCCTCATATTCACAAAAGAGTAAGAACATACACTGATTTATTTAATGGGGTTTAGCTAACAAATTACCATGGCTTAAGATGGAACTTAAGGCTCATAAAATGGCAACCATTAGTACGACCCATGGTTCTCAATCAGCCAGCAGGCTCGTACCATTAACTATAATGGTAGGGTTGGGTCAAATTAATCAACCATATTTGCAAAAAAGAACTACTGTACCTCAACTGTATTTCAGATAGTCGTCGTATGTACATGACAAGACAACACACAGTCCCTGTTTGATTTATTACCTGCATGTATGCAACAGCTGTCTCTCTGCTGGTCAATTTTGAGGGGAGAAACCCAGAAACATTGATATGCTTAAAGCATAAGTTGGAGTGAAGGGGAAGACTTCCTTCTTTAGACAGACACCTAAGTAGCAGTGTTACACACCACTTTAATAGCAAGCTTCTCTCAAAACCTCCAGCAATTCATACTATTTGTACAGGCTTTTGTGTATTTCATATTGTTTATCAATCGCAAGTGAGCTGGTACCAGCAAGTCAGCCGGTAATAAATGTTCTTTTATGACAGCTGCTATTCAAAATTGATAAATGCCTCAAAACCACATTAAACTTAAAGCCTGTACCTTTTCACACGTGACTAAGTTATCATAGTTTCCTGTGCTACATTAGCAAAAAACAATGTGACTTACGCATTCTTTCTTTCCAAATTCTGAAGGTTCCCTTTCAGATTATTGTATGCCGAGGCTCTTGCTTTTAGATCATTGTCAATCTGGTTAACTCCCTTAAAGGTAAAAAGAAAAGGAACTGTGTCTAAAGAACTCAAATAGCTTTTAAATTATTTCTTAATTTCAAAGCTTAGATCTACCAGCAAGAACTTAATAAAAAAACCCCACACAAGTTAAAATATGTATTTCTCTAGTGCTTGAAAAACTTCATGAATTAAGTAACCCAAAGCATTATTGCTTTGCATCATCTACAACTTAAGAGGAGACTCTTAAGACTGTGTTTGCCCTCTGCAATTTGCACCTTTCCTTGAGATGAACAGCCTTGGGCACTCAAAGATAGAACATCAACTAAATGCATCATCTGCCTCATCCAAATGGCTGTTACTATTTACAGTTCTAAATATTATCACATTTTATCTTCTTTTCCCCTTTTCCCCCCCTAAACAGAGATGTTTCTCATTCTGTATGTCTGCAAAGGAAAATACAATAAATTATATCACCGTCTCCCTTCACAAAGCAATCTTTTATGCTGCTGTTTTATATTGGCAGTGGCTTACAACTAAAGGAAAACCTGTTTTACAGAGACTTTCTTCATTTAGCAAAAACTTACGTATTTTGGAATGTCTGAAGTTGCACGGGGCCAGTTCCAGAATAGAGAGATAAGCAGTATTTCTGACTTGAATCCAATTTATTTCAGACAACAAATATACCTATCTAATCAAGTAGGGGCAGCATTCTACAGTCAATTTCACTGGCAGCCTTCAATCCTCTTTCAAACTTTCAAATCAAAGTTCCAACTATTTTACCCTTTAGACTTAAGACTCTCGCATTCGGCTTCCCACTGCTGCTCAAGTAAGTCATCTTTTCCAAATCCATCCTCCAGGATTAATCAGAAATTACCAAAAACTATTCATTCGCAGCAAGGTAACTTGGCAGCAAGTGGAAGAACACAAAACACATTAAGCAATTAGTAGGTCTTAAACATCCGATCATTCTCCTATCAGCATGTACCCTAGACAAGGAAGTATTTTAAAAATCAATACACTTAGTAACAGCCGGATAACTGAAAGAAGGCGGTACAGTATTGGTCTGGCATCGTACTGCTGCCTACTCCCTGCTTCCTCGCTATGGTACGTAGGTACAAGCGTATAAAAATCCCCAGGGCCAAGTATCTGAACACAGTCAAGGGGCTTTCCCTTTATTTGGACATAGGCCATTAACAATACATTTTGTTTGCATATAACACTTCAGCTTGTGGATCCAGCTATGATTTTATTTCCACAAAACAAATCTCTCTCAAAAACTACGTCACTTAGTTATAGAGTGATGTTGTTTATGGTAACACAAAAGTTCACTTGTCTGTAGAAGGAAGTAGTCATTAAAAGCCTGAACATTCTCGCCGTTTCATTTGGCAACATGTTCACAGCTTGTACCTTTACAGATACAGCAAAATACTCTGAAAATAAGAACATTTACTTTTTAAACAGGTGAGTATTGAAGGTTATTTAAATTCTTTGATGTAACCTTTAGCGAGGCATGTGGAACATTTCAGCAAGCATCACAAAGCATACCTCTTCATGAAAACTTTTTTTATACTACAAGATATGAAAACTTTTTTATACTATAAGAAATGACACTCTTTTTTTCAGCTAGAAGACAGCATTAGAGGGAAAATGAATCAGAAGCTATTAAGCTAGTACCTTTGTGTGTTTGGACTTTTTCCCAGACCAACAACCTTCCCCTTTTCCAAGGATCAAAACTTTCAACAGCATTCTAACTATGCATTGTTTAATGACAAAAAGTAAAACCCATTGATACTAAACACTGCCTTTATGAACCAGTTCCATTCATCATTTCCTAATTGTCAATACTCTAATTGTTTTCATTTGTAAAGTCAGTAGCCTTTCAAAAGATGAATGCTTAGACAAAAGCCTGTTACTGTTGCACTGACTGGAGTTTACTGTAAACAAGAATCAGCTTTGCTTCCTATTAAAATATTAGAGTGCAGAACCACAAACTTCAACATCACAGCAGAGCTCTTGAAAATATATTTGTGTAAAACTGTCAAATGAAGCGACATACAAGCTTCCTTTTGGTAGAAGAACTGGTGGATAATTCTTAAATGTGATTGCAAAATAAGGCAGACTCATGATATTGCTAAAGAAAGTATCTAACACAGTGGGCCTATTTCTACACATAACAAAACCCAGATGTTTAAACCACTTACATAGTCATTGGGAATACATGAGTGTCTTCCTGAACCTATACAGCTGAGCTGTTGTACTTCAGGAGATACCTGGGTCGCTGAAAGTGTTGGGCAAGGGCGCTAAGGCTACTGAGGCTGTCTCCTTGCCTAACAGTCTTATGACTGTAATTTCAAATACAAAGAATGACTAGGTTAAGTGACAGCTCTCACATGGCATATCTTTGAAGTCTTCAGTACTTCTACCAGGGTTCACAATACTTCTGAAAGTTGAAAGCTGAAAAACTTGATGGACAGTTTTAGTAGATCTTCTCTTATTTTAAAGGTTTCCAACACTGCTATAGTTTTTCCTCAACTGACAAACTCCTCATTGCAGTTGCCATTACTCTCATTTTGGCAAGTATCAGAATCTCCTGCTACAGTGAGTGAGGAGGATTTAAAACCACATAGGCAAAGTATTATGTCATGATTTGACAAGCTTTTCAAGTTATTTTAATATCAACATGTCCAGAGGCTTCACAGATTTTAATTAATGTAAGTCTGTCAATTTTCCTATACCTTCATGTTAATCACATGCCAAAGTGAAGATTTGAACTATGTTAGGGACAAAACTGCTTCAAGTCCTGTGACATTATCTCCTAGGTGTCACTTGAATGTAAGGCAATTTCAGTTATCTTCCTTCACTTCTCCACTTTATGGACACACATCTGTGGCTCACAATCAAAAACATTTTTTAAAGTATTTGAAATTAGATTTAATACATCAGCTCTCCTTATAGAAGATAGGTACAGCTAAATATGCAGAGAAATAGAAATCCTCAACAGGATGATTCAGACTGAACTCCAGTAGACCTATTTTCTGTGTTTAGTATCCAGACTAATAGCTCAGTGAGGTCCCTAAAGATAAAGAAGAATGTAAGCCATTTATTTAATTCGAAGTTCAGGTTCTGGAGTACAACTCTGCTACAAGCCAATGATTTAGCTAGCGAACTCCAGGACACAGGATAACACATAGTGAATCCATGAAATATTTCAATAAAGGGCATATCCTTTCATGTTCTTTGATGCTTTTTCCAACAAGCTTAACTGCTACAAAACCAAGTTCAATAGCAACAGGTAAAATGAGACAAAACACAGTTGAAGACCTTTTTTTTCCTTTTTTAATTCAGTAACTTTCACTCCTAATCTAAAGCCAAACCAAAGGAAAGGAGCTTTCTTAAAAACCACTTCCTAGATAAGACTTGTAGAAACCACTTCACCCTGTGTTTTTCTCTTCTCTCAACCCATCTCTGCCTACAATAGTTCCTCTTCTCCCAACTTAAACTTCATGCCTATACCTGCTGTAAATAGCTGAATGCTTCATTCCGATACCTTCCTCTGAAGAAGCAAAAGCTTATGTACTTAAAGAGTGTCAGATATTAAGACTGTTAATTTTATCTGTGGGATATTTTTAATGTGCAAATCTTAAATCATAAATCAGTATGAGTACCAAGTTTTGTGCGTAAATATCTCAAGTTCAAATAGGAAAGCTTTACAAAACGAATTCCCTTACCTTTGCAATAATTTCTGAAATATTCTTCAAGGATTGCTTGATTGGGTATTTGGCCATATCCCACTGGAACCTTGTTATATAGGTGACCAAGTCAACTAAAATTTTAAAGAATAACTTTGTTGAGATAGACAATAAAAAGACTGATGTTGCACGTAGGACTGCTGTAACAGAAGAGTACTGTAACAGATTGTGGACCTTCACATCTGTGGACCCTGTTGCTTAAGAAATTTGAAAATAAACAATCAAGTTGTAAGTTATCTCATGACCTCTGCCTTCAGATATTGGTTTCTCCACCTTTGTAGATCCCAAACGATATTAACTAAGTCAATGATGGCTGGAGAAGCACAGACAAGACCATATATTTTTTGCTTTGTGTGGAAAAAAGGGTAGGAGAAGGGAGGGTTATGATGGAAAAAAAACCACAACCACAAAGATTACATGGCTCACCTGAAGCAAAAGTCTTCTAGAGCTATCTGTGAGAGAGACTACTCAAAGGCCTTATCTAAGAATAACTGTGTTCATTAGGAGCACTGTACTTGTCTCCATGTTAATCCACTCATATCACCCTCTCTTGCATCAATACAAGCTGTGCTAAATTTTATTAAATGGCTATTGAAAACAAAATACTTATTTGGAGACCAGTGCAACTCTTCACGATGATGAAATGGACAAATATTTCCATGAGACAGCTAATTTTATAAAGACATTCTATCACAATTTGGGAACACCTGAATATTCCAGCATAGTTTACATAAAATCATACCTATTCAGATGAGAGACTAATACAAAGAATGCTTACAGTGGTCAGTAACAGTGATTTTTATGTTCCACCAGAGACCAGTGATGACAACATATAGCCCTAAAGCATCAAGAGGCTTCTGTAAGCAAGTATTTAACATGTAGGTCTACTTTCTTGCTTTCTGGATCCTCTAATTTGTTTCAGGGACAGTGACTCATGGGAAAAAGTACCTCCATGTCTAAACTAGGCTTTCAGAATGTCACACAGAGAAGCGACATTCAGCATATTTCAGGATCATTGCCTTCCCTTCCTTTACTTTAAAAATGCACATATTATGGTTAACACTTTACCTCCATTAGCCAGAAGATTCTCCTGAACTTTATCTTTACTGTCTTCTAGAACATCAGCCATATACTGGGCCACTTTCTTTACAACACTGAAAAATGAAAGATAAAGATATTAAAAAAAAAAATTAAAGATCTGCCATTGTGAGAAATACCATTCATCAATCTGATCTGAAATTGCATGGGAAAAGAATTAAGAGATTGGATCAAAAAGGAAAAGTTGATTGCTTTACATACAAGCCTTCTAAAAGCACAAACTAGGCTCAGTATCTGAAGGAGACCAACTTCTCAAATACGTGCCAGAACTTTATTTAAATCTTTCTCTAGTGTTGCTACTCATCAGTTCTCAACAAGGTGAGGTTAGTTCCCTTGCCTGCAGATAGCAAGCGTTGACTTCAGGTGTAATCTCACTATACTCCAATCTTTTTTTGAGGTCTGTGGTACTTTCAAAACCTTAATCCCTTTCTAAAAATAGATATCAAGATGAAATCATCAGTAATCCAAACTAAACACAAGGCAACCATGACAATGCAACACCAGTGACAACTGAAGAGCTATGGAGAAACCTCAGCCTCAAGCCCTCGTGAGATCTAACACACAAGACCTGCCTTCCTCACTAGAAAAGCTACGTTTAATATCACTCACGTGTGCCATGCCATGTTTCCTTTCCTATTTAAAAACAACTACTTAACACTTCTCTCATTGAAACAGAAGATGGCTCCACAGGTTCTAGTTATGTGAAATTTTGTTAATAGTTGTTCAGAATCACTTTCAAAGGACCATTAGTTTCTTCAAGATGCATAGGTTTTGCATTTTAATATTAATGCTGCTTAATCATCTCCTTGGATTAGGAAACAACGTGGTTACCTTCTCAAAGTCTGTAAATCATACTCTAACTTGTTAAAAGAACAGTTTTTACCCGATTTCAGTATCACTTTCTGCAGCTGTCAGGCTTATTTCTTAGCAGCTCTCCACGAGCTACTAAGCTACCCACTATTCCACACCAAGTTCGTATTTATTTTTTTTCCAAGTACAGATACTAGGAAAACCATCTGCTTTGCTTATTGAGATCTTAGCTTGCTGACTGCCTAGAGAAAATCACGATGAAAACAAAAAAGGTGAAAATAATGCATGTATTGTTCGGACTTGCAAACCATCACACCATTATCCTAATATTTTACATGCTAGTAAAAATAAACTGTTACCTCTCCACAAACGCATCCAGTTTAGCCAGCTCATCGGACAGACCAACCAAAACATCCAGTGTCCCAACCTAGAAGGAAAGATCAAAATGCATTAGCAATTGTATGTAAACATAGAAAGATAAAACCAAATTACAATAAAAGCTAGAACTCCTAAACAGGTAGCTTTTCAGAACTACATAAAAGACTGTACTCTAGTATTTCAGACTTGGTGCTTTGTTAAAGTCACACTGTGCTTCATCTGCTCATAGTACCCCTAAAGCACAACTGTATCAGACCTAACTTACTCCAGTGCAGAGTTTCAGTCCTGCATTCCAGCCACCCAAAACATGTTAGAACAACCTCCACAATATGAATTGGCTGCATTTCCCACAAGTCACTTGCTTCAGCATTTGATTTACTACTTTAGATCAAATCTGAAATCTCTGTTATCAGACATCTCAGTGCTGGAGGCAAATAGAACATTGAAACCTTTGAAGACACAAGAGTACTGCAGCAGTCAGACCAATGTGAGTCTGGACTTCTCATATCTAGAGTAATGGAATATCTAGCTTGTCTATAAGCTTGCACTCTTTCTTCCCCTCTCTTCCAGAAATTTCATGCAAGAATCTAGATCAACATGTATACCTTTCTGGGGCCAAGGGTGACACTGTTTTAGACTCTGTATAATTCAAACATGAAACTTACAGCACAGTAAAACATTCTCTGTTTAGCTCTTTCATACACAAGTCTCGAGTGGCTCTAAGACATCAAAGTGTGTAACAACAGTGTAGCTATGTGCATGTTAAACAGCCAAGGGGAGATTACTTTTAAATAGGTCACATATCAGTGGTTTTTTGGCTCTCTCTTTAAGTACTTACACATTTGTTCATTCTGTTCAATGAAAGTAGGAGATAGCTCTAGAGAGACAACGCTTATCTCTAATATTTTAGCTACTAGTTTATATTTCTTGCTGAAATATTATTAGGCATAAATGAATCTTCTGTCTAATCAAGATGCTATTATTTAGCATAATTTTAATCTAGCATCTTTGTTCTGTATATTTGACCACTTAACTTTGCATGACTCCCGTTCTCTTTAGCCTTGAAGCAGAAAGGAGCACAATTACTTAAGCAACATCACAACCAAATCGCTTTCCATGCCCCACCTTCTGAGCTACATGCAGAATAAAGAAGCTAATGTTCTGACTAGTTACTTAGAAGCCACAGGACAGCCACAGGACTTGCTTAAGTCTTTAAGCAAAAAGGCTGCTGTTCAATGGAGATGAAATCACCATTTCATTGAGTTTAATTAAAGGATCTCAGTCCTTATACAGTTTTACGAGGTCCACAGAAGCCTAACTATTTCCCATTGTATATAAAGGATACTCAGTTAAACCAAGCTCACAATTCTTCTTGTTCAAGAAACATTTGGGTGTCAGGACAGACCTGTACTTAATGAAAACACTGGCTCGTAACTTTTCCATACCCCAATAATTGTGTTTAACCAAGAGAAACTGCTTTCAGATTTTGCTTCTCTTCACTTCTCACAGTAATAGTTCAAACAGTTTCCTTCCCATTTTCTCTAACACACATCAGCAGGTCACACTGGAATGCTCAGGCAGAGACAGCCACTACTCTAACAGAAGAATGTCACTTTGGGGCAGAGAAAAGGCAGCAGCTGTTTGACCAACTCCTATATTTTAAATCCAGCCTTTTCACTGCATCTCAGACATAAAAGGATAAGCAGACAATTCAGAAGTTAAAAAAAAAAAAAAACAACAACAAACCACAAACACCCCCCAAAACCAATAAACAAACAAACAAAAAACCACAAAGGAAACTGCTTTATCTGAATACTCAGACCACAATTCTCCATTTTTCGTCTAATTTTCTTCTCCAGCTAACTGCTAGCAGTATGAGGTCATGACTACTGTCCCTGGAAAAAACACTGAATTAGCAAATAACTCCACTTGCTGAACCTTTAAAACTTAGAAGTGATAATTTTTTAGCTTAAAAATTCAGAAAAAAAATTGTCTAAATTATTGTTTAGATCCACAAATAACCATCAAAAGAAGTCAGCTGTTTTCTCTAAAAAGTCTGCAAGTATTCCCCATCTACAGATGTAGTCTAAAGAAACAGAGATGATGCAAAACAAACATACTTCCTAGGACATGACAAGGGACTTACATACCTTCAAGTCTGGAATATTGAACTTTGAATTAGTAGACAGATTGTTATTTTTTGTAGTTGCTGCATGTAGTTTCTCCCATGTCTGTTGACAGGTTTTTTCCCCAGGAGCAGAAATCAGCCAAAACTCGGTCATTTTTGTGTCTTTATCTTGATGCTTTCTGCTTCTGAAGATAGAGGCGAGATGCTACGAGAAGGGAAGTGGGGTGGGGAAGAAAGAATATCTGCCATTAGTTCAGGATTCAAAGCTTTGCCTGAAGAAAAACATCTCATTCTGCGTTACTAAAGTGCAGTTCCAGCCACTGTAAGAGATTTTACCAAGAGTAGCATGTGGCTCCAAATTCATTTTTTCCTATCTTCCAAATCACATTTGCACAGTTGGAAAGTCTTTTTAAACTGCCCATCCTGCAAGTTAAAGTGGCCTGAGTTTGCAGCATTAGCATCTTTCAACTGCAATTCCACAAAAGATTATAAGCAAGTAATCTAAGTGAAAATAAATCCAGTAACACAGGATCCAAATCGTATTTTCACAACTGTATGTATTTTCCAGCATCCGTACAACAGACAACCTTTTCTGAATGCATAAGAGGAAAAAACCCCCAAATTCCAACTCTGACATTACAGCTTTTCCAACCACATTTCAGATTAGTACAGTGTTTTAAGGTAAATGCCTAAATATATATATTTAAATCCAATAAACTTTAGTTTATTCTTTCAAGCAAAGTAGGTTCTCCTGGAAGCTTAAAAAAAAAAAATCAAGGAAAAGGAGGGCACTTTCTAGTCTTTGGCATTGCAGACTTTCAATAACGTTACACATATTGACATTAGTCAAGAGAATATTGGTACTAAATACAAATTATGTTGAGCTAGTGTGCAAACGAGCTCAAGAAGTTAAGAGTATATATGTTCTTCTGTCACTAAGAAACAGAACAAACTAGCTGAGAATTACTGGATTTTTTTAATAAAGGAGTGACGAACAAAGTCGAGATGTGCCTTGACAGCATCTAAATGCCAAAGGTTGATATTTGCAATGTCTTCTGTAGCAGCTTTGAAAGAGTAGAGACTAGCCTACATGAGCACAGAAAGCAGTATTCTGGGTTTGAGAGAATCAAATATTGTATTTGAAAGAATTAAGAAGCAGTAGCAAACATTGCCCAAAACCACACATATAGGTCCTTCATCTGTGTAATCATTCTGGGCTCAACAAGTTATCAAGGGTGTTGAAGTTAGAGGTGAGCTAAAGAAAGGCCTGTTAGCTGATTCTTTTGTTCAGCTACTCCGGAAGCCTAAAGCTGAAGAAAGTTTACCAACCATTAAATTCATATCATGAAGCACGTCTTGTCACTGGCACAACAGCCATTCTCCTTCAATTAAGGGGCCTTGTTTATAACAAGAGATGGTGACATCCAGTTACAGAGGCTCTTGATACGGCACGTTCCATGGCACCTGACACGCCATTATGAGGTAGTAGCACAGCAGTGCTATAATCCTAAATACGGAGAATGCCAAGGCAGATACAGATATTTGAGAAATCAGAACATTTACAAGACCAGGCACATGTCCCACCCCACACAAGCCTGTCTGGCCTGACCCAGCCCAGTTCTGGGCACCCTCCAGAGCTGGGGCCATGCACCTGCACAGCTGCTTCTATTCAATTGCAGAAGATCAAGGACCTGGAAGTTATCTGTGCTCTCCTCACTGGCACTACTCTCTCTTCTCCCCTAACGAGTCGCCAAAGCAGGGTGGAAGGAGATGGGATAAGGAGTTCTTTGCTCCTGGAAATAGCACGGGTGAGAAAAGGGGGCCTATCTCTGAGGAGGACAGGCGAAAAGCCTGGGTCTACGTCCCCCACCATGCTGTGGCCTTGCCTGCTGGGGGAAGGTCCCCGAGAGCCGAACCAGAGAGGGGGTGAAACCCATGCCAAGGGCCCCTCAGGCAGCACCGGCCCCTCACGCCCAATAGTGCGTACTGTGACAATCCTTGGTCATACCGTACTGATTATTTTGGTGTCAGGAGGTATCACAAAAAATTAAAACAACATCAGTCATCACCAATGTAACAGCATGTTATGGGGCTTCTTTGTTCAGGGAAGGACTAACCAGATTATCTCATACAACGGGTCTCCACAGGGGGTCTACTAATTATCAATGATTTGGAACAAGAGAAAAATTTCCTCTTGTTCAGACAACTTTGATGCATTATCTTCCTTAACACATGCCAAACTTAGTGAATCCACTGCAAATGATGTTTTCCTATGCTTCGATGAACTCTAGCCCTATAAAAGACACGGCGGAGTTTACAATAAACTTCACCCACGCAGGGAGACACCACTACAGCTGACACAGACACACACACAAACTTTATATTGTTTTTTGTTTGGATTTTGTTTTTTGTTTAAACTTTATATTGTTTTTTGTTTGGATTTTACTAGACTAAGACTAGAAGAGTCTTTGTAATAAATGTTGGATAAATAAACCCGTTTAGGTAGCAGCATCAGCAGTGCGCAAATATCCGAGTACAAGACAGAAGAGCCGTAATGTAGAAATTCAGACTCCTATTCAGTAAGACGGATGGAATATTGTATTCTCATGTTTTCCACTAAAACGTAAATAGCCCTTAAAGAATAAGTATAAAGTTTCCAGAGATTATATCATCCAAGGAAACAGTTACATGTTTACAGTGACACAGTGTCATTCCCTGCACTACAGATTGGAAAAATAAACTCACCTACTCAATTGAGGTATTTTCAAATACATACAAGGGAAAAAAAGCTTAGTAGAAGAGTTATGAATGCTTGTTCCTATGGGATTTTTTTTTTTTATGTAAGAAGGGGAATGAATCTGAAATCAGAACTATGCGGAACAATAAACAAGAAGTGGAGAAAGGAGAAGTACTACAGAATGGTAAGAAAACCAGAAACAGATGCTAGTCAGCCAAAAAATACATACTGACCCACTATAAAATCAAAGCCATGAAATGTAAAGAGGACCACAGAATAAAGCAGGAAATACTAAGTTTTCAAATCTTTTAAATACATTGACAGGTATTTTTTTAGTAAACTAATTTTTTCCTTTGATTTGCACAAAAAATGGTATATAGTCTGCCTTGAGATTCACCGCTGTGGTGAATTTATTCTTTGGGTCAACAGGTGTTTTTAAATTGGCAAGCTTTGGCATCTCAGTAGCCCGTAAAACCTACCACCAGTCTCTTGTTGGCCTTTAAGTTACATGGATAGTAGCTACACCTTGCCCTGAAAAGCCTTACCCGTACTTTTGACAGTATTGTAAAACTACACTAGTGCATGTATGTGATCAGCCAAAAATTCTAGTCCAACGCAGACTGGGATCTCATTGTACTAAGCAATGCCTGTATAAGGATACAACGCTCCCTTAAACACCTGCACTCTGAAGCATTGTATGTCGAAACTTACAGTTACAGGGGAAAAAACAAACAACAAAACCAAGGAAGTTACAAGCCGCATGCTGGCAGAAGCAAACCTTGTTTAGCTTTTAGTCTTCTCTTATCCCCAAAAAAACCCCAAAGGCACAGTTCAAATCTTTAAGTACTTGACTAACAACCCAATGATTAAACTTCTTTCCTTTCTCTACTTTGCTTATGATTGCAACTGGAAGCATTAAAGCTGAGAATCTGAAGCAGAAGCAGGAAGGATAACCCCAACCAAAAGCTGCCTATCAGCTCTCATCTCACCTTCCTCTCTCCCAAAGACCATTAACTGCATCATTCCAGTCCAATTTTCTCAGGCTTTCCTGCTCTTAGGTTTTTGGACAACAAACCAAGGGAATAACAAACAAACAAAAAAGTATAAAACCTAGAGTAAGAAGTAAAAATGGACAAGTGAATTCTTGTTTACACCATGTACCTCTATGACCCGCACTTTTTTGTACTGTACTACGGAGTAGAATTTGTCATAGGAAAAATAGCTAACAGTGATGAGGTGGAATTATGCTATTTCAATTGTTTCTGATTCACGCTCATTAAAAGAAACAGTCATAAATGGATATCCACATACATAAATGGAATTGTCTACAACACATAAATCTATCAATTTAAAAACATTCAATACTGTAGCACATGTATAGTTAATCAAGCTAACGCTTTCAAGGTGGTGGGTTTTTTTTCCTAAACATTGTCCATTCAGTACCCTACCATACTATGATATTAGGTGAGTAGAAATTATGGTCCTAGTTCTGCTGAATATGGGTAAAGCCACCTGTTAAGCAGTGCAGCTGCTTCTGAGATGCCACTGTAAGCATTTTCTGGCCAACTTCAGCAAAAAGCATTTGCTACACAACTGAAAAAAAAATTAAGGCAGGAAAATAAAAACCAAAGTTTATACAAGAATGTCTAAACAGACCATGCTGAACAAAGTTCAGGACTTCTAGGAACAGATTCTGGAATTCCAACTTCATATACAATACTGACCTAGCTACCTTGAAACTTACAATTCTACAGGTCATGAAATTACTATTTTAATAGCGACTGATCAAACCTTCCCCATCTCAAAAACAAATATTTAACCTTGCAAGACCAGAAGTGCTTTGACCCATCTTTATCTTGTTCAGTATTCATGAAGAATGCAAGCTCTCATCCGTAAGGGCTTCATACTAGAATTTCATTAGAGTACACCGTTCTCATTTTAGATTCAACAACCAGACAGCATCCCATTGAGTTTCCCTTAACACTTTCTCATAAACAATCCTGCAACATAATTTTGAAGTTTAATAGTCTTCCATGTGCTGTCACAAAGAGATTTAAGTAACACATTGCCAAGATGTTCTGCTAGTCAAATAAGCACAACTCATCTATAAAACACTTGAATTACTTCTTCCCTCAAAGCGTTCCTCTGGAGAACCCATTTTTGAACCCTAACTACCCTAATGCCCAAAGTAAGTTTGATACAGTACTTAAAATGTATTTTGCGTTGCTACCCATAATTTATACTGCTTAATATCGATGTTAGTAGGAAAAATGGATTTCAGAAAAAAAAATCTTTCATGTGGTATACTATACTATACTATAAGCAATAAAACCACTTAACAGCTGTTCCAATGGTATACCTGTAAACATGTATAGCAATGTCAAAACAGAATCACAGCTAAGACACTGTGCATTGCATTTAAAAAAAAAAAAAACCAAAGGGCTGGGGGGAGGGGACATTTGTTTCTTCTTTCCTGTAGCTCAATCTATTAATGTGACTTAGAAGTCTCCCAATATCCAGCACTAAGTCCCAAGAGTTATTTTTTTAAGCTCACTCTCAGAAATAATTTCTGACACTCGGCCTTTGGCCTTCTCTGCCTCTACATTTCATAAACAGAAGAAGCCACAAGGAAGAAGCCAGAGTTACACCCGGGAAGGTTTCACAACGGAGAATTCACGTACACCCCCGCGCAGAGGCAACACGGGGCTATCACACGGAGCGTGTGGCGGGGTGAAGCCGGCCGCCTTCTCCCCAGAGCGGCTGAGCTGGATCACGGAGATTAGATGACAGCTCTCGCAGCCCGGGCGGGAGGCAGCTACCCCCGGACAGACACCGGCGCAGAGCTCCCAGCGCCACGTTTTCACTTCGCCCTTCCTCACGCTCCCGCCGCGGGAGCCCGGTAGAGCAGCCTGGACGCCCGGCAGGCCCCGAGGCCTCTCAGAACCCTCAAGAGACGCGGCGGGCCGCGCTGGGCCTGGCGTGAAGGGCAGCGCCGCCCGGGCCCGGGTCGGGCCCGGGC
>JAOXJK010000012.1:139375449-139386125 GCA_025774025.1 Xenus cinereus | reverse complement strand
AGGCCCAGCGCGGCCCGCCGCCGGGGAAGGCCGAAGCACTGCGCTAGCCGCCCGCGGAGCGCCGCGGCCCGGCCCAGGCCCTCCTCCTCGTCCTCCATCCCTCCGCCCCCTGAGCCCGGGCCCCGACGGCGGCGTTTACCGGTCACTGCTCCATCCCCCGCCGGCAGCCGCCACCGCGCCGCCCGCACACCCGCCGGCGGGTCACGTGAAGGCTCCGGGTCAGCTGACGCCGCCGCAGCGCCGGTCACGAGACGGCGGAGGGGAGAGGGGCGGGGCGGGGGAAGGAGGTGGTGCCGCCGCCGAGGCGCCATGATTGACAGGTCCGCTCCCGGGCGGTGGGACCGCGGGTTCGAGACCCGGCCCGGCCGAGACCCCTATCTCCTCACTCCTCCCCGCCACGCAGCCGGGGCTCTCTCGGGGGATTGCCACCGACACGGACACCGTCAGCCTCCTCCCGGCGGCGAGCTGAGCTGCCTGCGGCCACCACGGGCACCTCCGGGTCCGGCAGGCTCCAGTGGGCACTAGATGCCTCAGGGCCTGGTCAGCAATGGCCACCTCAGGGACCAGCAGGCTCCACTGGGCACCAGCCGCCTCAGGGCCTGGTCAGCAATGGCCACCTCAGGGCTCCACAGGCTCCATCGGGCACCAGCCACCTCAGGGCCTGGTCAGCAATGGCTGCATCAGGGCCTGGCAGGCTCCAGTGGGCACCAGCCGCCTCAGGGCCTGGTCAGCAATGGCCACCTCAGGGACCAGCAGGCTCTAGTGGGCACCAGCCGCCTCAGGGCCTGGTCAGCAATGGCCACCTCAGGGACCAGTAGGCTCCCCTGGGCACTGGCCGCCTCAGGACCTGGTCAGCAATGGGTGCCTCAGAGTCTGGCAGGCTCCGGCAGCTGCTGATAAACCTGGGCTTGATTTGGGAATTTGTGGAAAAAACACACATGGATCAGAGCAGCCTCGTCCAGCACAAGGAAGCAGATGGTGTTAAGAGTGCTTTGTATGATTTTGCTCTTAGGGCAGAGAACGTTAGTCGGGTTTGACAATGGGTGCGCTTGTTTTTGCTGTGATCGGCTAACTTTCCTCAGATCAGCTCTGGGAAAATGCAACGGTAGCTCAGTGATCAAAACTGTCAGTATATATGTACTTAAATGCTATTCATCTGTGGTGAAGGACGTGGAAAAGAGGACAATATGCATGCAGGTGAAGAGTGAGAAAGACTTAAAAAGACTTAGAAGTTGCAGTTCTATTTTGGCACCAAACCCCATTTTGATTATCTGGCACAGTAGTTGCTAAGTGAAAAATAGCAGGTTGTAAATTTCTGCATTACTAGCGAAGTCAATTTATTTTACTGTGGGAAACTGCTTATCATCTTAATTCACAGTATTATCTGGAGAAAGCAGGAACCATATACAAAAAGCAAACTATTTTGTTTTGCTGGTTTTGGTGAACCAAAAGATTTTTTCCTATTTTTCTTCTTTTATTTCAAGTAGGCGTGACTTAGGGCCATCGATAGCTGTGGGTGGCTAGTGAGGAGTTGCAGTGCAGAGGAGGCACAAATGCCATTGCAGATACCAAAAAGGTGACTTCACATAGTCCCAGCCCAGCAAAGGATGGGGCTGCATGTCTCTGGGAGCAACTCCATGCCTCTAGTCCAGTGGTCTTCTGCCCCTTAGGTTAGATCTAGCAGCTCCAAACTCTGCTTACAGTCAAGTTCAAAGTGTGAATGTTTTTAAATAGCCCCTAATGTGGCAAATCAGTCTTCTTTCAGCTATTTATTTTATTGTTCAACTGCCAGAGGCTTCTAAAAATGCTCCCATTACTGAATGCCCACAGCCATTTATAATGCTCTAGACATGCTCCTACTGGTATGATTTAGTGAGAGACATTTCTCATATCACTGTGAAAAAGCATACTCTAAAATAATTCCGTAAAACAGAAACTTACCCACATCAGAAGTGGGCAAACTTATTTTTAAATGCCCACAGTACAAACTCCAGCACGAATCATTTCTTAATGGCTGAATTACTATAATTCATTCAGTTTTCAGTGAATATTCATATAAAACTTTACAATAGACAGATTTTCTCATTATTATTGCAAGCCATTTCCTCAAAATGTGGCAATATATGCCATATGCCAACACTAACTACCAAATGCAAGTCGTTATCTCTGTTATTTTTGGAACAAGATAAGATTTTTTTTGAGTGATCCGTAGCTGCAAGCTATCAGACGGAAACTTGGCATTAACCTCTATGAATAAACAGAGTAGTTAGTAAATGATACTATAAAATCAGTACTTAGCAGAAGAACAGCAAGCATTTCTAACCTGCACGATGACAACGTGCTTGTAAAACAGCAGGAGGGGATTCTGGGAACCAGGACCTGTGATCTACCTCTTAAAGTCCACTGCTTAATGTGGTTGGTTTTACAACAATATTTGCCATTTGGTTAATTAAGATCAATGAGGTACAAAGCAGGCCTGTAGGCAGTCTATAAATCTTCACTAGAAAACAAAAAAAAAAAAAAAAGAAAAAAGAATTATCCCAAATGTAATAATCGAGATATTAGCACCCTCAGAATAAACCCACAGTATCTCTGAGCTGCAATGCAGTCTCTAAGTGAGCTGTTGGTGAGAAACCCAATCCAGGTGTGCAGTAATTATAAACGGTGTCATGGAGAATGCTGTAAAGAATAACATTTAAAACCAGAGCTGCTGTGATATGAGTGGGTATATGGTAGGTTAAACAGATATGTTCACTAATATTTTTATAAACGTACTTGCCTGTAACATTGCTCCATCTGGCCTGACAGGGATATTTTTGTGAAGATTCAGAAGCCTGAAAAAAATAGTATGCACTTTCTTCTTTTATGGCTTGAGAAATGTGTTTGTTGACAGGTCATTTGGGGAGGGGGGAAATCTAGTGGGTCTTTTTGATCTCAATTGTTTTCTGTTGTATTTAAAAAAAAATAAAAATTGTCTCATTCAATCATTGCATACAAATCTCATTCTACAACCCAAGTTTATGTCAAAAAAGGCCTTCACATAGGGGTGTATTCAGCTTTGAGTGTCAGAATGACTCGTTTTTGTTCAGGATAACTCTTACGCACAGGCTGAACGCTGACTGACTTGAGTGTTCAGCGGGGTGCACAGAGGTATTTGCGGACAAAACTACTTAGGCTGGAGAAAGCCTACCTCGGAGGCAGGCACGAGGCGGCAGGGGGGCAGGGTTGCCCTTAAGCCTGATCTTTTGCCATCTGCGTGAAGCGGTTGCTCTTTTAGGTTCGGGGAGTGAAAATAAGAACCTGTGAGATGGGTTATGGAAGTGGCTGCTGCCGTTTGAAAATCCTGGTGGTGAAAGTAACAGTACCCGGGGCTAGCAGAGTCCCGCGGGGCTTACATGACCCAGAGCATGTGTGCCGCACCAGGCAGCGACGAGGAGTTCCCAGCTGGGGAATCCGGGGAATCCACGCCTGCTTGCACAGGAGCCTCGGCCAAAAAGCCCGTTGCAGGCTGCTGTCAGAAGCCATCCAAGGACTCGGTCCTGTGAAAGCCCTCTTACTTGCTTAGCGACTGGAGGTTTCCATTCCGCATTCCCTCACGGCGACAAATGTTTCCAAAATTAATGTGGTGAAAAGATTTTAGCTTTTCGTTCTTGTGCAGTGACTCTTGACATGTCTGAGCATTTCTAAGGGAAATACAGATTTTGTTTGAGTTCTGGTCACTTACCCATTCTCTTTCTATTTATTTCTTTTAATTTGTAGCCAGATTCTCTGCAATGATCTCTGCAGAGCTACCTGTTCTTTGGTGTGTAGATGCCATATACAACAGAGATTGGCAGAGAAGATACAGATTTCCTTCGCTTTCTGGCATTCTCTGAGGATTACACAAACAAAAGCTGACAAACTGAGTTCCTGAAGACAATGGAAATATTATCATCAGTTTTAACGTGATTGGAATTTTACTCGTGGTTTTATTAACATGTCAGTGGGATTTCTTTATTCTGGTGACAAAGGTGCTAAAATGAAAACCTGTACAATTTGCAGGGGTAAAGACCTAAAAATGGAAAGCTGTATTTTCTAAAGCTTGAGAATATCTGTAGATCAAAAGATAGAGAAGAATAATGCTGCTGTACACATATCCTGGTATCAAGTTGCACAGGACTCAAATGTCTGAAAAATAAGAAATCCAATGCGGTAAGAGCATGATGTTCTGTGTAACGTGGGAAAACTGCAGTATAAGACCCTGATATCCATTGGTTTGACTGATAGGAGAATGAGAGAACAAATATTCTCGTTTTCCCCAAGTTATTCGAAGAAAGTGGAGAGAAAATAAATTTGTATTACTTTGTTATTTACTTTTCTTTTTCCTGGAGGTGGCTTTTTGAAAGCATTTTAATAAAAGATACCTATCAAAGCACATTGTGTTTTAATCTTTCTTGATGTTGCCTGGGAGACACAAGCCTTAAGATTGAAATTTAAGCCTTTGAAAAAAGGATGTTTGCAAACCCGAGCAGAAACGGTATATTTTCTTCAGCCAAGCTTTGTGAAGGAGACAGAACGTCTCTTCCCTCGCTGCTTCTCTCTTTTAAAACTGCCTCCCTGGCTTTCAGCTTCAGGGACTTGAGGACAAGGAGTGAGGAAAATAATAAATTTCAATTTTCCAAAAATTTAAAAAATCCTGGATTACCCCCATTGAAGTTGAAGTCCCCATTTGGATGTATTTATGCATATGAGCTATTCTATGTAGTGTGGGCAGCACCAGGACAGGTGCAGAAGGACTTAAACCAGCGATGCCTGGAAAGCTCTGGGGCAGGAGGTGCTCTGAGGGACTTGATATCTGTGTCCAAAGCCTTGCTCCAAATCAAGCAGAGGGAATTGTGATCCCACCTGGCCACCCGTGGTCACTGCCTCACCGGCTCAGCGCGGGGCAGAGAGTCCTCGAGGAGAGGACCCTACTGATGCCAGACTCGGAGCCGAGATGTTTGGGAGAGCCCCAGATTTATGGAAGGGGGCACTGGGAAGCTCAGTGCTGTCGTGAGTCTGAGCCGCTGATTTAGAGCTCTGCTGTGGAGATAAGCTGAGGGGGACTTCTGGCGGGGCTCTAGCTCCAGGCGTGGGCTGCTCAGAAGGGGCTGAGGCACTGTATGGTCAGCAGTGCCCCGGGACGCGGTCAGCACGTCCATCCACAGGCTTCGTGTTGGCCCTGCTCTCAAATAACGCAAAGTCAGGCAACGTCCTCTTCGGCCAGCACAGCTGCGTCCACGGCAGAGCTCGGCTGGCCTGGCCACCCCGGCAGAACTTGCCGGGTCCAGCAGACCCCCGGAGGGGTCTGTCAGCAGAACGGTTGGATGGTTTGGGAGCTGTGGGAGCAGCCAGGAATAAGCTCTGCAGACACCAGTGATGCCAGGTGTCACTTCACTGGAGTTAAATGCCTGAGCCCCCCTGTGAATCTTCACTGAATTAAAGTTCCCTTTAGGTAATTTCAGTATCATAGAAGAGTATTTAAGTGAATTACGCGTCTGTATATTCTGAAAAATGGGAGCAATATATAATCACAGCAGTAATAGCAATAATGGATTGGCAACCTACGCTTTATGGAAGATGGTGAAGATACGTGTGACAATAAAGTACTAACTGCTATAGCCTGGCACCCAGCTCTGCAAGCGCTCCTTTAGCTAAGCAGGACGTCCCTTGTGCCTTTGTAGGAGGCACCTTTGAACACAGAAGGTGCTGGCTAGAGGAGAGGTAATAGGGGCTACTACCACAGTGGGTTCGACAGGAAAAACAGAAGCCCCATCTCACTCCTATATAACTGTCCTAGAGATTTTTCCTTTAAAAATTACTAAAAATATATATATATTAATAACTTGCTGTATAATCCTAACTTCCCGGTTGCCTCTCATTCGAATCCTTTGGTTATAATCCTGGCCAAATGTTTTCCCCACCACAGCGTTATGTTAGCAAAGGTTCTAGGGCATAGTTTGATAAGAAACTATTTGAGATGAGAGCCAGCTCACAAAGTCACCGTCTCCCTTCCGTGTCCTTGCCTGATGGTCCTGTCCCGCGTTACCTCCCCTTCTGCCCGGTGCTGCACCATCACTGCAGCCACGCAGTGGAGTCGTGTGGCTGAAAACCAACCTTTTTTCCACCCCCTCCTGTTGTTTTTCAGTTGAATCAGTTCTTTAACCTGATCCACTCAGTGGCTAAAATGTGCCAGCACGTGGAAGGAGGGAGCTGGTGTGGGAGAAAGAGGCTCAGGAGATAGAAGAGCACTGAGCTCTGCAGCTGATTCATGCAGCACTTCCACTGAATCATAGCCTCACATAAATAAAATTATGTATGTGTTTATGGTTTATATGCTGCTATACGATTCTTATGCTAACTACAACAGAAATATCTGCCAAATACAGATCTCATAAATCATGGAAATTTTTCCTTTACTTAAAATTTCTGATAGAGGGCAATGTTAGTACAGCTCATCTTGCGATTCCTAGTTCTGCCCTCATTTCTCACAGTCTATAAACGATGGTAAGTCTGGCTCTCCACAGTCATGCAGCAAAGCTAATATTTCACTTCAGGTTCCCAGGAGCTGAAGTCTCATTTTGCCCAGCATACCTCCAAGGCGACCGCATTGACTATGTGACACACACATATCACTGCCCATTTATTTTTAATTTGCCAAAAGGGCAGTAATTTACCTGCTGGTAAATTTAGATATTTAAGTATGTTCCCCAAATGATAGTGGGAGGTCTTCCCTCTCTTCTCACAGTATGATTTTTTTTAGCAATGGGCAGATGCACTAAAGAAGTGCTAAAATTCGGGCAGTATATTGGAAATGCCCGATATGGACAACACAGTGAGAGTGAGCAAAGTCAGTTGAAACCAGCCAAGCCTCTGTCCAAAGCAAAACTGCAGCTTCATTAGACTTGATGGCCTGTGGTTTCTTTTGCTCACCTTTGTATTATTCAGGATTTCTTGATCCTGTTCAGTAACAGAAGCAACCTGCAGGAAAAGTCTCAGGAAAGGCTGGTCTCAGGGCAGTGTGATGGTGCAAGTAGTATCTTCAGTGAAAAAGTAGTGAAAACTGGTGTTGTTTAGTGTTTCTTGAGCTTGAAACTGATCTTTCCAGCCCTCGTAAAAGCAGAAAACATCAAAATTTTGCAGAGATTTGTAGAAGTGTTATGGTCTCCAAGGATTTAGCTAAGTCATCCATCTCACATTTGCTTTCTCAAGGGACATTTTTTCTGGCTTGGCTGTCACCAGGAAGGGAAGTTCAGGGGGTTTATTCACAAAACCAGAATTGCAAGGCTCCATTTTTCTGATCTTAGAGAAGCTGTAGGTGAACACAGTGTTATCATGTTGCCCATCAATGAAAGTGTAGAAAAAACCTTGGTTTTAAGATGATGTTCAAATGAAAATGCTGCTTGGTGTAATGTCTTTTATTAAGTACTTTTACGGTCTTCATCAGTATAACATTCAATTTCTGGCACGTCTTGCATGGTTGTTGATGTTCCTCTAACTTAGGGATAAGGTTATGGTGACGAGTGTACTCTGAAATAGTTAAGTCTTAGACATGGAAACAAAACCTCGGTTTTGAAAACAGTGGTTGAGGAGAAGGCTGTTGTTGGCTTTGCTGTGTTTGAAGAAATATGAAGTTAAGTCCTGTCAGACTAATTCAGCTGCAAAGCTTCCAGTGAATGTATGGAATAGGATTGCACCCTCGGGATACAATTTAAGCATATTAAAATTGCAATCTATGTTACGTGCAGGAGGTGAATTTTAACAGCAAGGCCTGGATAAACAAACAAACATGCCTTCCAGCCTGCTCACAATCACAAGCCATGTCACCTCAGACCTGATTTTTTACCGCTGTGTAGCACAATATTGATTTTTCCTATGAAAAGCAGACTTGAAACACAGCCAGGCTAATGCTTTGGCAATGTATATTAGCCAAAGCAAGGTGAAAAAGATTGTTTTAAAGGTGAGTTACCGTGTGTTCATAGAGTTTGGGAGTCCAGACAGGATGTCTGCTCCCAGTAAAATATTGCTCTTTGGAGAGATGCTCATTCCTTTACCAGAATGAAATGACCTCACAGGAGGCACCCACATTTATAGTAGTACTTTCTCCTTATATAAGAGGATTAGTGATCACCCAGCAGTGGCATTTTGGATATTTTGTCTTGAAGTCTATTCTAAAAGTATATTCCAGAGTTCAAGCAAGGAGTATACTTTATTCTCTGTCACACCTGGAACACAGAAACACTATAAACATCTTTCAGTTAATTCCGTTGCCGTCCTTTGCATCTTTTTTCCCTTTGCTTATTCTGCAGCTGAAAATATTTAAGGTCTCTCTTTTTGCTGAGCTCTTCTGGACTTGGGTTAAATAATGTACTAGATTCTTCCATGTCAAATTCCTTTGAATCACATTTATTCTGCTTGGGCGAATTAGTAACTGGATCAACTGTTTCAATTAAACAATGCAGACAGACATGCACTTGCACTGAATTCCCTGGATTTGGAAAATACAACAAGAAACATGACCTTCTTAAGATAAGGCATGCATTGAGAACAAGATAGATAGCTAGAAGAAGTGTTGGCACCTGTTGCATGAATTCGAAGCAGCTGTAAGATAACGAGGCACCTTGCCTAAAGCACAACTTGGATGGCAAACAATCAAATTTGGTAGATGCAGTCACGAATTTCATGTGAGGTAATACCTAACATATTGCAGGTGAGAAATGAGATGCAAAACTGCAAGTAATAATAAATAATAACAGCAACAATATCTCTTTAATGCTGCTTTCATTTGTAAATCTCAAAGTGTTGTGTCACTTGTATATCTTTGTTTTATGGATGAGGAGAACAAAGCATTGGGAAGGGACCTGATTTGCTCCGTGTAAAGCAGTGTTAGATCAAAGATTGAACCCAGGTCTTCACCTCAGGCCAGGTGAGAATGGCCCCACTGCAGGAATGGCTACCTTCTTCAGGCTGTCTTTTCTCATCAAAAGCAGGACTTTAGAAATGTAGCTCTGCTAGAAGGACTTCTGGTTCCTACCACGCGAAGGCTGGCTACAAAGATGCACTTCCCAGTAAAGGGGAGCTTAGAAAATTCCATGGAAAGCTTTGGTTCTTCCCATTTGGGAAAAGGAGACTTTTTGGCAGACTCTGCTTCTGACAATACAGAGTGTACATTGCTCACAAAAATGCTTGGTGGATCACTTCCCTTCCTCTGCAATTGAACAAGGTGCTTGTTCAGTATAACAGCAGCAGCTGCTTATAAAACAAACTATTATTAGGAAAGTAACTATTATTTTACTTTCTTTAATGGCGTTTGGTGTGTTTTATTTCTTCTCTGAGCAAGGTAATTGCTCTTGACTTCTCTCCCATCTGCTTTTCCTCTTCTCAGTATGTTTTTCCTGTTTGCAGATTCAAAGCTCTTCCTCACACATTGCACATCAATCTGCTCCTCTCCTCCATGAGCCCTCCAGGGCAATGCTGTCCTACGAGTGAGGGATCACTCTGGTTGCTGTGCTGTGGTCGCCCTGATTTGGGGATGGCCCTTGAGTTAATTCTCACCCTTCCTCTTAAATATATACATATCCTGGGAGCTTTTGGCCCAGAGGCTCACAGGTTTCCGGGGTACCAGGAGCAAAAGTTGAGCCTAGGTTTATTCTCCTGTGTATTCAGCCTACACTGATCCTCTAATTGCATCACTGGGTTTGGAGGAGTTACACATATCTGGAGTTATATTTATACTGCAGCTTGGTCGGAGCTACCATATGCTCTGGCCACGAGGACAGAGCCTGTTGGGAGAGCCTGGACGTGCCTACAGCGTGTGCCTGGAGGAGATGCAGCAGTCGTGCTGTGCAGATGAGGCAGAAATAGGGCAGCCTCCCCGTAAGACCTCCTTAACCTCGCAAAGCAAAGCGCTCCCCATGGACCTGCCTCCGCTCCTTGTTTCTACGGCATTTGGAGAAACGAAAGCTGAAGCCCACTTAGGTATTTAGAGAGAAATGTTGAATAACGTAGGTTGGCAGGGACCTCTGCGGGTCCCCAGTCTGGCTCCCTGCTGAGCACCAGTTGGTGAGATGAAACAGAAGTGAGAGGCTGGAGGTCTCCCCGAGGGAGGGATCTGAAGCCCCATGGCCTTCCGGCTCTTTGCAAACACCGTGGATCAGTTGGAAAGTGCCATCGTAACAAAGACAGCAAGAACGCTTGGGGCTCAGCCCCTTTCATCCAGGGGCTTTACACACAATTAAGTCTGTTTTATAGAAACAGTCCTTTCTGTAGACACGGTAGAGATAGGGAACATGAGGCCTTGTCTGAACGACTTAAGTTGCAAAAAATCTCACTATTAAAATCTCACATTTTAAAATTGATCTAGTTAAAGTAGGACAGATTTTCCTTATAGGCATGCCCTAGGGCACGGAGGGGTTAACATCGTGCTTCCCAATGTCTGGAGCATCCTCAGCTCCCGTTAATTTCATTTGGGAATAGAAATGCTTAACGGTCGTGGAAATCTGGCCCTCAGCAATGGGCCTGAGGAGATGTGTGTTTTTTGCAGCAAGGCAGTGATAGCAATGAGCCGTAGAACCATAGAACCACAGAATGGTTAGAGTTGGAAGGGACCTTAAAGATCATCTAGTTCCAACCCCCCTGCCATGGGCAGGGACACCTCC
>JAOXJK010000012.1:139356327-139375349 GCA_025774025.1 Xenus cinereus | reverse complement strand
ATCTAGTTCCAACCCCCCTGCCATGGGCAGGGACACCTCCCACCAGACCAGGTTGCTCAAAGCCCCATCCAGCCTGGATATGACGAGGTTTCAGGGTTCACAGCAGGGAAGGGGCTGAGAAAAACCATCAAGTGGCTCTGTAGGATGGCTCTGCTCTCCTGCCTTCCCTTTGCTCCACAGCCAGCCACTGCTGGTCATACACGTAGGTCTCTCTACCCCCTTGGGGCGACGCGGCTCTGCAGTGCCCTCCCCAGAGCCACAGCAGCATCAGGAGGTGTCCAGGGAGCCAGGACTGCTGTCTGGGGTACACACGGTGTCTCAGCTTGCCTTGCCATGTTAGCTTGTTTCTGATAAAAGTAAATTATTTACTTCTCTGTGGTGAAGCGGATCTTGTGTCTGTGTGAAGAACACACGGCTGAGCAAGGGCTGGTCGGGCAGAAAGAGCAGGGCACGTTTGTAAGCCTCATTGCTCAGAACCAGGGTACTGATAGTAGTGCACAAACTGCTGTCAGCTCCAAAAACTCCTCAAAATAAGTAATTAAAAAGAAAATACTATGATTGCGTTTTAGAGATATCTGTTCCTTTCTGATACCTCTAACCATCCCCACCTGTGAGTTTTTCTACACAGCCCGTGATGATTTTTCCTTTAACGAGTGTGCAGATGCCTTCACAATTGGGCAGAAAACCCGTGTCCTATCTCAGGCTCTCGCAACCCCTCAGCGAGCGTTGCGACACTGCGGCTGGCTCGCCACGTTCCCAGAGAGACCTTTTGCCTCGGTAGCTCACACGTCCCCTTGCTCTTAACGTCCCGATGCCGGCCCAATGGATTAATCCAGACTTTGTGATCTGATAAGAGCTGGTGCTTGCAGGGAAACTGGAGTATCGGAGTGAGATGTAATACTTGATATGTCCTTTGCTGAGCTGGTGGTGTGCACAGACTGCTGGATATTTCTGCTTGTGTGATTATTTTTTTCAATTTGACTTCTTAATATTCAGAGTAGTCTGTTTTTGCAGAGAGTTCATATAAATCCAAACAGATTTTTTAGAAGTGTCATTTTGTGGAAAGGGACTGTGCAGAGCTAATTATGATTGAGAATTAGCATATATCTAAAGCCATAACATACCCTGTAATCTGAGACATTTATCTGTTTTTAAAGGGCAGTGAACAAAAACGCTCCTGGGAGCCTCCACCTCCCATCCAGCCACCAGGAAGTTCGTTCACTAGATTTGACATTTTTTGAATTGTCACTTTCAAGTTATTCATGAATTTATACAAGAAGTGAAACACACAAGTGAGTGAGAAACTGTTTAAAGGGAATGCTATTGTCACCAAGGCTATAGCTGTTGCAAATTCACACCATTTTTTAATGTGACATCCCTGTGTATGCCACCCCAGCTGTTTTGCTGGATTAGCTGCATGTCTCACGTAGCCCTATATCCTTTCCCTGAGAGTAGTCAGCAGAGGAAGGGACAAGAAATGTCCTAATCTTGATTAGCTGAGGATTGGGGTAAACCTTGACTGGTTTCAAAATTTCAAACTATTGCAACTCTGAACATTCCTGTTAGTATTTATGCCCTCACTGGCTTCTACAGAGCTTTTGCCATCGATAACATCTAGTAGCTGGGAGTCCCGCCGTTCCTTCTGTCATGAGGAACAACTGAGCTTTGCATCACTTCTGAATGTGTCACACTTTGATTCCTTCACCTGTCCATTTCTCCTTCCATCATGAGAAAGGATGGAGATCCGTACTACACCTTTTCTATGTTGTCATTATCTGATGCATTTCTGTTACTCGTGTTTCTGTGCTTAAGCAGACTTTTCCATCTTCAGGCTTATCTCCATCTCCACCCTGGAAATAAACTGTTGACAAGTAAGTGAGAGTGTGAACTCAAAGTGCAATACCATTTTGCACAAGCTTCTTGTCTGGCCAGCCCGGCTCCAAACTTGGAGGGCTTTTTAAAAACGTGTTCCAGCTTAACTTCTGCACACAGAGAGCATGTTGCAAAACTCTGGCTTCCTCCCCATAGCTCAGATCTTTTCCCTCCGTACCTTAACAAGTGGAGCAGACGTGCTGAGGTGCGACCACACAGCAATACCATCTGGGCAGGACAACCATGTCCCCTGGCAACCTCCACCGCTATCCTTGTGCAGGCAGCCTCTCCAGGAGGTTGTTGGTGACCTCCCCAAAAGCCTCCTTTAAGACCCTCTGACTCTATCAGTCCCAAAATAGGGTTAAGTGCTGTCATCGGGTGTGCAGGGTGTGCAGGGCACAGTGCAAAACGAGAGGCAGAGAAGGCTGTAGAGAGGTTATTTGGCTGCAATTTTACAAATTATGGGTAATATGGAAGATTAGGCTTCAAGTGATCAAATAATGAGGAGGTAGGACAGAAGTGTCTCTCTGGTTGTTATCTCTGCATTTGCTGTGCAGCCACAAACTCTCTGGTGTCCTAGTCCGAGAAGAATTTGATCATATGGGCAAGCTCAGGAGGCAGCTGGGTATAATTCCTTAGATTTTAGAGCACTAGTATGTCTCAGATGGGACTCTGCAGAGCTGGCAGTTTTATTTGTTGGTTATTGTTTTTTTTTCATTTACAGATTATCTGAAGATCTGAGCTACAAGAGCGATGTGGAAATCATATATTCTGCAAGGACTTTTCCCTTAAAGGCAAGCTCACAGAGTAAAAGGTCTCCCAGGCTCTGCGGAAGGCTGGCAGCAGTTTCTGAGTGACAGCCAAAAATATGTTCTTGCAGCCGTGTTTTCACACTGATGGCACTACAACAGAGGCAGCTCCGCTAGAGACGGAGCAGGCAAACCCACGCTTTGGCAGGATGGAGAGATCTGCCTGCCTAGACGTAAGGGTAGCTGTCATCTTTGCCGTTTTATTTGTCTTCGCCTAAGGCAGCGCTAGGAATTATGTTCATACGGCAAACAAAAATAGTCCTAGAAAATAGATCCTAGGTCTTTATCCTCTCGCTTTTATCTTACTCAAGAGTTATCTGCATTGCTTTGGAAAGCTGATACTCTCTGAACACAGCACAAGCCCTGTGAAGCGCTGGGTGCTGGAAAGGCGACGGGCTGCCGCGCAGTTACACGTGCTGCAGGGAGGGAAGGGGAAGAGAAACCCCCCCAACTTTCCACCGTTTCAGTCCTGCTTTAGCTGCCGTGGGTTTAGCACCCTTTTCAGCTGGGGCCAAGCAGAGGTTTCAAATGACTCGTGCAAGCGAACTAAAGTTTCAGGGTAGCACATGCCTGGGAGGACATTCTCTTCTACCTAGCTAATTCCCAAAATATAATCGGCAGGCAGCGGCTGAGCCCAGGGAGCCTCTCGCATGTGCGGCGCTTTGCCCCGCCGGTTGACCTAGTTGTTTGATGCAGGGAGGCACACACAATGCCAAGCCTGTTCACCCGCCGCAGATTTCTTCGCGCAAACAAGCAAGCAAGAAACTCCAGAAAAGCTTCGGCCCCGCTGATAAGCTTTTAGGGACACACCGGGCTTGTTTGTTTGGTTCGGGGTTTGGTTTGGCCTTTCTCTGAACCCAGTTAAGATGGAAAGCTGTAGGAAGCTTCAGCGCAGCGCAGGAGGCCAGAGGAGGCTTGACCCACAGATCCCCCGGCCATTGGGGCTTGTAAGAGCCGACACAGCATCGGTCCCGCTCCGTGTGTCACGTCCTCCGATGCCCTGGAAGTGTTTGCTCTGTCATGCCGGTGTCTTAGTTGGAGAGATGAAAGGAAAGACTGAAACCGTCAGTGTTATAACACACCCTAGTCAAAGGCATCGCAAGGTTTCTGGGAGACGAGCAGCATCCGTGACGTTTCCGTGCCTGCCTACCCGTGATTTCCATATCACTGAGCATTAAAGACACTCTGAGGAACATTAAAGAGACCTGAATTTCAGAGGAAAAGTGCGTAGCAGTTTGTGAGGAGTTGCTCTGTAAGGACTACATCATCCCTGAAGGATCAGCTGTGAACTTAAAAGTGCTGGTCTAGATCCTTTTCACTTCCAAAAGCACAGAAATTATAAAACTTGTCCTACGCTTACAAATACAGCTTGGACTGGTCATATGTATTTTAGACCATGTCATGTAAGTATTTGGGGATGGAATTAAAAAATAATTTCAGTGATATTTAGAAAATTCTTTTCAGTAATGAAACTTTCTTTTCAGCCTCAGCCATGGTCCATGAAGTGTAGGAGCTTGTGGTAACTTACGGTGATGCTAGAGGAACCTGCTGCCCCTCAGAAGCGAGGCTTGCTGCTGCAGGAAGCCTGTGTTTTTACCTATAACATGGATATGCAGAAACTCATTTTATGCTCTATTTTGAAAGATTATTTGTGAAAACTTTAAAAAGTGAGGACAGGATTTACAATGCACATAGTGAGAAGATGGTTCTTTGCTCAGCAGTACAATTGCCCGAAGAGCCAGTCACTCTGCTAGGTCATTTGTTGCCCTGATCTTTTTCAGAATATTTTCATCGGGGTATTTTCTTGTTTAAAATATTTTTTCAGGCAGAGGGAAGTGGGCCAATCATTTTATTTTATTAAAAAGAAGTCCCATGAATGTCGCTTCTCAGTTTGGCTATACCTATGAGGTGACTTCTGTGTCTGCCCTGTGGGGCTGGGTGGAAGACTACAACACACGGATAATGTTCAGGGCAGCGATGCTTTAGATGTGTAACTGTGATAAGCTGGAGGCAAATAAAGCTGATCTGCATACAAAATATTCTCTAATGAAAGGGCAGATGAAGGAAGGTAGATCTTGCTCTGTTACAGCTACATTTTTCAGGATCATAAGAAGATGACACACTCTTTCTGCAATATTTTTTGTGAGAAATTAATGCTCTGGAAACCAGTCTTCCAATAAAAGATGCCAGAGCGGATGGAACTGTGGAAAGAATCTCCTTGTCACCAGCAGGACAGAACTGCTTTTTATTTGTAATAGATTACGCTGCGTAAATGTTAATGGTCCACAAGTACTGGAGCCAAACCTTCTGGACCAGATCCAAGGACTCCAGGTGTTACCATGGTGGTGCCTCCACCAGCTTCGAAGCAAAGTCTTCTACTTGAGCAGCTCCACTGTGCTGGCTCGTGTTCAGAGCCTGGGGGCTCAGCTCAGTCCCACAGACCTACTTTTCCTCCTCGCATGCCCTTGCAACACAATTGCACAACCACAGCAAAGGTTTGTGTGCTCCATGACAGTGCTGTCAACAAAAGGTCTCTTTGCAGAGCTTTCAGGTCCTATTCTCAGAGATCTGCACTGGAACAAGGTCCCCAGGGAAGTGGTCATGGCCCCAAGCCTGTCAGTAGTCAAGAGTAGTTTGGATAATGCCCATAGATATATGGTTTAACTTTTAGGTCATTCTGTGTGGAGTTGGGAGTTGGACTCAGTGATCCTCATGGGTTCCTCCCAACTCAGGATATTGTGTGATTATTGATTTGAGTGATTTCTACTTTTCCCACTTTCCGATATGTGAACACGAGAATACTAGTGCAACAGTTTGGTGACAACTTTAAGATCCCTGGGTGCAGGAAACAAGAATAGAAGAGGACTTTGGGTTTTGCGGGTTTTTTTTAGCTTTTAATTATACACAAAATGCCAAATAATGTTGCTCATTTACTATGCAATAGAAGTATCATCTGTTAGAGAAGGACAAATAAAGAAGCTAATATGCAAACTCAAGCTGTCCTCCAGTGCGTGTTACAATGGCTGGTCGGATTTCTACAATCTGCCTCCTCTGCTCTTGTCACTTCATTCTGCCGTGGAAGGCTCTACTCAGTTGTAAGTGCCAGTGACTGATCAATGGCCCGCTGGAGCCTGGATGCACGCCGTTTTCAGGATGAACCCCAAAGTGCCAGCAGCAGCAGCTGGCTGAGGGCTGGCAGTGGGAAGAGGTGTCCCTCCGTCTGTAAAGAAAATCACGAGGCATGAATAGTGGATCAAACCAGAGCTATTGCAATATCTTATGCAATGCTTTTAAAAGGGCATTTATTGTAATATGAATATGGAAATCTCTTTCATTATTTTTCTCCTGGAGATGTGTATTAAAACATATAAAAACATTTGTGGCTTCTTGTATTTTTTTCATCTGCAGAGCTCATTCCTAGAGCAGGGCTTTTTACAGTGTGATCCTCTTCAGCACAGGATCTAGCCAGAGAGTACTCACCCTCCACCTCCAGTGATGGAGAAGGCACCATTGGTTTTACGGGAGGAGGCAGCTCCAAGGTTTAGGTTTCTTCCTAACAGCTCGGTAGCCGCATTACAAATCAGACCACCACTTACATTGCCCATATTTACATAGTCTAAATATCACCAAAGAACGTAGGCTGCAAGAATCTGGGCCTAAAAGCATCACAGAAGTTCCTTTATTTCCCTTCTTGCAATGCGGAAGAAAAGCCTAGTTGTGGTACAATGCTCTTTGCTGTAAATTACATTTTAAGCACAATTAAAATTCAAGGTACGAATCTGGAAATGATTCAAAGAAGGGTTTCTGTTCTGGGGTTCTTTGAATTAATCCTTTGCACATAATCTGTAGCCATTATGTCCTCAGTATTGGTCTCGTATATGTATGAAATTGTGATTGCCCCATTGTGAACCAAAGCAACGCTTTCATTCAACGTAGAGGATTGAGATGATACCCGTTATCACATTGTTGTGGATACCACTGAAATAGCTTTTATTAAATTAACCGCTTCAGGAAACAGGTATTATGTGGTTGGACTTATCAAAATTAGTTATTTCTCCGTGATCTGTTTATAACCTGATGGCTTGGAAGAGATGAAGCTGAAAAATAAGACAACTATATCTGCAATTAGCACCACACATCTGAAGTATACCTTGAACTTGGCCTTCTATTCTATCTGGAGTTGTTATCACAGGTTTAACTGCTGTGAGGCCTTTCAGACCAAATCCTGTTCAAATAATGGTGATAGTAAAATTAATGTATATGAAGCTTCTGTAAAATTACTCTGCTGAATTTGGGCAGCTAGGATCCCCTATGCTTCAGAAGCCCAAGCATTCCCACTAACTCCATCTGTAAACTTTTCTGATTGATATTTTCCCCCCAGTGACTTGTAACTTTGACCTAATTGAATGAACGGATCCATATTTGTTTGCAGAGGTTTGGACAGCTTATACCCCATCTGTAGGACTTTTTAACCTAAATCACTGCAAAAGAGGAATTTAAATTTTTGAAGGATCACAAATTCCAACTGCAATTTCAGGGTCCCTCTGATCTTTCCCAGCCCCCCAAAGGTATACAAAACACAATTTAATTAACCTTGAAATTTGGTGTGCTTCTTTCCAAAGAGCCTACCTGGTGATGAGGGGATGTGAACGACTGACTGTTAATGCTTCTGCTTCATATCTCATTTCATGAAGTCCTGCATATAGTCCAGTTGATTTTGCAATTATTGCAGTGGACACTAATATTGCAGGGGTTTCATCATTATTATTTCAATCATGTTATTTTAAATAGTGTTCCGGCATGTTAAATTCTAAGCACATTCTTGGCAAGGAGTCTCTGTAGCTCATCGTTCTTCCTCTCACAGCTTAGTTGCTTCAGTTGATGCCGTGACTGCCATTACGGTGACACTTTCAGAGCATCACTCAAGCACATTAATGCAGCTTTAATTACTGATACAGTTACTGTGCCAATACACAAGCTCCACTGTACCATCCAGATGATTCTTCATGGGCGTTTATGTTTGTGTATTTACCCCCAGCACAACATCACTTGACCTTTAGTAAAGTTCATTGCTGTATCTCTCTGCACCACGCTCCATACATTCTGCTAAAAATTTATTCCTCACAGGTTTAAAAGCCATCATTTCCACTGTCTTACTACGAAAACCTGAACTTTTGCTTTGGGGTTTGGGTTGGCTTTTTCCTTTTTATTTTGCCCTGCAGCTTCTTTGGAATATCAGGATTCTGATCCGCCTGCAAACCCGAAGCAGTTAAATATAGCTTCGGGCAGTTTCTCTGATTAAGGGCATGATTTCAGGTTGCTCACTATGACAGCCTTGCAGTACCAGTTGTTATCTGGCACGGGTCAGTATATATCTTAGTATTTTCATTGCAATCTCACTCATTTATTCTCTGTTCTGCGAATGCTGGAAGCTTAACATGTCATTAGTATTCTTTGCGGTCTTTTGAAAAATATCAGCTGAATCATTATAACACAAGGAAAATGGGTACCTCTCAAATTTGCCTCAAGTTTCCCTCCTATTAGGGCATGCAAACTATGTGAAAACTTCATTTTTGGCTTGAGCCAAAAGCAGTTGCACATAGAGCTGAACATTAGTGAAGACTAATTACGCTGTCCTCAGCTTCCCGGCAGTGGAAGAAAAGAGGAGTTATCAGAGGAGGACGAGCCAAGAGGATGACCTGGTTTTCCAACGTTGTGCACAGAGAGAGACATAAGCCGTGGCTGATGAGGAATGCTAATGGTATGGTGCAGCTGGCATCTCGCGCGGAAGCCGGCAGCCGCAGTGACAGCTTGGTACCGCCATCGCAAGAAATCAGCACCCCTCTTGCGGGAAGCAGGGCTGCGGGATTTCTCATCAGCTGCTGCCTCAGGGATTTCTCTGCGGCACTTTATTGTTACCTCTGTTTTATACCGCACTCACTGGGTCGTTAAGGATGCCGTGTGAACCTCTGATTTCAGTCTCCCATATGGGACTCTGGCGAACGGAAATGGTACGTGGGCCCCACGGCTTTGCGGTGTCACCGTCCCATAGAAGCTCATCTAAGGTGTGATAGGAAGAAACAATTTGCAGACAGCAGCAGGAACCATGTCTGCTTCCCACGATTTGCACCTTATTTTTCATACTGCAGAAATCCTACCTTACACTGTCACATCCCCATCTCCTTCCTTCTCCACAGCCCTAGGTCCTCCCCATATCCCCTAGTGCCCCTTGCCCACGGTAGCCTGCCAGGGGCCAGGGAGGAGGCACCCCTGCGGCTGGTCCAAGCCATTGCTGTCCAGTTAAACAGAGCAGGTGACTCCTGAGCTCCCACTGATGCTCATCTCGGTGCAGGCAGCTACTCTGATGCAGGCAGAGACGACGAGCAGAATGTGAGTTTTATCCAGTGCCCTCCCATCAGAAGAAGACTCTATTTGCTAGATAAATCCTTTCTACCTGGAAGAAAAAGCTGAAGGCAAGACCTGCTGCAGGTGGGACTTTTAACATGACTCCCTAGAAAAAGACAGGAGCTACTCTGGAGAAATGCAGAGACTTTGGAGTGCTGAAAATCACAGAGCTGTATCCAACCGGAGCCGAGGGTAATGTATAGTGAATATGATGGATTGCCCTTGCTGCAGTGATAGACTGCTACTACTGCTATCTGTAGCCTTCCCTCAAACTGAAAAATAAGAAGCTGCCCGACACTTGCCGGTACTTCTGTTGGAAAACTGAAGTTTAGAAGTCATGTATCATCTGTCAAAAACCTTTATGAATCTTGCTGTGATACATGCAGGGGTGATGGATACGTACTATGGAGTTTTGCGGCAGAGAAGCAGAGCTTGCTGTTCCAGGCAGCCCAAGCCCAGTCATGCAGAGTTTGTCGAGGGCTCAAGACGGAGAACCTCAAGGAAATATTACCCCAGCCAAAAGGTTGGCAGGAGACAGGATGTCATCTGGATGATGGGAATATTCTTCTGACCAGAATTTAGATACAGAGACAATAATGGGACAGAGCTTTGGAGTAAAGGATACCAAACAGCAGCGTCTTAGCTGTGGTCCTGCAAGTGACCCCTGTCAAATCTCCCTGTTGCGGTTGTCATTTTGATTCAAGGTGAACAGATTTATGAACACATTGCATGGAGAGCAGAATAAGAAGGATGATTTAAACGTCTAGTCCATTTCTTTTTCTCCTCAGGAAAAATGCCAAGATGCCCGTACATCCCCATTTCTATGTAGTCCTCGGCAGAAGGGACAATCCATCATTGCTCATTTTTAGGATTTTACTGAGAACAATATAGTATTTGGGGTAGTTTTAAGTGTTCATCATGAAACACTGGTACATTTTCCAAGTTTGCCTTTATCACTATCGATCACTTCTTCTTATCACCTTCAGGGGGATTAAACTGCTGAGAAGAGTCCCCTGCACAACAAAGAGCAAGAAAACATGGAGCTCAGAAAATGGGGGAAGGTACCAGGATAAGAAAAAATCCCTCGGGAATTAGATAAATAGAAGGGAGAAGAAACATTAGGGAAATTGTAGAGCTGTGCCTGGTGGGGCTGCAGCCAGGAACTGCAGCCAGGAACTGCAGCCAGGTGGAAGGGAAGGGAGGAAGGGCTGGGAGAGCAAAGGGGGCTTGGCAGGGGGCAGGTGAGTGTGTGTTGCGTGACTGGGGCAAAGCACCTCGACGTAGGTGGCCCAGGGCCTGGCTTGTCATTATTAAGGTAACCACAGAAAGGGGGATTAAATCCCACCTTGTTATGGAAGGCGACCCCTCATGTTATGGAAGGAAAGAATTTTCTCTAAGTGACAACCAGAATTTGCTGTGCCTGCATTATTTTGAAGTCTGGAATAAAACACATCACGGTTGGACCGACCTGTCCTTTCATGGCAGGAGGAAATTTGAATATGGGTGAAAAATATGAAGAAATTATTTCTTTTATAAATCTTACAGTTGAATTTTTAAAGTCCCTTTGGTAATTTTGTGTTGCTCCTTTTTTGTTAAAGACTTGAGGCTGTCAGTGTAGTGTGCCACACTACAAAGCTCAATATTCTTTCCACTGTAGCAGTTAACTCTACTGGAAGACTTTCCACAGTCTTGGAGATCTGGTATTTTTTGTGTATCCTGCTTTTGCCACTGTGGAATTCCAACAGGCATCGAAATATCAAAGCCTGACATTCATAAGGTAGCTTTAATACCTTGCAGAAATGGTAAAATTTGGGCAAGAGTGCTTTCTTCAAGTCCAGGCACTTATGTTTTCAGCCAAAATATGATTTCAGGGATCAGGTGCTTTGCTGCTACCTCTTTTCAGCTTTTTATTTTGTAAGGCACTTACATTCCTCAGCTGGATTAGGTCCACATGAAGAAGGCATATACTGAGAGAAAGGGGTGATAGTGGAAATATAGAGTGCAAAGCAGTTGAGTAAGTTCCATGGCAAGCACTGTGGCAGTACGAAAGCTAACAATTCATAAGATCACATACTTGTATTCTCAGGAACTATTCTCTTCATTAATTTGCAATTACCATGATAAGCTCACGATAAATTTCAAGGGGGGAAAAAAAAAAAAAGTAATCATTGTCTTGTTAACAATTAGAAGAGGCTTTATACTAAAAATGCCATAAGAACATTTAAATTCAGACATTTTCCTTAAGATTATATATTCATTAAGTGACTGTAAATCACTAAGAGGCAGCATAATTAAGTTTTTTTATTTATGTATTGATGAGCAATCCATACAAAATTCTTACAGTTTAAGATCTCTTTGTGAAAGTGATGACTTGGGCATTGACAAGGATTTATTAGATGAAACTCATTCATGGAATGACTTTTTTTCTAGACTTCAATATCTCAATTTGAAACTTATCAGTTTGCCATGGTTTATGATATATTAGACTTGTTAAATGCAAGAGTATAACCATTAGCTTTGGATAATAAATGGTCTGTTGTAAGAAATAATTTAGCATATCATCAAAGCAAATAGTAGAACTAATTGCATTCCATTTATCATTGGCCATGTCAAATCTGGTGTGGTATTTAAAAGCAAACTTTGTCTGGGAATTAAATGGAAGTCATTGACATTGATTATACTTATGATTGTGTTTACATGTGGTAAAATCTCAGAAACACAGTCCCTAGATATCATTACAGTAATTAATTTAAATTCCGCTTCCGTTACAGAAGATGGTAAACATTTCTTTGGCTTCTCAGGGTAAACCTATGCCTAAAGCACTGCCCCATAACTAGCAAAATATTGGGATGTCCTGAGTAAAGGACCATCTGGGAGGTGGTTACCTTAAGTACCTGCTGCTTTAGGCATTTCTTCCCTGTGATGGATGGGCAGCTGTCCCTCCCTCCAGCTCCAGCAGCACCTGAGCTGATGTGGGCGTCCATCTCAGCCGCGGGACCGCAGCAGCCTCCCAGATGCCGTGCTGGGTCCCTGCCCCGCACTCCCAGGCAGTGGAGAAGAGGGAAAACAAATTCTGAATTATGCAAGAAAATTATACATAACAAGAAAGATATTTTTTTTTAATTTCAAGAACGACCAGCAATTATCTACCCCTTTGGAAAACCACCTTTAACAAAAAGCCCAAATCCCAGTGTTGGAGCATCAGGCAAAGTTAATGGCCCAAGACTAGTTTCAGTGGTGTTTTTCTTGAGCAGATGGCAGGGTAAGCAGGCAGGGAGCAGCCACTGCAGCGCGCTTACTGGTACCAGTAACAGGTCCATGAATAAGACCATCTCTCTCCTTGCAAAGGCTGAGCTTGCATGGGCTAGTCACGTTTGCTGTCCCCTGGCCCCGGAGCTCTCTGTGGGGAGATCAGCAGAAGAGACACTGCCCCAGCAGGAGGCCGGGACCCCCGAGGACTGCCCAGGGGTGCAGGCTGGGCTCAGCTCAGCAGCTCTCAACAGCTCGGTCCTCCTGGTCTGCAGCGACCTGGTGGGGCCCTGGTTGTAGCCCCCGCTGTCCTGGGGGCTTCCTGGCTGTGCATGCCCCCACTGCCCCACATGATGTCTTCCTTGGCGCCTCGCCTTGGGGTTCTGGAGATGTTAACTCCAGTTGAGATCTTCTTGCTTAGCACTTCTGGTTTGAGTGTGCACACCGGGCCGTACGTTCTTGCTGCTGAAATGGGGCATGATGAAGAGGATGGGTTACTAAGCAGAAGACACTGCCCCAGCCTTGCCTGGTGCTCGCTTCACGTTCAGCTTTCGTTTGCATTTCGAGCTGGTCAGATTTGGAAGGTCCTGACTATTTTGGCCAGCTGCGAGGAAATGGAGCATAATAAAAATAACCCAGCCCTGGCTGCCTTGCTCTGCTAACTTTCCTATCGGTTCTGCAAATCTGGCTGGCAGTAGCCGAGCCAAGGGATAGCACCGACACAGTATCCTGAGCAGATCATATCCGTAGCTCCTGCTTCGCTTCCAGCAGTGCTATGTCTGATCCAGGACATTGCCCCAGGTTCTTGAGCAAACCCTGGCTGAAGTCCTAAACAAGATGGGTTGCCTCGGGGAATCTTAACGGCAACAAAATTAAAAAGGGATTGCCTTTCCCATTTTTGAGGGCCACAGAAAGACTGAGCCTGAAAACAGAAATGGCAAGCTACAAATCTTAGAGTTCAGAGCTGGCCCCAAGAGAGAAAGAGCAGCAGGTACACAAACACAGTTTCCTAGAGATGAAGGTCAAACGGTGTTGCATACAACCAGGGACTCAAATGCATGTTGACAGATGACCCCGAGTACCCACAGCATGGCTACTGCGGTGGTCTGACAACCAGAGCTCGAGTCCGGAGCCTGTGCATTCCTATATGTTCGTGACGTGGATCCTGCAGATCCTACGGTGTGCTCCTGTGTTACAGGGGCAATTGTTCCACGCTGGTCACTGCTGCCAGCCTATCATCTATGGGCTTTCTGGTTTTTATGGGGGGAAAAAAAAAAAAGTTCTTTTAGAAAAGGTCTGTCAACTTCTAAGTGAAAAATGCCTGTGATACAGAAAATTCAAATGCAGAGTGAAGGTAGTAGTGCCACATTCTGCTCATCTTCCTCCTGCTAACATTAGCAACTCTATTCATGCAAGCTAAGTAAACAGGATTTGCTTTAAATGGGTCAAATATTTTTATTCAAATGTGTTGTCACTTGCTTTGAAAGAAGTGAGTTTGCTAGAATATTGTCTGTCTAAGAGTCCTGCCCCTTGGGAAAGGCCTCTGCCTTGACTTGTGGTTCTCTCATCCCAAAAATGTGTGAGAGAACATTGTCAATGAAACGGAAAATGTAGGGGTACATTTGGAGTGCAATCTCAAGAGACCACTTTCCTTCTCGCTGCTCTTGGATGACAGGGGGAGATCACCACCACCTCTGAGAGCTGGGAGGGTGATGAAAGACACTGACAAGTGGAAAGTGCTTCTCCAGGGTTTAGCTGGAAATCTTCCTCTTGAAGACTGTGAGTCTTCACTCTCGACGAAACACCCTACCAGCCAGGGGAAGCTCAGCAAAACTGGGGGCTGCCGGGGGACGCTATGTCTAGAAATCATGAGAAGAACATGTGCATGTTCAGAAAGCTGGAAGGTGACTGACAAGAACGACCAGCAAGACAAGCAGCCTGAAAACACCCTTAAACATTGCATAGAGCCACGACCACATTTGTGGAAGGCTACTTACACAAGAACTACAGGGCTGAGAATAAACACCCCGGAACAAAAGCCCCTTGCAAACGCAACAAACAACAACAAAGAGAGTATTCATTCCAAAAGAGTTAATAAAAAGGATCTCCCCATTTGGTAACCACCAGTAACAGCACATGATATGCATATTTTTACCCTCCTTACATAGTACACAGACCACTTTATCCCGCTTCAGTGTTTGGTCTGTTGCATTTTCAAGTTGATATAGTCTTATCGCTGTTGACTGGTTCACTCTTCTGGGAACCACCACCTCCTGTTTATCCACAGAGGGGAACCCCCCCCATGCCTCTTCTCCGATCCAGAGATATTTGTAATGAGAAATGATAAATTCCACACAGGCCTAACCCTTGGCCTCCACCTGATCCTTCAGGTTTTAGTGATGATCCATGACACACTGATGCTGGGAGCTGGAGTGATTAATACACAAGTCAGTATCTACCACAGAATAAGCCCAAGCTTATTTGACCGGGCTGGACTCGGGCACATTTCCTAACAGTAAAAACTCCACGCCCTGTTGCAGAAACTTAAAGCTTCTGAGTCTTCTTTAGCCATTAATGTGGCATAGGCATGCAGGCTGCCAGACTCTCAAGTAATACTCATATTTGAATATATTTTTCAATAGTCCTTATTTGATAAGTATCTGAATGTAGTTCACAGTCATTTTTCTTTTAGTGTCTGTCCATCCAGTCTAGATTTTTTGCAGGTGAAAATACTCTAGCATTGCACTGATAGGAGACTGCAGTTGTAAAAAGCAAAATTGGGCTTCTGATATATCACTGCATACCCCTGAAACAGGATTGAATTTTCTCTTGCTCTTTCCTCTACCTTTGATTTTGTAAAACAACACCGACTTAATTTTACTTACTTGTGCTATCTTTATATAGTGCTTTGAGCTGCTGCTTCCATTAATTTTCCATGTGTGACACCACCCCATGGGCATCTACAGAAGCTAAGTCAGTCAAAATAATGCTGGTATATACACCTTTTTTAATCTTTCCTTTGTGTAAATGACTTAGCATGAGATCAATTCTGTAGCTATTCTGTGTAAAAATTACACTTAAACTCACTCTTCTTCTGAAGCTAAACTAATCCATAGTAGGAAGCTGGGACCTTATTTTTGCCCCAGTTGTTTTGATCACGCAAATGATTCAGTAAATATAGGTGAGAGGTGACTGCTCCATGTGAGTTAAGGCAGAGATGTCTTTCCTCCCACCACCTCTGGGCTTTTAATAATTATGAATCATTCCTCCCGCTGGTTATCTGTATTTCTGTCAACTGGACAGCAACAGTGATAATTCCAAAGTATGCAGCCATGTAAAAGGTCTGAAGATCAGAGTATCAATTGATACTAATTCCACAAGCTCCTGTTTATACAGGTTGCTTTATTAAAAAGAGAGACTATTTGAACTCTAGTATTTCAGCAGCACTGTGGGCACAAGGGATCCAGAGCTGTCACAGCCTTCATTTTCCTTTTCTTGTGCCTCTGCCCTGTGCATGAGCGTTCCCGCCCCGCGCAGCTCAGACAAAAATGCAATTTGGGACTGACTCTTTCCTCCCACTCCCACAGCTGGGTGCTCCGGCTGGACAGGTACAGACTGTCAGCTGTACCTGGCACTGAGTGACGCCGCCTGTAACAGGAGCCAGGAGAGGGACCCACATTGTCAACCTCAAGCATTCAGAAACTGAAGCAACCTTTTCCCTACATCCAAAGGTGGATCGTTACTTCTTTTGCACTGAGTTTTCTGTAGCTAGGGACATTTTATTCTCAATGGAAGATTAAATTCCTGCATAATCACACACAATTCCTGCACCTGAGGCTTTAAGAAAAAAACACCGACTGCTGCAGGAGTTGGCAGCAGTGGGGGAAGAGGAAGAGGAGATGGAGGAGGAAATAATCTCATTCTCTCACCTGCAGGAGCGGAATTCGACCCTGCTGCTGACTCCTGGTGATAGAGGGTGCATCAGAGATGGAGAGGAAATGGGAGAACCAGTGGAGAGAAGAGGTAGCCTGTAGGAAGACATAAAGAGAAGGAAATACTTGGGATTAGTGGGGAAGGTCATGGGGCTGTGCAGCCTCCAGACATCTGTCCAAACCAATTTGAAGCTCCTGACCGCTGGGTTGCCTCGCCAGTGACTATTTTTTGCACTCCAAAAGACGAGGTGAGGAAGGGTGTCTTTCCTGCTCCGGTTTATCTGCGTCATAGGGATAACACCTGATTTTGTCTATATCCAACTGTGAACTGTGCTGAAAAGGAAATGTGGAGGCAAAAAAAAAAAGGAATGTTGGAAGTAAGGGGAACTCAGGGCTGGATGCATATTTTGTGCTCTACTGTCTTTTCATCTTTGGAGAACAAAACATGAATTGTTACTCTAGTAATCTATGGAATATATTGTGCATATGGAGCCATGCAAAGTTAGGAATCCAAGTATTAAAACTGAGTGTGGAAAAACGTTAATGAGGCAGAAGGTAATTTTATGACAGCTTTTTTACATTTTGCCTTTCCAGACAAAACAGGACTGCTGTTTTGTGTAGCACTATACTAAAAATATCTATACATTGAGCTGTGGCATCATATTTCTAGTTCTATGTTAATATCACCAGTGGTAGGGGAAATGCTGCATAAAGCATTCATCCATCAATTTTTTCTCATTTTGTGTATAGTGACTACACAGTTGAGTCTTGTACTCTCCCAAACAGTGTGCCACCCTTTTTTTTTCCAGTAGATTTGAGAGGATAAAGTTTATGTTTCTGTTTTCAAGTGTTGCTTCCTCACTACGAGCAGGAAATCCTCCCTCCATACGTTTTTAAAATAGCTGACAGTGCCCCCAATTAATTGCACATCAAACTGAAGTTCTTTTTCCTGTCCTACGTGACTGTCCTCCCCTCTTAAATAGTCCATCTGTTTTCTTACTCGCAATACGAATAGTAAAAACATCCCCTACCTACCAAAGCAAAAACTCCTCTGGGAAGATGAGAGGTGGCAGCAACTGATGTGGCAGCTACATTGACCATATATTGCTGGGATATCTTCCGATATTACCATCAGGAGAGATCTAAGAACACAGATAAAATACATAGTTCTACATAGAACTAGTATAGTCTTATTCTTTGCCTCTTGCTGGATCACTTTTTGGCTGCACCTAAATGCCTCCAAACCAGTGAAGTCCTTTTCCTAGTTTAAATCCCTTTCCAAAAATGTGTTTTTTTTTTAAAAAAAAAATCTACCTTCCCAAAGAATACAGCTTTCTGGATTGCTCCTCTGCATATATCACTATAACCTTTGTCCTCCCCTCTAACCCTTCCTCCTTTCTTTGCCCGTTAATGATTCACATTTATTGTGCCGTGTTCAAGCTCTGCCTAAATCTCTCTTCCTCTCTTTCTATACCTTTGGTTTGGTGGGGTTTCTGCACTTGCATTCTGGAATAGGAACCCAAAACGAACATGTAAGTCACCAATGAAGAGTGCAATCCAGAACGTACCTGAGAAAACAGCAGTGTAAACCACTCCACTTTTAGTCCTGGTTGCAGGGTTTGTTGTAAATGTATGTGAGAGGACTTCTGACTTTCTGATCAACGTGCCTGCTCTTACAGACTTCATCCATAACCTACTAATGCTGTTATCAGGAGAGATGAGACACTGTAATGAGACTGCATATATTTGTCAGTTCACTTCCTCCTCATTTAAAATCAATCGCAGAAGAGAAGGTGACAACAGATGAAAAGAATAAACAAATTCCACCCCTGCATGCTCAGTCTCGTTTTATTTCTGAAGAGCTGACAGGTGTGTATCTATTCACTGCTTTTCTAAATTCCCTCTCCTATAAAATTAAACAGACCCAGCTTTGCTCTGGGGGAAAAAAAAAATAGCCAAACTGTACTAACGTACATTTTTAAAAAGAAAATGAATGTGCCCTGTGATGAACAATTACTTTCCTGAACATCTCTTCGTGGGTTGCAGTGAAATGGATAACTACATCATTTTTTGTCCAGAAAGAATTATGACTACTGGAATGAGCTTTTTTTTTAAAAAAAAAAAAACAGCCCTGTGTGCTTTGGTAAAGTTGGCAGGGCAGACTGGGGCTGGCAGAGCAGGGTTCATCCTCAGCTCCACCACGGAACAATTCGGTGACCTTTACCTGAGGGACCTGATCCCCGAGCGGCTGCCAAGCACCAAAGGCTTTGGGATGCGCTGGGGGTGTCCGCGCTTCACTGAAGCTCTGTGCACGAAGAGATGGCTCAGCCAGAGCCCCCAACTCACCTCTTCACTTGCGGGAGCCCTGAAGGCCCGAAATTCATGAAAGACTGAGGTAGGCGATGTGACCAGCCTCCTCCAGTGAGTGTTATTAATCAACGCTCAGCGAACTTGCGGGAGTTATTAGGCTGTTGTTAACTCGGTGAAAGAGGCTTCTGACCGGCCATAAAGACCCGGCTTCTTTTCCCACCTGCTCCAAGCGGCAGCGACCCAGGGACGGGTCCCGGTTCTGCAGAAGCCATCACTGACACACGGATACGAGCGGCCATACGGACTCACCTACAGGCAAACCGCCTGCCCTGGACCCTGAGGGACTCCTTTACCTGCCTCTCCCGCAGCACCCCGCCGGGGACACCGGCCTGCCCGGGCGGATCGCGTCCTCCGGGCCCAGCCCGCACCTGCGCCCGGCCCGACC
>JAOXJK010000012.1:139330211-139355217 GCA_025774025.1 Xenus cinereus | reverse complement strand
CCCGCGCCCCGTAGGGCGGCGGTGGCGGCGGGCGGGAGGGGGTCAGCGGCCGCCGCGCTCACATGGCGGACAGCCCTGCGTGTGAGAGGCGGCGAGGCGGGCGGGGGAGGCCGGGGACCGGAGCGAGGGCTGCGCCGAGGCTGCCGTTCTCCTTTCTCCCCCGACCCCGCAGGGTGCGGGAGGGCGGCGGGGCCGCCGGCTCCGTGGGGAGCGGGAGCGGGGGCTCGGCGGCCGCCCTAACATGGCGGATTCCTGCGGAGGGGGGCTGTGTGGTGTCTTCCCCCTCAGTGCCCCGCGCTGGGAGCCCCGTTCCCGCCGGGCGTTGCTGCCTCTCGCAGGGTGCCTCTTCCTGGGGAGGGGGCGAGGAGCGTCCCCGCCTGCACCCCTCGGGGAGAGGGGTTCCCGGCGTGCCGGCCCCTCGCCCTGTGGCAGCTGCCGGGGCTCGGGAGCATTGGCTGCCGCGCAGGTCTGTCTCGGCGGATCCCTTCCCCCGGGGAGCCCCCTCAGGCCCGGGGGGAGCAGCTGTGTGACAGGCTTGGAGGCCAGGCTGCCCGGCGCGGGGGTGGGGGTGGCAGAGAAGCCGGAGGAGTGCTGGTGGCACGGCCGCGTCTCTCCTCGCCTGCTTCTCAGAGGCCATGTTGTGTCTCTGTAACTGTGGGCATCCATCCGGGCGCCCGCTGTCAGGCTCCTCTCTCCCCCTCACCTGAGCGGTGCCTGCCTGAGGCCTCACCCCTCGGCATGGTGGACGAGGGGGGCACACCGAGTTGTCAGGGCATTGCACAAGTTGTCAGGCCATTGCACAAGTGACGCTTTCCAGGACCAGCGCCGGGATGACGGGGCAGATTGCTTTCACACAGGAGGAACCAGTGGGTCCTCAGAAAGTGGAGCCCTTCCCTCCTGTTAGTGCTCTCCTCCATTTGCCAGAGGTGTTTGCTGGTCGCCTCAAGGACACACATCTTCTTCCTCCCCGTGGTCAGTCTGTTCGTGTGGCAGTAGCAGGTTTGGTGCCACCAGCCCTTCTGGAAGTCTCTTGGTTGAGCCTCAGCCTCCCTGGCTTGGCTGCCTCTGCTGGTACCTGGGGTCCAGTTGGCCACTGCCATAGCCGTGGCTTTCAGAAAGTACGGAGAAGAGAGTGCAGTAGCTGCTCAGCTGCTGGCTGGGGGTGTGTGTGTGTAAAGCTGTGTAAACCCTGGGTGTCGGGGTGTGCTCGCTGTGCTGTTCCCTCTTTGGTGGGAGGTCGGCAGAGGTGCTTGTCACTGGTTAGAGTGGTGGGAGGTCAGCGGAGGTGCCCGTCGCTGGTTAGAGTGGTGGGAGGTCAGCAGAGGTGCCCGTCACTGGTTGTTGGGGAGCTGTAAGTGCGGTGTGGGGGTTCCTGCGTGTGTGAGGGGGATGGTGCAAAGGCAGGCGCGTGGGGCAGCTGGCGTGGTGGAGGAGGATGCTGTTATGGCTCATTACTAGGCAGCACTGCAGGTCTTTTCCAGTCGGCAGTCTGGCCTCGTTCAGAGCCCAAGGAGATGCGTATCTGTGCTGGGGGGACCCCCGTTGTGGCGAAGAGGGAAGAAAGCGAGCTTAAATCTTCTTTTGAGCCTTTCTGAAGTGTGTCTCCTGCAGTGCAAAATCCTGCACAGCCGACATGTGCGGGTAGGCAGGAGAAGCGCTGCATGTCAGACCTCTGCAGCAGCCTCCGGTGACCGAGCAGGATTTGGTTGTGCAGTCCCAGTCGATTATAGCTGCCCTGAAGGAAAACAACAGCGTGGTGGCCAATAAATCGGGTTAGACCTGCCTACCCTCCCAGCCAGACGTGGGGCTGGGTCTCCTGGGTGGCGGTGGGTTGGGGCGGGGGGGGGAGTGCTGCCCCACTTCTTCTGCCTCCACGCCGTCTGCTGGATTTTTGGCTCCGAGGATACTGCACTTGCCCGCTATTCTTCCCTGGATAAACGTGGGAGGCAGCGGTGCTGGGGGGGAGGTGGGGGGCTGTGAATAATGGTGATGGTAGGAGGGGTTTGTTCCAGTCTGGACTGGTCCAGTCTAGTTCTTTCCTTCCTGTCACCGTGTGAACAATGCTGCTGCCGCCGTGGCTGATGCTTGCGACAAGGCAGCCCCCTCCCCATGTGCTTCAGGCTGTGGTGAGCCCCCTCCCTGCCTGCTCTGCCTGCCGAGCCCCCCCCCGCAGCCAGCCAGCCTGCTGGCCCCCCGTCCCTCCCGCTGGGCGTTGAGCTCTGGGGGACGGTTGTTAAACCCCAGAAAAAGAGGGGTCTTTACAAGACTTTGGGAGGGGGAGGGTGGTGTTCGTTGCCGACCGGCAATGGGGATGTTTCTCCCCCTGGGGACGGTGTTACTGGAGGCAAGAGGCAGGCTTGCTGCCTTCCAGCCGGCCCCCGGGCAAGCGGCTTGTGCCTCTCACTGGTCCCTGTGCTGGAAGGCTGGTGCAGGTGTGTGTTTGCAGCAATGCTGGGCTGTACGGTCTGGAAACGATTCCATCTCCCCAGTTATAGGAGAGACAGAGTGCTCTGGAAGGGAATTAAGACCATCCCTTCCTGAAAGGAAGGCTTAATTGTGTAATGGACTAATTTGGGTATAATGGCAAATTTTGGTTTGAAATGCTGTTGATGCAGCGCAGGAGCCAGGAGTGCGGTTGATGGGAGAATTCCTTAGGGACCAGTGCTCCCTTCAGGACCTGCTCTCCCCTGGGGACCTCCTCGCCACAGCACCCTGGCCCTGATCGGGGAAAGGCCTGCTGTAACAGAAGAATAGCTGGGTTTTTTGCGGACCAGAGTAACTTCAGTGCCTCTGAGTCTGTCAGCTGGTGTAAATATGTGAGGTCATTGCATTGCTGGATTTTTTGGGTTTGCTTCATGGATATTTTAGCTCAGGTCGCTGAAGGGTCTCTTTTCAGAAATAAAGAGATGTAGTGGATTTTTTTTTTTTTTAAAAAATCAGTGCTTGGTTTTGCAGGCCTGTCTGTATTGGACATGGGGAGCTGAGGGGACTGGGGAGCTGGAAAGGGCCTGGCCCGGACTGGGAGGCCGGTGCTTACACAGCTCACTGTAGGGATGCAGTTGTTCTGGCAAAAGTATGTGCTGTGGAGGACTCGGGGGCTAATAATTTCTTCCTTAGATGAGTGTTACTATTTCAGTATGAAGTACAGCGTTGCTGGTGGAGCTGCAGTCAAGCTTCAGACACCTGCTAGTTGAGTATACTAACATGATATATAAATACATGCATATAGGTGTCACTCGAGTATTACAAGGCAAAGCTGTCTTGTTGATTATTCCCATAACTAAAAGCTCACTGTTTAGCAAAGAATGCTTTTATACCTACTTTAAGACCCTTAAACAATGAATGCTTCATTGTGGGTGATCACATGCATGATTTTTCTAAAATGGGGCTTGTCCGTATGGGTTATGGGCATCTAATACACTTCTGCTTGAAATGGTAGTCCTGCTCTGCCACAGTACAGCAAACTAATTCTTTGTGCTTAAAACAGAGTGAAATTACTATGATTTGAAAAGCTCAAATCGTACCATTTTCCTCTCTGAATATTTAATATTGGCAAACCTGCACAAAAGAGGGCAGTCAGACTATTTTCTATACATCTGTGTAGATCCTTCAGATAAATAATTCTCACTAAAAAGAAATTCTGAAGGGCAATTTAAATTCAGCACAGCTCAGAGTTGACTGTTGCTACAGAAAATGATTGGTTTTCATTCCAGCTCCACAGGAACTTTCACTGCACACTTCCCTCTTGGGGCATGTGAGAATATTTATTGTAATAGTACTGGAGGTGATATTTGCCTGAAACATGTTTTTTTAAGTTTTGCACTAAAGGTCATGTGGTCTCCCTAGAAGCACCTGTTTTTGATGACTTGCTTCGCTGGGAAGTTAAACTTAATTCATAATCACTGGAAAATTTGTATGAGTTCTTGAGTATGATCAGAACAGCGCTATAAAATAGTGGTGCTATTAGTTAATTTTACAAAAGGAGTGTTGCCAGCTTTTAAAACTGTTGTGTGTGTTCTCCGAGAACTAAATGTTACTGTCTTCTTGCTTTAGTGGAAGAGAGGGATAAGATTAAATATACTGCATATACACGAATTCTAGCTGGCAAAATTTCTTGATATCTCAGTTAATTTTGAAGCGTTGAGGTTTATTTTTAATATTATGTGCTACTGAATGCTAATTTGTATGGTAAAGCTGAAGATATTGGTCTGTGGAGTTGCTGTGAAAGTTACCCTCAAGTTGCATTCACTCTGATTCAGTACTTTATAGAGTATACCACTTCTCTAATAGGAAGAATAAGCAGAAAAATATACTTTAGTAGTTTGTTTAACAGCAGTTTGGTTAAAAAGATGATTATTTGGGTTAGGCGATTCCCAGAAGCCAGGTTTTTGTAGTCAGCACATATAGTCTCATTTAAATAATAAGAGCAGCAAAGATTTATTTTTACAATAGGTTGGAACATTCCACGTTTCATACCATAGACCACAGTGAATTTGTAGGAACTTTGTTGTGTGCTGGGTTTACACATGACCAGTTCTGTACTGTATTTAATTCCACAAAAATGACAGTTCCTTTTAGAAGGAATAACTTTTCAGCAGGGCTGGTTAATGTTTCTTTGACTGCTTTTTATGTTTCTTGTACTGTTCTGTGTGATTGTTTTACCTTAATTTGAGTAAACTAGCCTTGTACTTCAAAATAGTGCTTTGGTGTTGTGTGTAATAGCCTTTAAGGGCCAGCTGAAACATTTCCTCATTCCTGACAGCAAGTATAAGTTTCTCTCTTTTTACTGTCTTGTTCATATCTGGATTTGTCTGTATGGTCTTCAGTTTCGCTATATAAAGCACTATTTTTTCACCCACATGCCATGTTCATTCATAGCAGAGGAAGAAAGAACATGGCAAGGGAATTCTAAAATAGGAAGTGGGGAGGGGAAGAATCATAGTGGTTACAGGGTTAAAAACACTTCTGGGAGGGTAGTCCGGTATTAAGGTGTTCTACCCTAAAGCAGGATCATGTGGAGCTCTTTGCCTTTACTTTTGAAAATATTTCAGTTCAGACTATGAAAGATAAGTACAAACAAGCAGTTTTGTGTGCCTAATTCATGTGTTTTAGCAGTTCTTCATCCATCTGACTTGTCCTGGCTCAACGTTTACATTTTCTCTTGTATTTATAAACTTCCATGGTGGGGTGTTGCAAACCCCCTTAAAGGCGCTACTGAAAACGCATTCATTACACATTTTAAGAAAAAGCTTTTATTTTGTTCTGGTATGAAATTGACTTTTGTTATGCATTCTCTCTCACAGGGCAAAATCTCTGATCAAGTTTACAACTATCCAGAGGGCTTAGGAGAAGTGCTTTATAGAGAACAGTTCGACTTCAACGCTGAGCCACCTTGGGAACCTAGCTGATGATAGTAGGGTTCCATCTCCTAACTTGTCCATGTAAGTCTCTTTCCCATCTCTTTTTTTTTTTTTTTTTAATCTGTATGCAGGAGGATGAGCACTTCCAGAAGTACAAACAGTATGTATTGGCTTTTTGATGAACAATTTAATTGTCATGGTGTAGATTATCAGAACTTGAAAGTAGTAGTGTGCCTATTATATGGGGCTTTCATTCAAGGGAGGACTATAATTTTTACTCACCTAGTATTTTTCTCAGCAGTATTATCTGATGAATTTCTGAGACGTGTGTGAGTAAACTTTGTAAATAGGGTTACTTTTCTGTATTAGGGCTGTTGGCTGCAGAAATCCTAAAATTTAATGCTGTAACTTCAGTCTCTCCATGATAACTCTGAAGTTATGAATCGGCACTGCATGACTGTTAACGATCACAATTTGCTGAGTACTGTGTGATTTCTTATGCTATTTTATACTGAAATAGTTAAAACTTGCTATTGTAAACAGTAACTAAAGCTGATCATGGAGGGTGTGCCTTCCCAAATGCCTGTCTCCATTATTTGCTAATTACTATCCACTTCCACAAATAGTTGTAGTTGAGCTACAGTAGAATGTGGAATTCTGTGTTGGATGGAAATCGTGTACCAATTATAAATGCCTTTACATTTTTAAGAGGCAAATAGTTACTAAAGAAAAACAAAAGCCATGATAACTGAAAACAAATGAATGCGCGTAGCTGATCTTAAGGAGCACAGAAAACTCTGGAATGTGTGTGGTTATCCTGTTCTGTTAACATAAAATGATAGCTTTATGTGGTTTTAACAACAGCCTTAAATGCATTTGTAGTATCTGAGTTAAGCTGATTTTATCCACTATTACTTTTTCCTGTCTAGCTGGAGGCATTTTCATTTGGCTTAGTACCTATAAATTATATAATGCTTTTTAATGTAGAACTTGAGTAAGAATGGTTAAGTGCATCTAACTGAGCCAGGTACTTTTTAAAGACCACAAAGAGTCCAAACACCAGTTGTGTTAGTATGTCTCCTAATATGCTACTTAACGTAGACAACCTTGTTCTTTGAAAATACTGCAGTAAAGGAGGTGCAGGATGAGCTTGGTTTATTATGATTTCTAGCTTTAACTCCAGAGGTTATGTTCTTTTTGTTTTTTTTTGAAACCTACTGAAATAACCACATATATCTGGTTCTATGTAGATAACTGCTCTATTCAAGTGAATACAGTTCACACTGAAAACTTTATGAATATTGCTGTTATTTAGTAGGTGTCACATGGTTTTTATAAGAAAAAGATCTGAGAAAATAGTTTCTCTTGTTCAGTTTCTGAGTTTCGGCTCACTCTTGTAGGCGGTTAGAACTCCTGCATGACCTTTTGCACTTCAATAGGAATAAAGAAGCAGAAAGATAGGAAAGGCAGAATTGTTAGAGAGTGAATAAAGTATAAAATCTTAAGGTACTACAAATGCATTTTAGTTTCTAAAACTGTTGTAAGGAATTTTGGCTTTTACTGAAGTTTTTCTCTCTAAGAAAGCTTCTCTTATGTCTTCATTGAGATTATTCTTTGTCTAACTGGTAGGCTGATGTGTTGTGACAAATAGTGCAAGGTATAGCTTGTCCTAGAGCGGAATTGCTACTAAACTTGCTGTGTTTGTAGCTGAATGTTCAGATGATCTGTGTGTTTATTTTGATCTTGGATCTGTTATGTGTTCAGTAATAATATACTATACACAAATATAAGTAGCTTAGTATTGAATGTAGTGGTGCTGTAGGTAGGAGTAATCTGCAGGTAAATCTGTACCTGTTCCAGTGTGCTGAAGCACAGGTAATTGCCTCAAACCCAGCTAAGATGTAAGTGAGCCAGCTAATTGGTAGTTTGAGTCCTGTTCAACTTGCAAAGTGATTTAATGGGAAAAAGGCCAATTGAGCTTTTAAATATAATTATTAATACAGTGTTCCAGTGGAACTCAAATAAAAGTCTTCTGTCTGAAGGTGTACTTACATTCCCATTAAACTTGCTTCCTTTCTTTCCCTCCCACTTTTGTCCTTGTATTATGCCAGCCAAGGAAGAACTTGGGATTTGGTTCTGTCTTGCTTTTCAAGCTCTGACTTCCTGAGCAGTCTGGCAACTGTGGTCTGAAGTATTGCTGCTTTGAAAGTCTGTTCTATTTATTGCCACATCTGGTTGATCGGAAATGGAAGGAATTAGAGATGGAAATCTAATCTATGAACAAACCCTGTCTATGCCAGGTGGAAGCGGTAGTTATCTGGACTGGCTAGCCTTTAAAGCTCTCTTGACTTTGTCTAAATGGGACTGAGTGGCAATCAGGGAACAGGAGGGCTGGGGGCTCAATGGGAAGGCCGAATACTAAAATTGACCAAGTAAGAGGATAGGATAGGGAAGTAGCTGCTTGCTCTGGTCATGAAGGAGAAGTGCGGGTATGGTACCACAGAAGTACACATGCGCTTACGAGAGTTTTTCTAGCTTACTGGCTTTGAATAATGTATTCAAACCGTAAGGAAACAGAAGGAGGTTCTTGAAAGCGTGGTTCCTGTAGAAGATGTCAGATGGGGTGTTGTTTTTTAGTATCTCCCTGCTTCGCTCGCTTACTTCAGCAGAGATCTCTTGTTAAGTTTTTCTTTTAACTGTGTGGAATAATTCTGAGAGAATGGTAGGATGCAACTAACCTCAGCTGTACAGGTGGTCAGTCTGCTGTGACCCTCAGTGCATTTGTACGGAGAGGCAGCTTGGGTAATGCAAAATGTCTGCTGCCGTAGTGAACAGACACCTGCTTCAGCGTTTCCATCAGTTGGTTAGTGGCTGCGTTCAGCTGACTGAGTGGTAATGCTGTAAGCTGATGAAATGGCATCTTGGAATATTTTTTTAAAAGATACTTCCATTATAGATAGGCATTTCCTGCACTGAAAACAGAGGACTCATGTTTCTACTCTTCCAGTATACCTATTCTGTACTTAATTGCCAATATTAGTGACAAAATGCTTCTACTTTTTTGATCTGTTACCCATGAAGAACCAGTATTGGAAGGAATGCAAGATGCATGTATTTTACCTGTTACGATTTTTGCATCAGCATAGTTGTTAATCTCATAAATATTTATTTTGCTTAATAAGACATGTAGTTGAAAGGCATTAATGGGAGCCTGTTTGGTTTACAGAGACTTTGTTCTTTTCAGAGGAAGTTTTTAATGAAAGAACCAAACCTCAAGGAGGTGGTTTTTTCAGACCAAACAATATGTACTTCTGACAACATAAAGAAAAAAATAAAATTGAAAATGATGTGTTTGTTACAGATGCTTGTGTATGGTAAGTGTGTGTTTAGTTAGTCACTTTTCAGAGCATTTTAATTTTCTTCTATTCCAGATGTCTGCATTAATTGCAGTGTTTAAATATGTACACTTTTATCTTAAAGTTCTTCATCTGGAAAGTCGTTGTGTTAAACCCTAAAGAGCCCGAGGATGTAATGCTTACTTCAAAGAAAGCAATTGCATGCCTACGTAGAAGTCTCGTACCACTTGACAGCTTTTGTTTGCCCTAAAATATATGTCCTGGAGCATTGTGCAGACTAACATTTCAGGTGGTAAAATGGGTGGTGTTACCACACTAAGTCTGTCAAATCATGACTTGCAGCAAGTCAGCACTTCCAGCAAGGACTGAACTCTGTCCTGTAATGATTTCTGACTCATTTTACAGACATAGAAGAAGTTCTAAACTGTTCTCTTTTATTTCCTCCTGCGTGTATTCATTTGATCTTTCCCAAATTTTACCATTGATTCTCCTCCCCCCTCAGGATGGGGGCCAGTTAGAACAGAGTAATATAGCACAATCCCAAATCCTACTGCAGGTATTAACCCCTTAAAGGAACACTTCTCAAGCATGCACTGTTTTTGCTGTAGCAGTGCTGGTGGGAATATCGGTTTTCTCTTTGTAGAATGTTCTTCCGATCTTGTTCTCAACAAGACTGAAAAGATGCCATTTCTTCCAGAGCAGGAGAAATTGGAGCGGAGAGGAATGGGCTGTGACTCTGAGGACAGAAGTTGATAGGCTAATGTTAGCTTTTTTTACTAGATTAATTTTGCCAAATTGAAAAGCTTAGATTTCACAGACATGCTTAGAAAAAGCAATTGCTGTTAAGCAGCCTGGGAGAGGTTATTGTAGGTGTTTTATGGCTTACTGCAAGCTATTTTATTAAGTCTGTCCTAGCATGGATTCCTTTTCATCCCTGCCTCTTGACTGTAAGATGCTTTTGGATAAATGAACTACAAGAGACAATGGCGGTTTTAGGAAATGATCTTCATCAAAGCTAACGAGAAGCTCTTGGCTGCCTGAATAATCCTTGCTGTTATTCAGAGCTGATGTGTTCAATTAGTTGAGTAAAACACAAAGGTCTTTTTTTTTTTTTTTATGAAGCAGCCTTCTCGTCTGAAACTAATATGCTTATTTTTGCTCTCAGACATAATTTTTCTTAAAATCTTTGACTTAAGACTTAGCTTTGACTTAATCTGCTCATTTCCCAGATAAATGTTCTTTTTGTTTCTGGTGTTTTTTGGGTGTTAGTGGTAAAGAGACCTCTTCCCCTCTGTGCTTTTCTTGAACCAGTTCTTTCCCCCTGTTCAGGAACTCCCAAAAGTAAAAGGGCAGCAATAGACACCACAGTCATTGCTTATGAAAAAATTCTTTCTTTTAAGAGACCATGTTTACTAACTATTAAAAAAATCTTTCTTTTAGGAGTACTACAAAATGAGCTTAAATCTACCCCCATGTAACTCAGATGAATGCCAAGACTTGAAGAAAAAAAAAGCTAGCTGTCCTTTAGATCGAGCTTCTTCACCCGAAACACGAGGCACGAGCCATTAACCTGCAGAGGGGTGTGTGTGTGACTGAGTCTTAAAATCCACCCAGTGCTGAGAGGGGCTCCACTGGGTGTACAGAGACCTCCCAGCAGGGCAGGTCGGGGCAGGGGGGTGCATTCACTCAGTGGAAGGGACTCTTGACCATCTGCACACTTTAGAGTGTAGGAAGTGCCTTGTAGTAAAAAAACAAACAAACAACAAACCACCCAACAAACTACTGAAACTGTAAAATCTAGCTAAGTAGTACCTTTGTGTATACAGTAAATCCTTAAAAAGCTTTAGTTCTGTCTTCATTGTGTGCTTATAATCAGAAACACAGTTTGTCCAATTTGAGTAAACAAAAAGAAGCTCAGATAGGAGGCTTCTGCCAGCCCTAGTTGTGTCTCATGTGTGTTCAGTTGCAGGTACTTACAGGATTTACTGGGATGTGAGCGGGGAGGGGGGAAAGAGGAACTGGCATCACAGAAACTCATCTTCTACAGAGTTACTGTGTCAAAATGTTGCCACGGAACTTTGAACTTTTCCTGAAGTCCCAGCACAGTTCAATTGAGCCCTAAAAGATGTTACGGATTTAGATGAAGCGTAAAACATGTTTGTCCTCCGTGTCACAAAAGTATTACAAAACTTGTGAGTTTTGAACGGTTAATAGGTCTACATTTGAATAATGTGCTGAAAGTGGAAATCACTTTGCTCTTGCGTGTTCAGCATGGTTGTTTACTTACTCCTCTCTTTGGGTAGTATTTTTCTTGCAAGATGACAATAGAAGAGCCGTTGCTGTAGAAGAAAAGTGTAATGTGTTATACACAGCCAGCAAGTTCCTAATGATGTATAAAGTGCTTTAAAACTTAGTTAAACATTAGGCTGTTTAAGTCATAATATAAAGAAATTACGCTGAAAGAATTAAATTCTGCTGTTAGCTTTTTTTCTGCTTTTGATCTTCATGCTTTGAATACTCCAGAACTATATAAAATTTTCAGTAAAATGCTAACCCCAGCTTTTCTTTCCGGGCAGTATGGGGGGGACCCAAACCAAACCGTTTTTGTTACTCTGCTCCTGGAAATTGTGGATATTTTATGAAAGTGAATGTGTTGAGAACTTTGTGCTAATCAGCTAGAAAATCTAATGAAGTACCTGTACCCTGGTCTTAATGTTTGTTTCACTGATTTGAAGTCCAGCTTGGTTCACAAGCTTGTCTTTTTTTGTTCGGTGCTGTGTTTTTCAAAGGAGTTTAGCTGTTGCTCACAAACTTAAAACTGAGACTGACTGAAAACATTTTTCCTGGCTATTAAAGTGTCTACCACCTAGTCATTGTTTCTATAACTGTAATTTACTTAAATCCTTACATCAATGTGATAATTATCTCACTCTTTCATGATTGTTTTAGATCTTCAGGATTTACTTAAGCGTACGACTGACTCACTGTACATGTGAGACAAGTATGTTCTTACCCAGCGTTCTTGTCTTTATCATTCAGCTTCTCAATATAACTGAAAATTCTTGCTGCCACTGAGTTAAATTCACCTGGCAGTAACTGTTTCTCTTAAGAAACATAGGTGGCATACTTGAGTTATGCAGAAAACATACAAAACTCTGCTGGCTCGCTTCCCTGTTACTGGGTGTAATGACAAGCAGGAGCAACTGCTGCTTGGTTGTCTTAGTATTAGCTTGAGCAGAAGTAACTTTCATCATATTAACAATGTTAACTAAACTTATGTTGCAAATTGTGGAATTTACATTGTTTGGTTTTTGACTGTAGAGGGGTGGCAGAAGGAACATGAGACAGTTAATACCATGGCCTTGTGACCATTTAAAGCCAAAATTATCTTCTTAGCTTTCCTCAGTGAAGCATTTTTTTACCTTTGGCTGCAATGTTTCTGGTTTCTATCAGCACTTTTAATTAGAAAAATAATTTTGTCATTTTAAAGCCAGGTACAGGTGCCTTAAGAAAAATTTTTTTTTTTTTGGTAAATAATATGCAACTTCTGTTGAGAGATTAGAAAAAGTCTGGGATGTTCATGTGAAGAAGGATCTCTGAACAAAACAACAAAATAAATGTTTAGTAAATACAGTGTGTGAAGGCAATGGTTATAAATTAGCATCTAAACAAAACCCAGAATGTTAACACAAATATGTGAATCTTAACAAATACCAGTGCTAACATTTAATCAATAAACTACAAGTTTTCTTTAACAAATTCAGAACTGTTGTATGACAGGCAGTCTTTCAGTTGCATACTTGAATACTAATGCCCTTTAAGATGCCATACTTAAGAATAGCTGAGCTGAGGTGTTTGTACAAATACGCTACACTTGCAGTATTTTTGTAGTTTGCATAAGCTCAGCACAGATCAGTGTGCATACAGGCTGGGATGCTTCTCAAGACCCAACCTGCATCAGTGGTTTCCTACTCGTCTTTTAGTATCAGATTTAAAATATGCAGCTTCTATTTTATTCTTGGTTTCAGTAGAATTGCACTATCCTTACCCCAGCAAATGGAGGGTGGACAGATTTAAAAAAAAATACTTGATTTTTGTAGAGAGAGAGTGTGTGTGTTACTGTTTGTAATTTTTAAATAGTGGCATAGTGTGCTTTCTGCCTCTATTCTCATTGATTTATGTTTTCTTTGCACAGTTTGTTGCATAATTTAAGGACCCGGATATAAGGCTTGGAAGCCCATCCCTTGTGTTTCTTGGTTTATGACTGTCGGCTTTGTGGAATACGGCTGAGATGAAAGGATTTCTCGAGGATGCAAATTACTCCATTGGCCTGTTGGATGAAGGAGCAACTCTTGCAGATGTTATTGACAACTGTATTTATGAACATACTCATGTAAGTTTTATAAGTTTTCCAAATCTTCTGGTTTAGAACTCCTAAGTCTTCAAAGTAGGTCAAGGTATTTAGCACTGATGAGCTGACAGCAATAGAGGAACAGTCGACTAAAACTCACCTTATAGTTTTCTCTTCTAATTCTACTTCTTTGCTGTTTATTTGCCTCAAGCTGAATTGTATTGGGGAAATTTGGGCAACAATTGTTAATTCCCTCAGTGTGGCTTGTAAGAAACTAATCTTGCTAATGTAATTAAATACAGGTTCCCATCTCGTTGTTTCAAGAGATCTTATTGTCAATGGGGTTTAGACCAGGAACCTGAAATTGAGCAAGTGGATATTGCTGAGTTAAAAACTTGTATTTGCTCTTTCCCTAAAAATATACCAAAGTTTAGACAAATGTGTGCTGAGCCAGTTTAAAGCCATGTTTAAGATTTCTGTGGTCAATCATGGTTGTATGGTTATACATCCTCCCATTAGCCTGCCCTCTGTTGGAAGCATGGGTACAAGCATATTGTGAGGTGCTACCTTTTTTCTCTCAAGAGAATAAACTGGTCTAAAAGCTATTAAGCTTTAGCAATCTACTGGAAAAGAAACAAATAATTCTGTGTCTACAGTAATAGTTTTATTGAATAAGGCTTCACTCACTTCTTAGGAGGCAGGAAGATGTTGTAGTCTCTGTTTTATAGACAAGACTGTAGAAATAAAGAGCTTTTTTTTTTTAAAAAAAAAGGTTTTGTTAAGCAAATACTGTATCCTTAATATGCCATACCTGAGTTGTTCGCTTTTCCTTTGGTTTAGCAAAACTAATGTTCAAATGCAAGTGCTCAACTGTAGTACAGCAAAACAGCTAAATCCCATGGCCTTCTGAACGCAGGCGTAGGATTCCCAAATCCTGATTCCTAATATTCTTTTTCTGTCTAGCAAATAAATAGGTAAACTACTGGCAACATGTCATGTCTCCAACCACTGGCTGGCTCACAGAGGATAGCTGCCTCCTGCTGCTTTCATTTACTCCTTTAGCTCAAGGGGTAGAGGCCTGTGCCATGGATCTAAAGCTCCAGATCCCATTCCTGCTGGTGACCCGTACAGGGGGTCAGTATGCTTCCACCCGATGGAATTTCTCTTTGTGTTTTTTAAACAGAAATAAAGACATTGTATACAATAAGCCACAACATAGTTTCATATCTGCGAAAGTCAAGTGCTAGAATTAACATTTGATGTACAGTCTTAATTCGGCTTGATCATATATTTTGTGATGGTCTTTAAATGATAGAGTAGGCCATTCGTTTACAGGAATTTTTACTGAGTGCACATTATAAACAATTGTAGAATGATCTGTTTGGATTTTGATTCACTACATCCACATCATGAGTTGATATCGAGAAAGACTATGGTAACAGATGCACGAGGGGGACTGGAACCAGTTTCCACTAAAAGTGCGTGTGCGTTTTCTGGAAGATTATGCAATCTTAATGCACTGAATTTAGTTCTTAAAATTCTGTTTGAACTTTGTACTTCGCAAGATGCGAACAGTCTCAAACTTGACTTCCTGAATTAAAATACTAACAAACAAATTTTCAGTAAAATAAGCTGTTAGCTAGATGTTAAAATAATGGTAGTGCATTAGATTTTATTCCTTCTATAATAAGCTATAAATTATGTTGAGACTGTGGAAGCTTTCATCCCAGTGAATTTTCTTCCAAAAAATTGCAGACTTCTGAAAATGCAAAGTTGGAAGAGATTTATAACCTATTCTGTATTCTTAGATTAAAATCAGCATTTGCCATTTAAGTAGCATCTCTTGTTCAGGAATCTCATAATATTGTCTAAATAGCAACCATAATATCTCTGAAGTGGTAGGTATTCCTTTTGATTGTTGCTGTTTTTTAAACTAGTTCAAATTGCTAGGTGAAAGTAAAAACAAGAGGATTGTTCAAGGTCAAACCTAAAAAAAAATTGAAAAAAAATGTACATAATCCTTTAAGACTTAGTTTCATGGGTTATTTTATGTTTTGACAGCAAACCCACAATTTCAGATGTTTTATTTTCCTGTTTTTCCTTTTGTTTAGAGTGGGAAAAGAGCATTTTTTGTTGGTGATCTTGGAAAGCTTGTAAAGCAGAACACCCAATGGCAGAACGTGATGGCACCAATAAAACCATTTTATCCTGTAAGATGCAATTCTACTCCAGGTGTACTCGAAATTTTGGGAACCCTTGGTGTTGGATTTGCATGTTCCAGTAAAGTAAGTTTTTGTTTTCTCTGTACATGTGTGATTTATTTTTTTCCATCTGTCTGCTATTTTAAAATAAGCTATTTTTGTGTAAAGTGCCATGGTTATATATAATATAATTTAAATTGTGAACTTTTGTGTAACTGGCTGTTGCAAATCTGTACTTCTACCCTAGCAGCAGTGGAGAGTTTTCTCTTTCATATATTTGACTATTTAGTTCAATACTAGAGCACATCTAATAACAATTCCGTGAAGACAGTGCACTGTCAAACTCTGGTACGCTCCTCTTTTTTTCAGTCTGAAATGGCATTGGTGCAAGACCTGGGCATTTCTCCTGAAAACATGATATATACAAATCCTTGCAAGCAAGCTTCTCAGATAAAGTATGCAGCAAAAGCTGGGATAAACATCATGACTTGTGACAATGATATTGAGCTGAAGAAAATTGCACGTAACCATCCAAATGCTAAGTAAGTGTCAAAATTCTGGTTTTGGTTTTTATGTGGTGGAAACTTAATTTTGCCTGTATTCTGGGTTGTTTGAGTCGCAAGCAAGGTACATTGCTTCTTTAATAGAATTCACTTGTGCCTATTTTTCTGTTCTCTGATGTCTCTGTTTAAGGTAGACTTTTTGCAACTTTTTACCTACTGGGTCTCAGCTTCCTAATACGATAGTAAGGCCCTTGTTTTGGGAGAAATCTGGCATTTTCATTTTTATAAAGCAATCTTAATGAAAAGGTTTCAGTGATTAAACTTCAGAAGTCTGTCACCTCGTCATGTGCAAGTACATCTTCCTCCTGCTCTGTTGCAGCTTCGGAGTTTTCTTTCAGGGAGTTTAGCTGAAGCCACTAATAATCCAAACAGAAGCCAGGGCTGAGACTATCAACAAAAAACCATGTGCATTGGGTTCTATCTAGGGCTTGGGTGTGCTCTGCAGGTTTATTAAATGTGCCTATTAAAAGGTATTTCCCCACTGCAAACACTAAGAAATTCGACTCCAGTTCTATTTTTTTTAAGCCACCTCAGTATTGGCCCAGATGCCTTCTTTAGAGAAGTGATCAAAGCTGATGTTCTTGTTGCTGAATATGAGAATTTTATTGTTGCAAATGTATCATGGTCCCTTTTGGACTGATAGGTCCCCATGTCACTAAGAGTCACTTATTTTTTCTCTTTTAAAATACACTTTAAAAACATGGTGAAACATTTGGAAAGGACTTCTAGAAGTTAGGGTAGTTGTTGGCCAACACGTTTTGTAGTGGCTAGGCTAAGTTTTGCTTGTTTCATGTCTTGAGAGGAACTATCTCACTCTGAGTGCAGAGCTTTTATCGCTTACACTCTCCATCTTGGTTAACTGTAATGTGCTCTGTGCTGTGTGTGTATGTCATGACACAACTTGTGTTTAGCTTACTATATGGCAAATTAATTGATCTTTATTGGGGAATGGGGGAGGAGGAAGTGGCTTTCTTAGTGGACAGCAGTTTGAATTTGCAAGTTTTGAGGATGTACGTCTAGGGGTTTTGATGCAAACATGCCTTTGCTGCTCAGGTGTTACTGCAGTGTAGCAAACCTTCAGCAGGGGTGCTGCAGTTTGCCAGACTGACTCAGGAAGAGGCTTTGGCAGGAGGGAGGAACCTGTTTCACTGCCTAAGGCTGTATGAGATGGTTCTCATTGCCTCCCTGCTCCATGAGTCCCCTGGAAGAAGGAGCAGGGAATGGACTGACACCCCCACCCCATCCCCAGTCTGTGTGCTTGGCCAGGAGGGGAGGTGGAGGGCTGGGGTCGGGCCTCAATGTGTCAGCCTGGTGTTCTCCAGATGCTGATAACCAAATCTGAGAGATGAGTGACTGAAAGGGAATCTCCACACTCTCCTCTTGGCTAGAAAGGAGGACAGAGATGGGAAATAATGGCTTTATGAGGGAGTATATTTTATTAGAAGGTAACATTCTCTTTTATTACAGCACTCAACAGACTCTTGGTGCTACAAAAGAGTCTTAGTTGCTGCATTTCGAAATCCCTTGTCCTTGTTGGCTCCATGTTTTAGCCCCTAATTGCTAGTTTTTTCTCTGTACAGGATTGTTTTTATTAGGTTCACTTGACTCATCCATCGATGGAGCTGGAGTACTGACAACATAATCAACACACTTCTGACAGTCTTCAGGCTTCACATGTGCTGATGATGTAAACCAACTGCCCCAATCATCTTCCCCTTCTCTTAGGCTCTTACTGCACATTGCCACAGAAGACATTACTGCTGATGAGGAGACGAATATGAAGTTTGGCACCACCCTGAAGAACTGTAGGCACCTCATGGAATGTGCTAAGGAGTTGGGAGTCCAAATAGTTGGTGTTAAGTGAGTAACTTTATTGTTCTCTGCTGGCTGAGCAGATGTTTGTATGATGTACTTGAGACTAAGAATACAAAAGAATTTTTTTTCCCCTTTGGCACTGTTTTACAAGGGGTTTTAAAGAGGAAAAAAAACACCCAAAACTTCTGGATTTGCTTGCATGCAGAGTGCAATATCCAAGCAAAAGCTAGCATGAAACTAAGTAACTATTACAGATATCAAATCAATTTGAAATAAAGGATCAGAAATCCTTCTGTCAGCATAAAAGCAAAGTTCAGAAGCTTCTCCTATTTTCGAGCTATACTCTTGGACTTCTGTGGTAACTGGATTTGTGTTTTTCAAGTAATGAACAGCATAACAGACCAGCACTTGTACAGCATGGGACAGTTTGGGCAGACTTTGTGAACAAGATGAACATGGGGTTGGATTTTGGTAGTGTTAGGCCTTATGGCACTCTTTAATCATATCAAGATAAAATACTGAGATGAGTTTTTGACTTGCAGATGGCAGGAATGAATCCTAGTGTTCTGAGAGCTTCCAAATGATCTGTGGCGTTTTAATTTGAAGTTTGACACAAAGGTTTTAGTACATGGAGGAAAAATGCATGCACAAGTTTTTGTTCTGTCTACCTTCAGCTATTAATGTATCACATGCTCATGAATGTTTTAAGAAAGCAATCAGACAGGTAAAAGAGTGGGTCATCAATGCAGTAAAAATAGTATTTAAAACGGAAGCCAGGTTTTGAGGATTTAAACCACAATTGTTTTGATATAAATCTGTTTGATGTTAAACTTAAGTATAAACATACTATAATTGTTACAAATGACAAATGTATTTAAAAATTAGATGATACTACTGAGAAAACGTACCTCTTAGATAATGTCTAAAGTAACTTTAACAAAAATCACATGACTTTTTTTTGCATTTTGTTTATTAAAAAAAATAATATTAAAAATCCGTATGCAGATTACCTTTTCTTGGTCATTCCTTAAAGAAGTGAGTAGACTTGGAGTAGAGAGCATCGTGGCTCAGATGGGCATGTGTATGATCTGTCCAGAACCAGCAGACCCATCCTAGTCTTTAGGAAGCCCATGATGGTGCTTGTTTTAGCACCTCAGTAACTACCAGTATTATGGCACTACTTAAACCCTTTGGACAAGGAAGCAGAGGGGATTCAGGAGCTTGTGGGAGGCATCAGCGCTTCTCTGCTTCTGATGACCTGCTCACCAGCCTGTTCAGCCTTGCTATGAAACTAGGACCCGGCCTGGGGTGAAGAGGCTTCAGAACACGGTGGCAGTGGGACATGCCTCTCCTCACCTTCTTCTAGATGTTGGAGAGAGTAGGGAATGTGCATATACAGCCCTAGCTTTGAGAAGAAAACTGGATGGCCCAGGAGAAAGGGTGTTGAGGCCAAGGCAACACAAGGTAGGGTAAGAGAGGGGAGACTGTGTGCAGGTACTGTGGTAGCGTTGGACCCACTGAAGAACAAATTTTAACCGCTTTGCCATCAAAGACTGAAAGGTTCAGTAAATCTGTTTTTGTTTCTTAAAGACAAGAGAATATTGTAGGACATTCTTAGCATTAAGAGCAAGACAAGCCTCAGGTACAGATCTAATGCAATAGAAGACAATAATCTTCTGGGTTTACTCTTTGCACAGTTACTGTATTATCCTGCAAGCTTGTTTTGAGCCACCCGGGAATGAACTGCTTCCATTGCTGTTCTACGCAGTGAGACGGTTTGCTTGGTCTGAAAGCTGCTCCATTCAGTGTATTAACTGTGTTTTTATTTCTTTCAGATTTCATGTTTCAAGCTCTTGCAAGGAACTGCAATCGTACATTCATGCTATCTCTGATGCTCGGTGTGTGTTTGACATGGCTGTAAGTAGATACGTACACACATACAATTGCTACATATTAACAAGCCAAGTACCTTATTGCCAAAATACGTCAATGCAGGAAATGAAGCTTTTAGTGAGGGTGTAAATACTCCTCTGTGAGATGTGTGGTAGAGGTAAAACAAACTTGATGATGCTGATTGTGGACAAAGGTTAATGAATACTGTCCCACTGACAGGCTGTAGCCTTATATGCTATTTTCAAATAAAAAATTAGTTTTCTACTTTCAGTAAAGGCTTTTTGAAATTCAAATCCCAATCCTGCAAATACCCAGTTGACACTTTTAAGTTATATTAAAATACTAAGTGTTTGTGTACTGACATAGTGATATAACCACTAACTTGATATATGTAATTTCTGAGATTAATAAGCAATAAGCATCATAAGAAATGTGTTATCTGGAGGGAGACGATATCCAAATTTGGATGAAGAGGAATGGATTTGAATGACTGATGTGAATCTCACATGTTCTATGTGTACTTCTCACATTGCAAAATTTGAAATTCTCTTCTCTGAATATGTCTTCCTATAAATGAGAAGCTCGTAAACTAAATAGAGAAGACTGCAAATCCTTTTGCTCTTATTACTGCATTTAGTGCATTAACTGTGACTAACTCACTCATCTTTGTGTAAATTCATTGTAGCAGTCTTGTCACCTAAGCCCTGTCCAAAAGACTTGCATTATACATATTTGTAAATTCCCAAAACTTTCTTTTGTCAAAATATACCACTTTGTTCAGCAAGTATTGTCTGAATATAGCAAATGCCACAAGATGGGAGTTGATGTGCCTGTTGAATTTCTACTTGAGCTTTGTTTCTTCTTTTTTGGCTCTATTGACATCCCAGTGCTACTGGTACTAGGTTTAATGGAGCCATACTAACTTCATGATACTGTTAGTCCCTCACAAGACATACTTTGCTAAATATGCTTAGAAGTATGAGTACATAAAAAACAACCACAATAAGGAGCAACAAAAAATATTTTTACAGTCACAGTTGTCCACGTGCTTACTTTCTGCCTCTGCATTTTAGGAAGAATTTGGCTTTAAGATGAACATCTTGGATATTGGTGGTGGTTTCACAGGTTCAGAACTTCAGCTGGAAGAGGTAAATATATTGGAAGATGAAACTTGAATTTTGAGTTAAGTTGGAGTGCTTAACATTCAAACTGCAACTAACATTGATAGCTGAAACCTATTCCCTAAATTCCGTGTTCAACTGTAATTCATAAGATGCAAATAATTGGATTTGTATTCTTTATCACTGGTAATGTAATCAGTCCTTGGAGGGAGGTGATCACTATTTCTTTAACTCTTACTTAAGCATGTCACAGATTAAATTACTGTCCAAAACCACCTTAATGTAGTAATTTGGATTTTTTGGCAGTTCACTGTTGTCCAACTGGTTACTCTTGCATGGTTTGGGCCAGGATTGCTCTGCATCCTTGGGTCATAAACCATATTGCTACTGCATGAACATTTCTGGTACTTCCCTTTAGAACTGAAGACCAGAGGTCTTGCTTTTAGCTTTGCTTTGGCTAGCCTTAAATAAAACTCTTAATACTGATTTGGCCTAAATGGGATCTTTAGTGTGCAGTAGCACATAAAACAGAATAATGACAACCTGTTTACACTCTTATGTTGTTTTAAAGACAAACTCCTTCAGTGTAGGACAGTGAAAGTGATTCAATGGAAAGTTACTAACAACAACCAGGGCTTTTCTTTCTTGGTTTTAACTCTTCTGTTATTCGTCCAAAATACTTGTTAACCCTCAAATATCTAGCTTAAGATTTGAGCATCAGTGTTAAATAATGCAGGCCTTTTCCTTGTTCTTCTGAACTCATATGTAATTTTATATTATCTGTTGTGCTGAACAAACTTCAAAATTATTTGTGCAGTCTTGAGTGTACCACAACTGGAACTTTGGCTGTGAGGAGGGACTGGGTAGTGCTCAGACTCAAGGTACTCAGTCTTCAGTGTTTAGCAGAATTACCCATTTTCTTACACACTTCTGTAAACTTTGGACCTCTGGTAAGGGCACGTGTCAGAGAACAGAGGAAGGGAGTAAGCTTTTGGTGTGTTTACTGGAACTGTTGCCAGCTGAAAGCGTGTGCGTGTCTCTGATAGACACACAAGCTGAGTTTCATGGATCTTACCTCTGACTTGAATTCCCTAGGTCAATCACGTCATCAGGCCGTTGCTGGATGTCTACTTTCCTAAGGAGTCTGGTGTTAATGTGATTGCAGAGCCTGGACGTTACTATGTTTCATCTGCATTTACACTAGTGGTTAACATCATTGCAAAGAAGGCTGTTGAGTATGATAAACTTCTTCCTTCTGGAGGTAAGGGTCCTGTTTGTCTTTTGTGTGTTGTGAATCAGCACAGACAACTGCCCGCTTTCAGTCAGGACAAAGTAGTTTGTCTCAGCATATCTTTAATACATTCCCTCATGCTTGCACTGTAATCTGCCTCTGGGGTTCTGGCCATACGTTATCTATGTATCTCACTTTCTTTGTTACGTTTCTGTGGCACTTCTTTCCTCAAGAAGTTTGACTTTTCTCAATGGTTAAACGTACACTGGGTGCTCTATAGGAGGTTCTGTATTAGAAGAACACAGAAAAACATAGTGTAGAGCAAGCTGCTTCTCTGCTAAAGTAGAAATTGGATTTATATCCTTAACAGTGATTTTACTGAAAGTATTAATTTTATTAAGCCTCGCACTTAATGTTACAACTGAATTTATAATCTGGTCTCGTACAGATTACTCTGCTCATAACTTTCCCATTCCAGTATATATGGAACCCCCTTGTCAGGAGAAGGCAGTTGACTTAAGTTAGATAGCAAAAGGACTACGTATGACAAAAAAATGCATGCAAGACAACTTCTTTTTTATTTCCAGTGGAGCAAACCAGGAATGATGATGAACCAGTATTTACCTATTACATAAATGATGGTGTTTATGGTTCTTTCGCAAGTAAATTGTCTGAGAAACTGAATACTATCCCAGAGGTTCACAAGGTGAGTCCTTCTGTAATCTTCAGAGATAGTCCTTACTCTTATGTTTTTATATATATTTAACACGTCACATGTATATAATTACATGTTTTAAAATTATCCTTATGTATATTTGAAAATGTTCTTATTTCATAAACTAAAGCCTGAATTACCTGGATCATTTCCATATAGAAATACAAGGAAGATGAGCCTCTGTTCGCAAGCAGCCTTTGGGGTCCATCCTGTGATGAGCTTGATCAAATTGTGGAAAACTGTCTTCTTCCCGAGTTGAGCGTTGGAGATTGGCTGATCTTTGATAATATGGGTTCTGGTACCTTAGGTGAACAGTCTGCCTTTAACGACTATCAGAGGCCACTGATTTACTACACGATGTCTTTCAGTGACTGGTAAGAAAATTCTTTTGATAGTGGCAGGATAGTTTTCACTTCTTTCAAGAGCGCACACCTACAGCCAAATGTAAATGATACTTGATGGCAAATACAGGAAGATGCAACTGAGCACAAGAGTGTGCCTTTTTAGGGTTTTTTGGTTGCTTTTTTTTTTTTACTATTCTGTCTGAGTGCTAAGACTAACCTGAGGGCTATGATAAAATGCTTGCTTCTGCTTTAGGGTTGCCAAAGGAAAGCAAAACGCCCTGCGTGGACTACGTTTAGTGGTAGCTGCTGCTGAGCAGTAGCCTTTTCCTGCTCGACATCAGCTCTCGAGGTTTCCTAGTGCTCGTAATCGCAACTTGCCTACAGTACTCGCGCCATGGTAGGCAGGGAGGGCAGTGATGCTGTGGTGGTGGTGAGGAGAGCTGGGTAACCTGTTCCAGTACAGAGCCAGCCAAGGCCCTTCTTCTGCCGGTGGAGAGTCGTGGCCTTTCTGTGTCTGCCAAGCGCTCGTGGGGCTGCTTCTCCCTTCTGCTGAGGCTGGGGCCCGGGGGCACCAAAGCCCCAATGCTATATTTAAGGCTGGTTTCTGATACGAAATTGTATACAAAAGCACCTTATTACAACTCTGATCCTTTTCTGCTGCAGGGATGAGATGCAAGATGCTGGAATTGCTTCAGACACATTGATGAAGAACTTCTTCTTTGTGCCTTCTTGCATTCAGCTGAGCCCGGAAGACCGCTTTTCCACTGCAGCTTAAACAGGCATTAACGCTTCATTTAGACCTGCAGTTGCAAGTCTGTAGTTTGTCTGGTCAACATTCCAGTGTGGAAGAAATGGAACAATCTTGAATTCAATTCATTCTCTTCAAAACTTGAAAAAGTAGTAATAGCTAATGGGGACCAGGCAAAACAAGCTACAGCTACAATTCACTGGGGGGTGGGAGGGTTAGATAATGGCGTCCAAATTTAAAATCAAGTTCATTCAACCCCTGAGCGTTTAAATATGCAACAAAATGGATGACTTAGTGGAGATGGAAACCCATCACTTGGGTTCTTCAACAGTTTACATACAAGTACACAGTTTTTATACTAAGGATTCCTGTTAGAAAAGTCTTGTAAAGTTATTGTCTTTCGCCCAGATATATCAAATGTCAGTGGGAGACCAGTGTGACTTCATTAGATGTTTAGTGTATTTAGAATGTGTAAATTTGTGCTTTGAACTGTAGTTTAATAAATGTAAAATTGCATCATAGTATTTGTTGTATTTGACCCTTGATGTATCCCTTGTATGATTGCAATAAAACTTTGTGTAGATTTTACTGTTTTTCAGGCTAACTTTGGGAGGGGCTAGGCAGAAGAGGTAGCTATAAGATAGATGTACACATGGTTGTTTTCAGAAGCCGCCTTTTCTCTAGCCCGTTATTTCAGCTTTGTATTAAACCATTAAATAATTCAGGCTTGATAAACTTGTAAAAACCAAAAGCCATGTAAGTTCCTGGAAGGCAAAAAGGCAATTTTTGGTGGTGGTTTTTTTTTTTTGTTTGTTTTTTAGAGTATGACCTTAGATTCAGTTCTTAACACCAAACAGCAAGCCTGCAATAGATACAGATGTACACAGAGGGGGGTAGTTTTTAGCTGGTGTGCACGTAGTGCCCCCGAGGCAGCACGGGCTAGTGCAGCTCTGCCAGTTGTCACAGAACCTTTAACTCTTATTTTTTTTTTAAATGTTGTTTATTGAAGAGTCTAGCTTTTTGACTGCAGCTAGTTCTGTCTAGTGCTGACTCCGAAGAGAAGGGCTACACAAGTCTTCAGAAACATCAGTGCTGTCTTGCGCTGGACTTTGTTTCCATGTATCCATGAAGCAAAGGTAAAGGACACTCCTGGAAGCGCGTGTGCCAACTGCACTGAGGGACTGCAACGCCTGAAACGGTTCAGAGGGTTTCTTTATCGCGTGACGGGAGCCCCTTGGTTTCTTCAAGGTCCTTTTCTTACTTTCTCATTTTAGCTTCCCCTGCTTGAGAACTGGGGGGGTGGGGAGG
>JAOXJK010000012.1:139311690-139327391 GCA_025774025.1 Xenus cinereus | reverse complement strand
ACTTGGTCAACGGTTTATGTCTAAAGGATTATATATGCGCAATCAATCCTTTACATTACTTAGCTAAGATTTCAAAGCTTAGCATGCTATTAGTCACTTACCGAGAATCTGTTGTGGCAAGGAACCTCTCAACCTCGAGGAGTAGAACCTTAAGCGAGCGTCCTCACCAAAGGGGAGATCCTGGCGTGCGGCCTGCTGCCGTGCAGGAGAGCTCAAAGGGCTCTGGGGCTGCCCACTATTTATACAGTAAGATAATTGACCTATAGTCATATTCTCATGGGAACAAAATATCTAGGTCCCCGCTCCAGGCAGTGTTTTGGCTGTGTTGCCAGCCATCCCCCAAAGTCCAGGTGCAAGTTGATGTGATGGCCATGGTGGCCGTGGCCCGAGCAGGAGCCGGGGCCGGGAGGAGGAAACAGGGAGAGCCCACCCCGCCACAAACACACTTCATGTCCTTCCTGCGGGAGCGGGGCTGGGACCCACCAGGCACCCCACCCAACATCCCCACCACAGGGGATGAGTGACGGCAGCTGGGGGACAGTAGGGACAAGAAGAAAAGACACCCCTCGGCATCCCCATGGTCCGGGATGGTTATTTTTTTTGCCGGGCGGGGAGGTATAATGGAGGCGGTGGCTGCCATGCTGTTCGAAGGCTGCACCGTGTCCCCCCCGCTGTGTTCACGTTTCCTTTCTCTCCCCTCCGCAGCCGCTGGCCCGTGTTGCTGGCAACCGGCCCTGCCCGCGTGGCAGCCACGGGCGCCCGCCGAGCCCCGGAGCCATCCCTCCCTCCCTGCCTGCCTGCGGAGCCAGCGGCAGCCGGGCCTCACCTCCCTTAACCCCGCCGGCAGAAATCACTGCAGCCGAAATTTTCCACTGGAGACGCGTGTGAGACCAGAATAGGTTTCCAGGGTGGTTCCCCCCCCCACTAGCTAGAGGAAAAGCCAGAGAATGCTTTGCACTGTTTGCTTTTAAAACATCCTCCAGGCGGCTTCAGGGCGTCCCCATTGCAGGGGAGAGCCCCTCGGCCTCCGGGGTGCCAGGCTGGGGGTGCCAGCCCCCCGGCAGCCCCAGCCCTTCGGCTATCGGGGCCAGCGAGCTGAGTGCCACCGAGCCACCACCCAGTTTTTCCAGGGCGCTGCCGGGGCCGGGCTGGATGCTGGGAGGACGTGGGCTGGCGGTGGAGGGCTGGATGCTGGGAGGACATGGGCTGGCGGTGGAGGACTGGGCTGCCACGGGCAGGGGACGGGCAGGAACAGAAGAGGGATTCCCAGCTTCAGCCCAGCTCCTGAAAGCGGCGTTTGATTTGGTGTCTTGTGAAAAAACAAAATCCGCAGGGCAAAGCTGGTTGGGCTTAAGCGCGTTTTGGCACGCTGTTCCTCTGCTCCTGCCAAATCCATTTTGCAATCTCCCTGGAGCGGGGGCTCTCCCGGCGCCTGCGCTGCTGAAGGGATGGCCCCTGGCTCCAGCCGTGGCACCCACCCCTCCGCACCCCCACGGCCGGGCTGCAGCTGCCGTCCCCCAGGCCTTGAAGGACGGCTCGGGCGTTTCTGTGGGGTTCAACCGTCTCAAGCCTCAAACCAGGCTGTTGGCAAACTGAGAGGAGCCCCCCGCGGCCCGGCTCCGAAAGGGTAGGCGTATAAAGCTCACCAGCTCCCTGGCTGCCCCTGCCCGTGCACAGGTCTGGCTCTGGACCTCGGTGCTCAGGACCCGATCTGCCGGTGCCGCTCACCCGGCTGCGGTCAGGCAGAGCTGTGGCTCCGGGCACCAGCCCCGCAAAGCCGCTCCTGGCCCAGCCGCTCACTGGCAACCATGAGGCAACCCCGCCTTGCTCAGAGGGGGGTGGTTTCTTTGACATCAGACCTCTATTAAACCTGCAGACCAGGTACGCCGGGTGCAGCGCCAGCAGGAACAATCTCCTGGCAGACGAGCTGCAGAGCAAAGCCCCGGCAGAGGCAGGGGCATCCTCTGCACCCACCAGCCAGAGCCCTGAGCTTGCCAGGATGGGATTCAGGAGACACCTCCAGACATGCCCCGGTCAGTGGGGCAGAGGAGAGAGGGGACACAGTGCCACCGGTGCTCCCCATGACGCCGAAGCCTCCCACAGTCCCTTATGGCACCTTCCTCCCCTGAAGGACCAGGTTCTCCCAGGAGCTGGTGCAGGCTGAGCCCTCCTGCCCTGCGGGCTGCCCTTGGCACTGGCAGGGCACGGAGAGGGGGCAGCCAGGCACAACTCCGCTGCCTCTTCCCATATCATCACATTTTCTTTCTATGTGTGGACTTCTTTTGCCTTTCCAGTGACTAGTTAAGATCCCCTGAACTTGGATGACAACATCCCTTCGAGCGTCTATGGGATGTCTCACACCCCAACAGCTTCACCTGAAAACATGCTCTCTCACAAGCTCCCTATTTATGCCTGTTTTACACACACACACACATAATGCTGGGCTTTGGGGCCCTTCTGCGGCACGTCCCCATGGCAGACACTCGACAAACGGGTCATTTCTCTACCCAGTACAGTTCCCTGCTGCTCGCTGATTATGCTCTCCAATGAGATCGAAGGTTATTTGTCTCATGTATAATTTTGAACGACTGACCGCAAATCCCAGGAGCGGGGTTTCAGATAAGGGACACAATGGAAGGGTGAAGTTGAGGACACGCGCGGTGACATACAAAGCAGCCTGGGCTGGAATAAGCCACGCTCAAACCAGCTGAAGGCCCTGACAGCAAGTCAGAAGGCATTGTTTCGGCATTAAGTAGATTGTTAATTTTTTCAAAGAAATGGAAATATTCAGCTTCTGCAGCAGGAGTTGAGCAAGCTGATAGAAGCAAGCAGCAGAACTCTAACGCTCCGGTGTTTGGCTTGGTACCTAGTTCATAATTCATGTAAAGTTTCCGTGCTGTCTGTAAATCGCAGGCCAGGAGGAGCAGAGACAGCCCTATTAAATGACTCTAGCTTTTGTGTTTGTTTGGTTTTTTTTGTTAAAATCAACGATCAGGGGGTTTCGCAATAGATTTCCAAAAGGTCCTTCTGCGGCGGTTCACAGGCTGTCCCGTGCCTGCGGAGAAACGGCAGAGGAGGAGGGTGACGCGGTGGTTTGCTGGTCTCTGCGGAGCTGGCAGGGGCTGGGGATGAGTAACCGTGTCCGCCGGCGCTGCTGGAGCCACCGCGCTGTCACTGCCTGCCTCTGCCCTCCGCGCCTTCACCCAGGAGCATCTGGGACAGCCACAGGCTCCTCTCCTGAGCGTCACCGGGGCCACACGCCAGGCTACAATTAAAAAAAATAAAAAGCCACAGGGTAGGAGTGCAGGAGAAGGTGCTGGGGCAGGTGGCTGGTGCTCCGTACGAGTACTCGGCGCTCCCCCTGGCAGGGGCAGCTGCGGGGAGCGCGGTCCTTCCAGGGCTGTGAGACTGACGTGTCGGCTCACGTTATTGAGGTCAGAGAGGAAACAAGGGTTAAAAAAAGAGCCTTTCATAAACTGCTGGGGACAACCCACCCGTGAGCATTTTAACAAAACACCCGCACCGTTTCCAGCACTCGACGGCAAAACAAAATCTAAGGTCCACAGCATTTCAGAACGGGCAGGGAAGGCAAAGGGGCGTTTAAAAACCTGCCTAAACCCTCTCCTTCATATCTTCCCTCGCGTGCGCTTGAAGCACGGCCCGTCCCCTGCTCGCTCTGAGTAAAAGCAAACTCCGCAGAGTTCTGGTTTAGCGCGTTACTCCCGAGGAAGCCCCCTCCTCGGTGGGATTAAGACGGGGAAAACGTCACCCTAAACCAGAAATCAAACCCAGCGTGAAAGGAGTGAGAGGGAGATGCAAGCCAGGTCAGAGGATGGGTTTGTCCTCCCGCGGCGTTGGGTGTCAGCTCACCGCCTCCATCGCTGCGTGCAGTGGGGAGGCTGGGGGGGCAGCGGGGTGGTACCCCCCGGCCTGCAGCTCCCCCGAGCTTCCAGCCAGCCACGGGGACGGGGGGAAGAAGCCGGCTCGGGGAGCGGCGGGGATACGGGCTGTGCTTCCCTCTTCCTGCCCAACGCCAGGGCGGAACGGCACCCACGTAAACACAGCACACGCGGCCCCCGCAGCCTTTCACCTACTAAACTCTGTTTACGTATTTCACTCCTCGCATTTTTTTTTTTTTTCCTCTCCCCGCTGCAAACCAATACCTCTGTGTGTGTGTTGCATTTGGCAGGGCCATATGGTGTTTTCCTGACATACATTTGAGGCCAGATACGTAATTGTACTGCGGAGAGATTTAAGATGAGAAAACCTTTCCGGGACGTTTAAGCTGTATAAATAATCACAACCAAAGGCCTTCATAAATCTGTGCGTTTAGTTCTGACAAGCTCCTTGCTACTCTAGGCAGTACGAAATATAGACAGGCCGCGACTTAGGAAAAACAAAACAGCAAGTGAGTAAGATAAAGGGATACGTTTAGAGAAAGAAATGCTTCTTAAAATTCCACTTAAACACATTTTTATTTTATGGCAGCAAGAAAAGAGTATACTCAGAAATTATTTTAACAGCGAAAAGGTCTTGCCCCGATGTACTAAAATAAGCAGCGCATTATGGCTGAGATTTTCAAATCTGCCTAAGGGATTCAAGCCTGCAACTAAACCAAACAGAGTGAGCATCCAAATCCTTTAAGCAGCCTCGAAAATCCTCCTATCCGTGTGCACAGGGCCACACATATAAGAGTAGATAGAGTTTCATGAGTAAAAGGCTTAATATTTCTTTCACCAAAGCAACTATTTCAAGGGATTCCGGGTATATAAATACATAAAAATGAACTCCAATGAGCCGCGGTATTTGAAAGAGCGCTCGGTTGGTCTGCCATATGATCTAATCAATACTCATTGTTTATTTAACAAGAGCAAATTTGACCCAAAAGTTTCTAAAGCCTCGAGCTCCCCAACACCCAGTGCCAGCAGGATTATTTAAGGGCATTCACCCAGAGTTGCCAAATAGCCCTGCAGCATCCAAACAGACCCACACACCATTGGAGTTTGGCTTGGCCAGGCCTCGTGCTATTAATAGTCATCCCAAAGAGGGGAGAGGGGTCTGTGCAGGGAGGGCCGCACACAGCTCTGCTCCCAAAAAACATGGCTTTGCTCTATCATCTGTGTCATCCTAATTCAGACCCATAAACCTTCCTTCAGCATGGGCTGCTATGCTGTTTCTTTAATTTAACAGATGCTTTCCAGATGCTGTCTTATACATTGGTACCTCAGCTTTGCCTTCCATAGGTCTGCTGACCAGGATGGTGTACCACGGATTTCATTACAACTGCAAGCATTCACAACACCTCTAGTTGCTCCTACATGAAATCTGAACCTTTAATTCACCGCACGTAACGAAACGGATCCAAACTGTGACAGACTGAGGATATGTGACAGCACACCTCACAGCAGAAAATGCAGGGGTGGAGGAGAAGGGGCTGTCACACCAGCTTTAGGAGTTCCCAGGACTTCTCCAGAAGCGTAAGTCCTGTCAATCTGAAGTTCTTTGCCTGACCAAGGAGCAGGCAAAGCCTTCTGGAGAATTGTTAGGGATGTTACCTGCTCCTGAGAACTATACATTACAGCTTATACCGTACACTCTCATGAGGTTGAGCTGGATTTGAGGTTAACACAAAGGAAACCAAAGGGCTTCCACCTTCCTCCTTTTGTCTATACTCATGTTCCAACACTGGTCCCAGCCAGTGCTCACTGATGATGAAGAGGACGCACGAGGATGGCATCCACTGCCTGTGCATCCAGGTTCATGGAGAGAAGGGCTGAATACACAAGCAGAATAAGGTGTGGAAAATGTGACCCACCTCATCTGACAAAGCCTTTTGTGGGCACAAGAATTCCCCAACCCTCACTCACTGCTTTCTCTTCCACCCACACTCACATTGGTGCTGGAAATGTCCTTTTTTGGAAGGGCTCTGAGGACGGTTCCCGGTAAGCGCGTGATTCTGGCCGCGCTGGGCGGGATGGAGCTGTTTTCTGATAGTTAACACTGTTCCAGCTGCAAAACAAACACATGTGCACACACAGAGGTTACAACATCAATGTTTCTTTTACAACTGGTGCCATCAAATAAATGAAGATGGTCTTCAGGAGTGCTTCTCGAAACCAACAAACAACTGGATGCAAGCTTTCTCCTGGTGGAGATCTCTCTTTCACACTCTGCCTTTCTGTCCCTGCTCAAACAGTTCATCGCACCGGCATCATCAGCTGCAGAATCACACCCTTTCTTTCTGCCCAACATCTGCATTTTCAGTCCCTAAACAAAGGCAGATGAAATAGTATTTTGCAAGAATCATTTTGTCCTGCCACTACTGCAACCCAGACAATTTTCAACAGCATCTGTGAAAAGGCTTCATGGAAGTTCATGCTGGAAACAAAGGCGTCAGTCAAGCTTCAAGCATTCCTCTTGGTGTAGAAATAGAGCTTAACTGCAAAACCCACCTCAAGTTAACTCAGCAACAGGACAATACTACAAAAATGTTGAAAGTGAAAGGAAAAAAAACATTTCACAAAATGAAACATTTCTGGAAGTAATGAGAAATGAATGTCAATTCTCTCCTGGGAGAACAAAGCTAGTCATACGCAAGCCTTCTCCTGACTTTTAAAAATTATTTTTAAATACAAGCTACACTTCTGAATTAGCTCTGGAAACTGCAGGGATCACAAAGCCTTTGACCCCAGTCTTAAGGCTACACCCAAAAAGGCTGACCCAGGAGCTTGAGAAGAGATTCGTAGTGGTCAAGTACATTTCTGTAAACCCAGCAGAACAGAGCCACTGCCCCTCAGCAGAGCAAACCTCCAAGAGATGGTGACAGTCAGCTGCTATGCTGCCTACATCGAGGGGGAATGGGGGAAAGTGGGAGCTTCTGACATAGGATAGAGGCAACCAAGCTCTTACCCAGGGCAGCTGCTCTGGGAGAGCCTGGTTCCCTACAGGCTCTGAAACTGTCCTCTACGTGCCCCATCTCAATAGCTACACTCATTTGTGCCCTTTCAAGATCCTCAGGCTTCCTCACCTTCTCCCCATCACAGTATCTCCTCTCTCTCCACAGTTCTTCTCCAAGTCCCTTGGCAGCAAAGGGCAGTCTGTGCTGTGTCCACGTTGCAGCCATCCACATGAACATGCCAAGGAGACAGCAAACAGGCAGCCCCAAGCTCGCTCGGACGGTCCCTCCATCAAACTCTTCATTGCCCAGCTGATGTTCTCGTTAGCCTTGCAGGCACTCATGGGTGGATCCACCTCATCTCACTTCACCTGCTTTGTAAATTCACCCACCTGTGGCAGTTGCCCAGGCACCCGTTATCGGCACAGGAGATGGAGCCAACAGAGCTCAGAGTGCAATTCATCCCACATCAGAGAAAAATTAAACACGCCGAACCTTGTAGTTTATATTTACTATCACTCCACTGACTATAAAAAGAGCTATAAAAACAGATGCTTGTGTTATAAGCACCTAATCTTAGATGAACTCCACCCATAGTGACTCTGGGTACATTTATATTCACTTTGACCTTGGGCCCAGGGTCAAACAGTGCAACCTACCTCGATTCCCAGCTGCTCACAACAAGGGGCCTCTGGAGCAGATGATTTTCAGCCCTGGAGAAGACGCACTTCCCACCTCCCCAGGCCTCCTCAGCCTCCCGTGCCAGCGCACTCGCTAGCTCAGGCCACGTTCCACAGCCCTCCATGGCTGTTTTGCAACAGACCCGTGCCTACGCATCTACACCCTGCCAGGCATTGACCTCATCCACCATCCCTTCTTCCCCTCACGGAGAAGAGACTTTGGACCAGGGAGGCAGCAGTCACAGGTGGGTTCAGACTGATGAGGTCTTCACAAGGCTGCCTGCCAGCTCTAACTCTGGCACACCACTCGCTGGTTCCCCATCTCAACAGACCAGAGAATCAGCAATGGGAGGCTGGCAACCACTGCGGAGTCATGGGTACCTTAACCAGCCACACAGGCTCAGTCTGCAACGCAGATCCTATCAGTAAAGCATGCACTGTCTACTGTGGACAAGTCAGTGTCCTCTTCTTCTAGAAGAGCTTCCATGGTTCCACTTTGCATGTCATCTCAAATAGAGCCCGCACAGTCCCTTCTCCTTCTTACTGTGGCTCCTGCAGAGTGAACACCTGTGGGACCAAGGTGCAGCATGTCTCCTCTCCAAGGATGACCTGCGGGACAGAGGTGCCTCTCTCCAACAGTGAGCTGCAGGATCAAAGTGTGTATCATCTCCCATGGTAAGCTGCAGGGTCGAGGCACTTATCCCTGCCAGGAGATTTAGGAATGAGATGCGTGTCCCTCAAATTGTGCTGCAGGAACAAAGTGAGCGGCACAGAGGAGACCTCAGGGAGCGGTGAGATGCCAGCATCCTGCTGCCACGCAGGTGGTTGGGATGGGCTGCACGTTGCGTTAGCCTGCGTCATCTCCAGGTACACCACTCCACAGGGATCTGCAAAGTCCGGGGGTTTGGCACACCTGATGAAAATCTTTGGGCAAGTTTTTCTGGTCATGAGGGCAACGCCACTGATGGGGATTCCCTCCCTGTGGTCTCTGACAAAGCCGACACCATCTCTGCACATTGTGCATTTGGAGAGTAAACACGGATCTCCTCCCCAGCCCCTCGCGCAGGTCTGAGCTCACAGCCGAGATACTCGCACCGAGCAGCACCAAAGCTGGCTTTTGCATGGCCTCTTGTTTTAAAAATGTAAAGTAGTATTGCTCAATCCTTACACTGCTGCCAAGAGACTATCGGAGCAGCAAAGCTGTGACTCTTATGACGTCTCTTGAAATGAAACACAAGGCCTTGGTCTCCACGGGTCCCTCAAGTGTGCCCTCTGCCCTTAGTTCCTGTGACATCTTAAGGAAAAAAAAAAAAAAATTGAATCAATTACTAATAGCGAGTCGATTGCTTAACAGCATGCCGATGGTGTGCTTTGTACCGTGATGCCAAGGGCGTGGTGTGTGAGCCAGGCATTTTTGAAGGGACAGCAGCGGGATACGGGCGAGCTGAAGTCCTGCCGGCTCGTACGGGAGCAGTGTATCGGGTGCAGGGAGCCGAACTGGACGCAGTTGGGTCTGCACTGGATGTAGGACACCCTACCTGCATTTTTGCACCTGCATTCTCCTGTCCAGAGGCTACTTTCTTGCTTGAATATAAACTAAGAGGTATGCAGTAGGGGTGGGATCCAACATTAGCATCAACACCGCAGGAGGTACTAACACCGCTATCTCATCTGCCATACAGGGCTGAAAGTAGTCAAAAGTTAAAAAATATTAAAGGTAGATAGGTTTAAAGAAAAGAAGGACCTTTTTTCACATGACTTCTATCACAATACCTGCAATGGGAGGTGTAGAAATGCTGTTACCTGTGTTAGGAGGAAAAGCAAAGCTGCCCCTGCTGAATTCCGTACCGTACTGAAATGTCACAGGAGATGCCCTGGCCACACCACCGTCTCCATCCCCTTCAAACCTCCAGGACTGAGCCCATCAGAGGAACTCTTGAAACGCAGCAGCCATTTAGTCACTGTGTAACAAGTAAATGCTGTTTTGGCATGGAAAAGCACACAAACCTGTTTCTAATGCTTCCGTCGGGAAAAACATTTATCTGATCTTGTAGCACGCACAGGTGGCTTTGTAGCTACACAAGCTCTTTCTACAATACTTGGAGGCTGTCTCCTTCTCATCTTGCTGGCTGACAGTTCAGCTTCTAGGTATCATCTGATTTTGTTAGCAGCAATTCAAATAAATCCGTTAGGTTTTATACTAAATAGTTGAATAAATCATGACATCAGGAAAACTCTGAATATAGTAAGTACACCATTCAAAGTGGTGGAATGCACAGACCCGTTTGTCGTCCTCGCAAGAAGAAAAGGTTCTCAGTTGTGTTTTCTGGTATTTTCCAAGCTCTGCCTGGAAATAAACAATGCCACTTTGCCATACTCTTCCACAGCTCTCCAAAGGAATCCACATTCTTGTGAAATGGCATATCTCCACACCACACATAGGACCCAACAACATTGCCCTTTACAGAGGTATCAACAAAACCACCGTCATTGCACAAGCGAAGAAAGACCACACAAGATACTAAACAAAAATAAACACATGGTCACACCGTGTGGAGTGAAATAGGAAGCATGATCTGCACGGAAAGAATCAACAGATCATTCCAATATTAACTCCTGATTTCCACTATAGAGAATTCCCAGGATTTCTTGGACCAAGGCATGCAGCAAGTATGTGACTTGGCTGGTTTGAGATGACCAGACACCCATTCTGGCTGCCCTTCCAAAAAGATAGGTGGGAAGCAGGGCTAGAGATGGGACCATTGTCCTGTCCTGCGTCCTGAGAAGGAACACGGTCCTTGTGACAGCCACAGGACGTGGGGAAAGTTCTGGCTGGTGTACAACCCGGTCCTGCACTGAAGGAATTGAATACAAAGCCTCTCACAATCTTTAGTGGATACTGAAGCAATCATCTACTCACCTCAGTTCTTTCTGCTCTGAATAAAAGAACAGTCTATCCCATGGTTTTCTGTGAAACAGGTCTATGTCTAACATCAGAGGTTAAAAATCCCCCTTGATGTCCTGTCACAAGTGGAAAACGACTCTTGCTTATTACTATGTAGAAGCCAAAAGTTTAGGATAAAGGAGCAACTTAAAACACCTTCTTAATTCTACACACTAAAGCCGAGATAAGCCACAGATAACAGAGCTGTATTTCCTAGAGCAGGGTGAAATTCAGGAGACCGGAGTTTTGCCTGACTTAGCCCCCAGACTGCGGGACAGGACTGCAGTTACACAGCTGGCCAGTGATTTACCAGCCCTGTTGCCCATTCTCTTCCCTTATTTATTTTCCCAATCCCATGACAATTTAGCTTTCCACATCAGAAGAATATGACCTGCAGGCTCGATAAGTGGTTTTCTGGGAAATTTAAACTTCAGATATAGTGTAATAGGCATACATAAATAACCCACAGGCGCTTAAAAGTCAAAATCCTAAACATCCTCCCAATGAAAAATGCAGACATGTCCGTTTTCTCCAGGGCGGCATAAAACCACAATCCCCGGCTTCTCTGGGAAACTGAATGGAAAATACAAATACATGTGAAATGACAGTGATCCTTTAGCTGCCTCCAGTGATTGCCAGAGAAAATCAGTTTTACTGAAAACTGCTCATCTGCCAAAAAGAAGTTTCTCTTACCTGGCCTAGGCTTCATTAGGGGTGTTTGAGGGTTTTTTTCCCCTCGCCAGGCTGTCTCCTATGGCAGCAGTGTGAACATCAGCACTGCTGACAGCCTCTGAAGCCTTCCATTGAACAGCGCTGAGCAGGCACGGCAGGACTGGAGCTGCGGTGACTCAGGAGCAGCCACAAATGCTCTGGAGAAAAAGGGCCATGAGCAATACTGTGTAAAATGCACGTACACAGAAACTGGGGTTAGTATCACGTAGGGCTGGGGAGGAACACAGCACTGCCAGCCAAACAGGACTTGCTCCGTCTGGCAATCAAGACTGGTAAAGCAAACTAAGTGCATCAACTAAAGTCTTAATGACAAATAAATTCTGGTTTTCACCCGGTATTCTAATGAACAGTTGCAGAACGAGGACAGGTTTTTCCCAAGGCTGGGATGTGTGAGAAAAACGGGGTATGAAGACGAAGGGAAAAGAACTCAGAGGAGACAAAAAAGGAGACGGGCTGCGTTCTTGCTGACTATATGCTCCACCCCCTCAGTTATCTCATATTTAAATTTCTGCAAGTGCTGTCTGTAGCAGCAGAGACATTTTTCCACTTATTACTAAATGAACGCGAGCAGTAGTCGGCGTGCCAGGGAAAGGAGCACAGACCCACACTGCACAGCCCTCTCCTGCCCTGAACTCGCCGCCTGCTGCCTCCGGCCCTCCTTCCGCCCCCTCCCATTCTCGGTTTGCTCCCTTCCTTCCGTCCTTCCTTCCATCCATCCTGCCTTCCGTCCCTCCTCTCGCCTCCCCCAGCTGCCACTTCCCTGCCATTTCAGAGCTGCCTTTCCCTGGCCACCCCCTCAGCCTCAGCTGCTCTCAGGCACCCACCGCATCGCTCTGCATATGAAAATGAGCCGTCACATTTTCCAGCCTCTGAAGCGGAGATTATTTTTGGGAGAGGTGGTTTTGACAGCTCTGCCCTGCAGTTCACAGGGCAGGCTATGTGAGCGCAGGGGGAGAAGAGGAGGGAGGGTACATCAGCCCAACACACATGCGGGGCTCTCGGCTGTGCCCTCAGGAGGGACTGAAGGTCTCTGAGGAGACATGAAGCTCCCGTGGGGTACGAGAGACAAGGAGCAGTGAAGTCTCCCCACTTCCGAGGGCTGCTCTTTCCCAACCCACGGCCAGCTGCAATGCTGCCACAGGACGTGACACTGAGATGACAGCTGAGCCTGCCCGTGGGGGACAGGCACAGCAAAGCCCCTCTCACACAAAATCCCTCACCCCGGCTGCATCCCTGTCACCCCCAGGCCACCAGAGCCCATACTGCCAAGTGTGGGCCGCTCCCTGCCAAGGGCCACTGTCAACATCCAGACCTCATCTGAAGATCCAACCTAAAGGCCCTGAAGAGGGAAACCGCAACAGGATTTTGAGCCAGCCCCAGCCATTCTGTGCACTCGGACTGCAGCTGGTCAGCACGTAATGACATGAAACTGGCAGGGCCAGAAGGTCCTGTGGCACCTGGACGGCAGCAGCAGAAGACAAGCACTGACGTGGTGGGAACAAAGCCCAGGGGTGAGAGCAGACACTGAGGTGGGAGGAGGGAGAATGAGCAGGAGGTTTCCTAAGGGACCGGAACAGCAGAGACTGATGAGAAGAGCAGCTGCAGAGGGATGCTCTGGAAATTAAAAGCTGAAACCAGCTGGCTAAAAGAAGCAAAGAAAGATGATGGCTGGGGAGGTAGAGCTGGGATGGAGTGGCTGGAGGTGTCAGCGGAGGAGGAAGGGATAGGGAGGATCCAGAAATGGCCGAGGAGGCGGCCGGGAATGAACGGCCGTAGGTGGTGCCACCACGGCAAACAGCCAGGAGGTCTTATCGGGAAGCCAAAGCGAGTGTGGACGAGGAGGTAAAGCAAGGACAGGAGGAGAGAGAATAAGAGCAGGAAAAGAAGAAAACAAAAGGGGCCACCCAAAACGGGAGCTGATAGGGCAAGTCAGCTCTTTGTTATTTTCTCATAATTATGCCGTAGCAGAGTCCAGAAGCGCTGGGTCACATCCTACTTCATGCTGCACAAAATCCCAAGTTTTTACAACCGCCTCGCTCAGTGTCCCTTGAAAGCTACCTTATGACAAATCTCAAAGGCACATAATCCAGCTTAAACATCATCTTTCTTCATCTTTCTGTTTAATAATTGTGTTTTCTCCAAAGAGCAGTTTACTGCTTCTGGACAACTACTTCAGAATCACCTTAACTTCCACAAGAAGTCCAGCATGTACCTCCAACATCTTGCCATAGCAAACAAGCTAAAAATGGTACCGGTATTTCATGTTACCTTCAGTTGATGTTGGCAACTGGATTTTTTAACACTAAATTTCTCACTATATCAATAAAACTTTTGTGTATATGCATTACATATATTTAAGGGTGAAAGAAGTGGCAAAGATCTACTTAATTTTCTGCTGAGGTGCAGGTAAAAGCTGTTAGTTTGGGGAGTTATAATCTAGGGTTAAACTGAAAAGCTGGCACAACTTTTACAGATTTAGTTTTAGGGGCAGTAACATGCTTCAAAAGGTATTTTAAAATGTTTTAAATAAACACAATTACAATCACAAAGAAAACCACCCCAAAACATAACAGAAGACGTAAAATGTCACCAAGAACTACTGGGTATTAGTTCCACAACCTTTATTTCAGCCGGAGCGGATGCAGACAGACGCACTTAGGAGCCTAGAAGCCTTTCCCCAGCCGTGCCTCGCGTGACAGTAGCACCTTTTGGCAAAGGAGAGCATGTTCCGGGAGTCAAGCAACCATTTCATCAGCATTTTTTCCTGTTGATTTCAGTGGGGAACGCACAGTAAACACACTTTCTCCTGTTAAGACACCCAGAGACGTGGGATCCAGTGGAGTAATTTGTAAACAACTGATTGCCACTACTTGTGAAAAGGATTTGGATCGTCCTGAAGTGAATTCTCTTTTGGGAATTCCCTCTAGATAAGGCAGTCAAGCCAAACAGTCTCCCTGCAGGCACGGCAGGGATCTTATAAAATCTGGCCGAAAGGCGAGCAGACACTCAGGTTACACAACAGAAACAGAAGATGGGAGATGCAGATTTCCCTCTGTCAAGTGGCATGTTTTCTCAGACGTGACAATTGTGGAAGCTGAAGGAGTGAGGAGAAGGGGGGATCCCACTGGCAGCCTGGTGCAGGGGGGCACAGCAGGAAAGCCCTCTAGATATGTACGGGCTGTCAGCGTGAAGCCAGATAACAGAAATTGCATCAGTGGAAATGCTGGAATTAAAGCAATACCCCCCCCAAAAAGTGTCTTCCTGAGAATAAAATTACCACTCATCTGTCAATGCGCAAGTCTCTGAACTTATTAAGAATTGATTTAACTGTGCTCATGGTTGGCAGTTATTATATCCTCATTCTTCCTTCAGGCTGAAGAAACTGTTATTCTTGCAGTGTTTTTTTCACTTGCAGACATAATTAAACACTCTGGGAGGCTTCCAGGCAAGTCATAGGAGGACATAACCTGCTGTCAGACCCCTTCTGTCAGTTGGGATCGACTGTCAAGGGGAAGAATAATCAAGCAGAATGGGAGAATACTGGACCACGACACCACTGAAAAGGGGAAAAACGTATTTTAGAAGGAGAAGAAAAAAAAAAGAAAAAGTAGAAAAATGCTCTGAGCGAATGAGGCTGGATTGCCGAGGAGGAAGGGAGATCTCTGAAGGGAAGCTGAATAAATAGGAAACAGAACTGAACCCTAATGAGGCATCAGCAGTATTTCTAGAGCAGAATGGCACTGGCACAAGCCGCACTCCACGGCCCGGCGCGGGGTCCCACGTCTCGGGGGCTGACACACACACACACACGGCCACCTTCCCCGCACTTACTCCCACTTTCTGACAGCAAAAAAGAACCCGCCTCAAACCCCGCATCAAGCAGAACACACCAAACCGCTCTCGCCCTTCCGGAGTGCCGCAGTCTGCAGTGTAACGTAATTAGCTGTGACCCGACTAATTGGCAGCTGTTACCCAAGCCGGCCGGCCGGCAGCTGCCGGGAAGCGGGGCGAGGGAGCCCAGGGGGGCTGCGGGCCTGGAGCCGGGCGCCGCCGGAGCCGAGGGGCCTGCAGGGGGCTGGGGGCTCCCCCGGCAGCTCCCGGCCGCCACAGGGGGGCTCCGGCTGGACGCGGGCGGGGCTCGGGAGGGGACCAGGCCACCGCCCGCCCTTCGAGCTATGTGGCGGGCGGCCCTGGCCCGCAAACCCGGGGCGATCCCGACGCGTGGCACCAACACTTCCCCCCCACTCCCCGCAGAGGCGGGTGCGTGGGCCTCCACCCTAGGTAGGCCCGGGGGTTCCCAGCCGCGGGGCTTCCTCGGAAGGGAAGGGAGGGAGGGGGCGCAGAGAGGCCTGCGGAGGCCGGAGCGGCCCGGCTGGCTGCCGCTCCTCTGCCCCCGCTTCACCTCATGCCGGCGGGGAGCGGGCGGATGGGCGGGGGAAGGTGGAGGAGG
>JAOXJK010000012.1:139278554-139289639 GCA_025774025.1 Xenus cinereus | reverse complement strand
AGGCTGCCCAGGGAGGGTGTGGAGTCCCCTTCTCTGGAGATCTTCAAGACCCGCCTGGATGCCATCCTGAGTGATGTGCCCTGGGCAATCCTGCTTTGGCAGGGGAGTTGGACTAGATGTCTAGAAGGTCCCTTCCAACTCTGACAATTCCGTGATTCCGTGAAAACACCTGGCTGCATCCCATACAGAGCGCTCCATCTGCTGTGGTTCCCAGGAGCACGTTCTTGCATCGAGTACTTCTTTCTCGGTCCCCTCCATTTGCTCTCGGGATGATGGAGCACGTCCTTAAGGATTTGCCTGTATTTTGGAAAATCCCCCCCCAAACATGGGGGGGCACGTTTGCCCTCTCTAGCTGCTCCATGCAAGGGCTTTTGGCGTGTGTGGTGGGATTGAGGTAGCTTATCCCACTTCCACAGCAGGCTGCAGGCACCCCGGGAGGGGAGGCTAAGCGGAGTCCCGGTGTGGTACCCAGCCCTGCGGCCACACAAGGCGAGTACCCGGGAGCAGGAGACTTCCTCTTCTCATCACTGACATCCCCAGGTGGGCCAGTGCTGAAGGAGCTTGGCAACACCGAGGGTGCAAAACCTGGAAAGTGCTGGAGGAGCATCCCTGCCCTGTCCCTGCCCGGGAGCCAGGAGGACGAGTGCCGGTTCCCAGGAGCTCCCGGGAAGGCAGGGCTCAAGCCACAGGAGCAGGACCCCAGCCTCCGGGAGACAGGCAGCCTGTACAAAGCTCTGTGGGATGCCCAGCCCCAGGGGCCACAGCCTGGCCAGTGCTTACCCACGGATTTACTGCTCCTCCCTTTGTGCGTGCACTGATCCTCTGCCATGCCGTGGCTCTGTTTCCTGGGGCCAGTAAGCACACATAAATGGTTGAACAATACTACAGTGCAGGCACTGCTCCTACTCCTTTACTAGCTGCTCTGGGGAGCAATCAGTGAGTGCTTCCCCCGGTTTGTTTTGGTGCTTTAATCTAATGTGAAGTGTCACTCTTTGTGTGCACTTCGCATACCCCTCCTAGGAGAAACCCACCACGTTATCGTGAAGCCAGCTGCACCACATTTGAAATGTCATCGTGCTAATCGGGCACCCAATCTAGACTGGAAGGCCTGGAGTTTATGTGGGCCAGTCCCTTGGGCTATTTTTAAATATTGAGGTCAGGATCCCATTACACCGGTGCATTGACATCCATAAATCTCTGCGGGTGACAGCCCTGGGTTTTGAGCGAGGTGCCTGGCTCTCTAGGGACACCGAGCAGCCAAGGAGGGCTGGGGACGTGGTCGGGGAAGGTGGATTTTTGGCACTTTCCCCAAGATGATAGGGTTTTGCACTTGCAGCCCTGCAGGCACAGGCCTCTCTGCACGCTGTGTGTGTCCACCTGGCTCCGAGCAGGAACACTCACTCCTGGGCCTATAAATATCTCTCCATTTCTCCAAGGGAATTAGCTTTGCAGGTGTCTACAGCGACGGTGCAGTTCCGCTGTGTGCAGTTACTGTCCAGGGAATTTAGTGGGAATAGAAAGTGCTCAGGACCTGCTGTGAGCAGACCCCAAGTGCTGGCATTTTTATTTCTTCCTCTCTTTCATGCCCTGCAGCCTTACTGTATTTCGTGGTCAGCAAAACCCCAGTAAGGCTGCACGACTGGTAGCTGCTACATTCTGCTTTTATTGCCTGCTGCAGAGCTTGCTGGCTCCCGTCATTCTCTTCTGCTGCCTCCCCACTGAAGGATCCTCCTTTATTTTAATGATTTCTCTGCACATGCTCCTTACTCCCAGCGTGTTCTGAAGCCTCACATCTGTTACCCCAGTCACCTCTACTGCATCCTGCAGATTATGCTGATATCTAAGCATTTCTAGCAGGTAACCAAAAGAGAGGGAGAAGTCAAGACACGCACAGAGCAGTGGGAGTCGCTGCTCAGCGCGGATGTCACTGCTGGTCTAAGCAAGAGGCAGCAGGCTCTGCAGCACCTTGGGGATGCTCTGGTGGGGTCTGTGCCCAGGCTTGAGTGTCTTCAGTGCACCTGCTTGGCCCCAAACCCTCCTCTTCTCTGTCCCTTTTCTGTTCCCCCGCAGGAGCACGGAGCCTTCCCTCCCTGCTCGCAAGCGCTGGGCTCCAGCTGGGGTCTGTCCTGGTGGCAGCTCTTTGCCCGCTCGCTGGGCTGTGAGCTTGCTGGCAAGCTCTCCTGGTGTCTCTGCCTTCCCGACAACATAACTTTTTTAAATTATAGCATTATTTTCCCTTGCAGGCCTTTAAAGACTACATGCAACACCCCATATTAGGCACCAGCATGAGTGACCGAAGCGCTGAGAGACCTTCTATAATTTGTAACTAATGTTGAAATCAAGAAGGACAATGACGTGGGCATGATTTCACCTGCATGTAATAGAGCAATCAAGAGGATAACCTCAGGGACAGCAAAGCTTTTTTTCACCTAGTCTGGGATTTCAGCCCTAGCAAAGGGCTCCATCTTTCAAGAAAAGAGGAAACCCCCATACATCACTTGTCAAAAGAAAGGCCTGACCTACAGCAACTGAAGTGGAGGGGGACATATGGGATGGCAGGGGGAATTAAAAGACAGCCAGAGATGGAAAAATGACTGTTTATTCAAGGGAGCAGGGAAGGGACCCACAGGGTGAAAGAGGAGGATCAAGGCCAGTGCCCCATGCTTGTGGAGGTGGCAGCTTCTCGACAGTCACACCGAGTGTGCTGGGAGGATCAGCTTACTCCTAACCTAAATCCAGTGCACGATTATTAATGAGGTGGCAAGTGCAGGATCCAGAATGACAACAAATCCGCCAAGTCTTCCCTACAGAGGCAGACTCGAAGCCGTGAGTCCTGCCCTCTGAACCCTTAGTGCTTTCTCCAGGGAAAATGACAGAAAACAGGCTTGGAGAGTTTATCTAAGAGACGGGAGGTGCCAAACGGCTTAGCAGGGACAACGGTTAAATTTAACTGTAGGCACAACTTAAAGGGATGGATGAAGCGGGGGTGCAGCGGAGGGCAGCCCCAGATGGCTGGCCTGATGGCAGCTGCCGCGCCGTGCGGGGCTGGGAGGATGAGGAAGGGAGGCGTGAAGGAGGGGGCTGGACCCCGCCACGGGCAGCAGCTTGCTCCTTTGCAGGAACATCCCTCCCGCGCCGGCGCTGCCCACAGAGAGAGCGGGAGGCCCGCAGAGCACTGCCCGGCTGTAGGAAATCCCCTAGAAACCCATGACCGAAGAGATCCCGGAGCCAGCATCCTCAGGTGACCTCCCGTTACAAATTCCCTGGGGTCCGGCTATTTATAAATGCCCCAATAAGGCTAGAGTTCAAGAATGCACTAAGGTTTATAAGTACGGAGCCAACTCTCGGCCACCTTCATCGTGCCAGGGAATTCGGAGAGGGTATTTGCTATATGAGGATGGTCAAAATTGGCCCTCCAAATAATTTGGTGCAACAATATGCTGAAGAATACATTAACACCCTGAAATCCCTATTGAGGCTAATCGCTGTGGCAGAGCTGGGCTGCTGAAGCAAATGAAACTTGTTTCTTCTCTCCGGGGGAATAGCTGCAGGGTGTAAGGTCAATATAATGCAGTGCAGAAACCTGATGTGATGGTGGTCTCTCGCGAGGGCTCCTGCACGCCCAGGGTCACAAGCCGCAGCTCTAACTCTTGCCTTCCTCTTCATTTGCTATTAACACTGCACACAAGATGCCAGCTGCAGCACACGCCAGCCTTATTGCTTTGTAACACCACCTTTGGCGGGTTCGCTTTTACAGAAGACAAAAGTTAGACAGTGGTAAGCTATAAAAAAAAATATTAAAAAATCTGCCACCTAGTGGCAAAGGAATTACTTTTAGGGAGATGCTGATGTGAGCACATCTTGCTGAGCTAACGGTAGTTTTCTAAAGTTATTGTCACTGAGCAAACTCTCATCTAAGTGGTATTTGGAGGGTACAAATTTTGAGAGCGCTTTGGGGTACGTCCCAATGTACTTACAGGAAGTAGGTGTTCACAAAACTAAACTAAGTGACTACTTGAGTGATTTGCTTAATTATGGAAAAGGTCCTAAAGACGCTCCTACAAGCCCGGACTAGCATTTCATGGGATATAAAATGAATTAAAAATTTTCTTCAGAATGCTCCCTAAGATGTGCTTCTCACCCTGCAAGTCCTCTTTGACTTTAAACACTAGGAGTCCTAATCAGTGGGGAAAAATGACTATTTGTGGCTCATTTCTGTAGGAAAAAAAATTAAACCAAGAAATTTTTTCCTAAATCTTCCTTTAATAACTGAAGTGTGCTTCCCCCTGGATGTTTCTTCATGTTCCCCAGGCTGTCACATCAACCTTCTCCACATCTGCAGTGTGAGGAGCAGCAGGACAGGCGGTCTGCCCGGGTTGCAACCTGCCAAGGGGGGACCCTTCAGCGAGCTGTAGGGCTGAGGGCGAAAGGACCATCTGGCTGGAGAACCTCGTGCAACGCAGCATCAGAAAGGTACAGGGGCCTTTCTGTCTTGGGAAGAGTGTTTCTGCCTCCATATACCGTATTGGTGGGGTGGAGAGGGAATTACTGCAGCCAGTCCTAGTGGCCACCTTTGCTGAGGGCACCGAAAACTTGGACAAGGTGGCAAGAAAGAGCTGAAAATGTTAAAGAGTTGGACAACGGATCTTACAATGAGAAACTTCAGAATTTCAAGATTGAAAAGTGACTTGCTTACAATGTAGGAGAAGTTCATAGCTGTTACTGAGTTACCACAAAGTCAGCTTCTGAGGGCTTTTGTCATCTGGCAGAGGAATTAAAAAAAAAAAAAAAAAAGAAGTGATGATGTCAGACAATCTGATGTTAGTTACAAGGGATGATATGTAATTACAAGGAAATTACCAATTGGAGCAATATACAAAGAGAGTTGCCTGACTCTGTCTCCTGACATTTTCAAATAAAGACTAGATGCCTTCCTGGAAGTTAGACTTTAGGCAATTTATTTATGGTGTAAGATAACATGACAGGAGATCAGGCCAGATGATCTGACAGTGCCTTCTAGTCTTGAAATCTGGGAGTTAACTCACATCTTTCAATAAAGTCTCACTGCTCAAGAGTGTAATTTGGTATTAGGAGCTTAATTTAGGAACAAAGTGTGAAGAGGATGTGTTAAAGGATGAGCAATAGGAGGAGAGCAGTCATAGCCAGCCCTGTGATCGCTGCAGGACTCGAGACACTCTGCAAGTCTGAAGTCATGGGTGGATGGGAGGTGTTGAAATACAGTTTCTCCTCTGCACGCTTGGACAGCTTCTATAGAAATAGTTACAAAGTGAGAAGACTGTATCCCAAAGGGGTTTCAGTTTTAGTACTCCGTGGGCTGCTTCATAAGAAGGTGGTCTTCTCCAGGGGTCTGTAGCATCCCCAGTCCCTTCCGTCTGCTCTCACAGGAGGCTCCCTTGCAGCCCCCTGGTTGAGGTATGGCTTATTTCCTAACATCCTCAACCAACAGCAGCAGAATCAGGCAACCTTTCAATTTAAAAAGGGGGTTTATAAGAAAAATGGAGAGAGACTATTTACCAAGGCCTGTATGACAGGACAAGGGGTTTCAAACTGCAAGAAGGTAAATTTAGATTGGATATAAGGAAGAACGTTTTTTTTATGAGAGTGGTAAGACGCTGGAACAGGTTGCCCAGAGAAGCTGTGGATGCCCCATCCCTGGAAGTTTTCAAGGTCAGGTTGGATGGGCCTTTGAGCAACCTGGTCCAGTGGGAGGTGATCCTACCCATGGCCGGGGGTTTGGACTGGATGATCTTTAGAGCTCATTTCCAACCCAAACCATTCCATGGCTCTATGGTTCTGTACCGACCCAGCTACACGCCAAGCCCATAAAGCTTAACATTTGTTATCAGCTAGTTCTCAAGTGCTAGCTGGATGCTGAAAACATGCCAGAAGCAGCTCATTTCTTGCATAGAGGTTAAATTACTGAGCTGGTTACAGCCAAGCCAAACGGATCCTCAACTGTTTGCTGGGACATTTGACTGAAGGAGCTGTTTCATGGTGCTGGTGATTTGGGGGAGATGCTTGTAGTGAGCTGCCCTGTGGGGCTGTGCTCACTCGAGAGGAGGCAGAGGTGCCTATGACTTCTCCAGCCTGGTTCAAATGGCATCAAATCGATGCAGGGGGCTGCTCTGAGTCCTTTGAATGCATGGACAGGGATGGTTTTGCTTCATATGGGAGGAGAGGAGCGGGGGCTGGTGGAACCAGGGGTCTCCCCCCGCTGTGGTGCTCGCAGCCGTTGACTTTGTAACCCGTCCCCTCTGGTTTCACCACCTTCATATCATGAATGTAAGATGTGAAAGCGGGGCTGGCTGTTTGCAGGCTGAAAATAAAGGACTGGCTTTGTTTTCTGTAGGCATGAGTGTTTCCAGGGAGATATCCCCATTACAGCAGTGGGTGGGAGCCCTCGGCACCGGGACCCCCTCGGCTGCCACAGGCGTGTTGCCTCAGCCATCACGGGGGTCCTGTGAGGGCTGGGGTCCCCCTGTGTGACAGCCGACAGCTGCATTTCTCAGCCAGGCTAATGACAGGGGACAACTTGCCACTTCTGAGGGGTTTCAAGCGGGCAGCACACCTGCGTGGCGCCGGCCCACAGGCTGCCCACCCTCTCCCCTGCAGGTTAGTTAACGTCAGAGGTTCGTTTCTGCAACAGCACGACCTCAAGCGTTACGCTCCCCACCAGGAAAATCTACAACAGGGGAGCGTGCCACAAAAAAATGTGGGAACCTTCCTCCCCCTGACCCCTGAGGGCTCAAGAAGCCTGAAGCAGGTGATGCTCGCTGGAGAAGCGCTTGCCCAGGTGGCTCCCAAATGCAGGCACCAGCTATATTCTCTTTCTGCAGGGAAAACTAACCCCGCTTCCCACAGGAGTGAGTGCCCCAGTGCTGAGGCCAGGGCAGTAAATGCCATCCCCCTGTGAGGCTGTCCTTTGGTGTCACCCCCGTCCCACCGGTCCCCGTGCTCGGGGAGAGCAAGGGCTGCGGCTGCTTGAGGTCCCACTTTGCACCTTAAATTTATTCATTAATATTATCTTGAAGAAATTATATTGACAATTCTCCCCCCTCTTACAACACGAAAATGTTCTCTTATTAATTTGGAGCTATTGATTCCTACAGCAGGAAACACTTTAGTCATCCCCAGTCTCTGCTGGTGAGCGCTCTGCCACAGTTCCAACCTCTTCTAAGGAAAAGCTCTCTGTCCTTCAACCGTGGCTCTTCCCAGCCAGGCAGCCTCTGCAAGAACCAAACCAAGGAGACAAAAGGCACAGCTCAGGGTTTGATGTTTCGGGGGTTTTTTTGGGGGGGAGGGAGGGAGGGTGGTCCTCCCCTTGAGCTGCTCATTATCAAGGTTTTCTTCTTAGAATTATCCTGCAGCTCAAATGGAAGCGGTGGGCTTGAGAGAAGGATCCTCATAGAGATGTGATTGATCATAAATGGTGCCTCTCAGCCTTTAAAACCCGTGAGATCTTACAAACAGCAATCCCCACCCTGAACCACGCTGCCTCCAGCCGTGCCTTTGGAACCCAGCAAGTGACCACAGGCAAGTAAGCCCAAAACCATCTTGGCATTTTCCTGTTAGTATCCCCACCACCACCTTTTTTCCCCACCAATTCTCTTCAAACTGAGGCTCACACACAACTGCTTGGAGTGCTGTCTTTTATTTCTGAAGAGGCCCAAGGAGCTGCTGGCACACAGTTAGTGGGACAGACCCGAAGCTGATGGGGACGTGGCAGAGGATGCGGCACCGTGCCCGGGTGCTGCTCCCTGCTGGGGCTCAGGGGCTTGGGAGACAAGGGTGGCGCTTGTGTTCCGTTTTGATCTTCAGGACATTATTGCATCCCAGCGAGTAGGTCACCTTGTCCTCACTCACCCCCGGCGGCAGGCTGATTTCCTTCTTGATGTTTTTGTAGTTGTATACCTTCCCTCTTGTGGTGGTGCGTTCCTCCTCGTGCTCTGCTAACACCTTCACCTTCCCATCTTCTACCCTTACAGTGACTTCCTCGGGGCCAAAACCTTCCACATCCACCAAAGCCAAAAGTTTGTCATCACAGGAAGAGTCTAACACCCTGTTAAGTCTTCTTTGCATGCTGGAATAAAAATAAGAGGGCAGCCTTTCAGTGCAACTCACAGAGGAACGGGTGGACCACCTTAACGACAGGAGAAGTAAATAGGAAACTATGGGATCCATCTTCATGCTAATGCACAGCACTTGGGGTGGTGTCTGCATCGTTGGAAGGAGCTCCCACCTGCATTCCACAGCGGTCAGGAGTATTTCAGTGTCCCCCATTGGATAAGGCAATAAGCTGCAAATTTCTTTCACCTAAATACAGAGAAGCCAGTGCTCCTCTTTCACATGTACACACACCTGTGAAGCCCTGTGTGTCCATCTTATGCCCTGCCCTACATTTTAAATGGATAGTTACAACAGATAACATTTTTCAGTTAAGAGCTTTTTTTAAAGCAATCAGTGGATAGGAGACGCATCTGGCAGAAAAAAACCACCCAAAATGCTCCTTCAGAGCTGGGCTGGAGGCTCACTGAGCCATTAAAATGATTTCTAATACTGTCAAACAGCAACTCTGCTCGAACAGAAGGCTGGCTCTTACTCAAAACCATTTGTAAAGTAGACAATGGAAGGGTCACCTCAGTTATAATAGTTAAATTGGACACGAGGTACCAAATTAAAAAGATAATGGGTGTGATGGAAGAGGAAATAGGGCAAGCAATGAGGGAACGGGCATGACCACTAAGGTGAGAAATCCCTAACGAGTGGTTCATTAGGAAGGTACTCCCATTTCAGCAATCCTACTTAAAGCCTGCAACGATTCAACACGGTGTGATGATTTTGGGATGTATTTTTTGTGCTCTGTGAGAGCTGGTTCCTCCACCTGCCCCTTTGGTCTTTTTTATATTGCTGGTTGGAGGAGAATAAATGTGCTGGGAAGAGTTGGTCCTTCCCAGAATTTTTTTGTGGAAAGGGGATGGCTGAATTCCCTGGTGCGATGGGCTGAAACCCTGCTGTGCTGTGGTTTGAGGCGGCAGCGGTATGGACTTGTGTTCAAACCAGCAAGTTGTCCCAAGCGTGGCAGGACCAGGGAGCCTGGCACTCACAGAGACTGCGCTGGCATGCCACGGCCCTTCCTGAGACCCCCTACCTTCCACTCGGGCTGAATTTCCATTCCTTCACTGGGATTTTGGTGTGCGGTGATTCTGCAAGTGACGCTACACCCACCCAGTGCTCCGATGAAAATCTGGACACAGACACCAGTCCTGTAACACCTGGGACTGGAAATCTGCTGCTGGACAGCCCTGCCTGAGCTGCAGTTACCAGGTAAGTTTACTCACAGCAACTTTTGGTTTTCCTGAAGTCAGTGTAAAATTAACCTGTGGTCAGACCTTTCGTTCCTTTTTCCTCTAACTTTATTGCACCCAGTAGATGACGCACATGGCAGGCTGTGGGATGATACTTGCTGCTCTCCGGGTAACAAAAATGTCACATTTTTTAATTGCCAAAATGAAGGTCTTATCATCTGCACGTGCAACATGAGGACTCGGACAGAAGCTTGAGTTTGGGGAGAAAATACCAATGCCACAGATACAGCAAGAGACTTCCACCGCTGCTGGTGACCAAGGGACTTTTCAGCCCTTCTGGTTTCTCAATGTTCGGTTGTGTCTTAATGCAAATGGTGTGGTTTTATTATTCAGAAACTCCTTTCCTATGGGGTACCTTTGGGTTTTTACTAGAGTCAGTCTTGAACTCATTAACAAAATAAAATCGTCACACCAGGGATCAAAATGGAGGTGTAGAAATCCTGGCACTTATTCCTCCTACTGTGTGAGGTGGGAAAATAGGGACACAGGTCTGCGGTGTGTCGGTGCCGCATCCCACTGCGTACAGGTGCATTTTAGTTACTGATTAAGGTAATTAGGCATTTAAAAGACCTAAACTGAATTTACATTAAAGATGGGCTTTTTGAACAGCTTTGGATCTAGTTGCACACTTTAGATGCAGTTTGTGAGATGATTAACGTTACAACACCATAGTTCAAACCCTTTCCAGCACAGGAGCTGCCTGCATGGCTCGTCTTGGGCTGCCCGGCTGAACAAGCCGTGCCTTCCCATTCCCCTTTCCACTAATTTCCCCGAAAACGGCTCTTTCTCTCCCACCCCGCTTATCCGTTTCCACCTCTGCTCCTGACACCGGTACCGAGCCTCCCTTCACCCTGCCTTACAGGGTGCTGCCGCCTGTAGAAAGCGGGCAAAGATCTGCTACCTGCTGAGTTCTCGCTGCAAGTCCAGCCCTGCGGCGAGGGCCCTTCTCTCCGAGGGGCAGGGGGGCTCGGGCAGGCGCAGGCAGCAGGAGGTGTGCGGGCAGGAGAGGGGCAGCTCCTGGTGGAGCTGCTGCAGCTGCTGCCGCAGGTTCCTCATCTGCCTCCACACCTCCCTCTCCGCCTGCCTCAGATTCCGCTCGGCGACTTCCAGAAGGTGCTCGTCCAAGGACGACATCGTGCTGCAAAGCGCATCAGGGGGCGAGCGTGGCCGTGGCAGCCCGCAGTCGCCGCTGGGGGGGAAAAAATTGCCTCGAGAGCTTGGTCTGGAGGGTGAGCGCGTGTGTGAGCGGGGCCGCGGGTGCTCTTGCAGCCTTTCCAGCGGGGACCTTGTGATGTCAGGGGCCCGCTGACACGTCACAGCTCCGCAGTCGCCGTGGGAAGCACAGCCTGGGTCCATCCGCATCTGCACCCCACGGCTGCAGCTCCCACCCATCGAGCAGGGACCCCCTGGGCAGGGCGGGGGGACATGCTGGGGACCTTGGGGTACATGCGCGATGACCGACGTAGTGGAGCTGCTGGCCATCAGGAGCACAACTTGGGTGCTGTTTCACGCACAACGTTGCTGCCCACGCCATCCCCCTCTCCCCTGCCCTGGCACAGCAGCACAGAGGGAACGCGAGTCAACTGGGCATGTTTAGTTTGGAGAAGAGGAGCCTCAGGGGGGACCTCATTGCCCTCTACAACTCCCTGAAAGGAGGTTGTAGAGAGGTGGGGGTTGGCCTCTTCTCCCAAGGGAATAA
>JAOXJK010000012.1:139254661-139270034 GCA_025774025.1 Xenus cinereus | reverse complement strand
CTTGAAAGGACACTGTAGAGAGGTTGGTGCTGGTCTCTTCTCACAGGTAATTAGTGATAGAACAAGAGGGAATGGCTTCAAGCTCCAACAGGGTAGGTTTAGACTGAACAGTAGGAAAGAGTTTTTCACAGAAGGAGTAGTCAGGCATTGGAATAGGCTGCCCAGGGAGGTGGTTGAGTGACCATCCTTGGATGTGTTTAAGAGTCGTTTAGATGTGGTGCTGGGGGTGCAGAGGGTGGCTCTCTGTGCCTTCCAGCCCCCAGATGAGGGAAGGAGAGAGAGGTGGGTATTGCCCCGCAGCGCACAGCTCATCCCAAGAGGACAAACACCCATCTGAAAACAAGTGCCAAGGGCCACTGCTGCCTGCCCAGTTCAGTACGTATTGCTGGGTCTTGCTCTTCCATCTTAGGTATCTCTTCTACCTAAATGTAAATAGGGAACAAGATGTTATTTTCTATGAAAAAGTGCATTTTATGTTGTTAGTTAATAGTCTGACATCTGGTGCTGCTCAGGACAGTCCTCTACAAATGAAACCCAGCTTTGCTGCAGGAGTAGAAATCAATGTGCTGGTGCAATGTAAGAGAGAACTCTTCTAGTGAGAGCTCTCTCATTTCTGCAACACCCATGCCCACTTCAACAGAAAATAGTTTGTATGTGCTAAGGCCACCTTTTGTTTTCTCCTCTGCGGGATGAAGTAAGGCATACCCACTTCTCAGGGATGTGCCGAGGTTATCTGAACACCAGTGAAGACCTCTGTGTTTCCATCAGTGTGCTTATCCCCAAAAGACAGCGTTGGCAATCAGTGCTGCCTCCTTGGAAGATGACCCTGAGAGAGAATTCCCTTAGTGGCAGGCATGCTGGACTGGCTGCAGCATCGCTGAGCACAGGAGGAGACTTGCCTGTCAGCAGGGATCACTGGGGCTCCTTGCGGCTTACACAAGGATGCTTAGAAGGATGAAGCTGTGCAGGTCCTACATCACGAAACGAAGCTTGGGCCACCTTTAGCTATGGTGAAATGGGAGCTGTCTCAGCCTTACTTTCTCCGGTGAGTCTGTCCCAGGGCCTCAGAGATCTTATCTGCAGTATCCTCAAAGCAGATGTAAATAACCCTGTGGTTAAAACTGAAGAGCTTCTGGTTGCTTGTTTCTGCAGTGCTAGCAACAGTGGTGAGCGTAAGGAAAGGCTGGTTGAGGGCCAGTCATGGGGATCTGAATCTCTACCTGAAAACACCTCTAGGCATCAGGAACATCCTGACGTGCCACTCTAGGAGACACACTTTCACCACTTAAGTATTGCGAAATGTGAAGTTCCTCAATTTATGGATGTTTCTTTCATTTTATTTCTTTCTCTTTTTCATGGCTGGCTTTCAATTTGGAGAACACCTGGACACAAAACCTGAATCAACCCCAAAAGAAGCCAGTTCTGAAGCTACATGTAAACTTCTCCAGGCTGTGTGAAGCCTCCATGGCTCTTACCAAAGGGGTCTGGAGCTTCAGAGCAGTGATGGCAGCAGAGATAAACATGTCACTGCAGCTACAAGCGGAGGAGGGAGAGTGCAAGACGTCTCTGTGAGGTGTTGTTATCCAAAATTTGTTTGAATTGATTTTCATCCGCTGTGGGTAATTATCAAATTAAATGATTTAAGAATAAAAATTGGAAAAATTCTTCTTCAAGAGAAAAAAGTTACTCTTGGAGATTGGTGTCCTCTCCCAAGAAACCTGTGAAGTATCTCTTACAATGTGGGAGCAGTAATTTTGTTGTATTATAAAACAGACTGGAAAAATGCACAAATCAGACTGACAAGCCCTTCAAGTCAGCGGTGATTAGAAAAACCCCCAGCTCACATTATGAGCCTTCTCTAGCCACATCCTGGGGATTGTATTTATGAAAGGGATCAAAGACCAGACAAAGCAATTGTTCCCATCATCTTCATTTCAGATGAATTTTGAATCCCTCCATATGCCACTGCGTAAAATTTCAATTTTTCACCTCCTCCTTTGGCAGCACTGCTAGGGTGTGAGACAGGGTCAGACAGTAACTTCTCATATTAATGAGGAGTTTAAAATTAAGCCTGTGCTTTGATGAACCATAACGATCGCACCCTGTTTTAGAAGCATTGATCTCTGAGATGGCCCACATGCATCCAGCAGAGCAGAGATGCTCTGCACCTCCCAGGCTCAGGTCTGTGAGGGATGATGCTTTGGAAGAGGCAATTACCTATGCACATGGATGTTGTGCTGATGAGCAAGGGTTAGGTTTGCTGCCTCTAACAGTCCTGCCTCTGCTGGATGCTCTGGAGAAGACCCTGTCTCATTTCCAGCTGGAGACACAGTGCTGCTGTGTCACGTCCTGATGTGAAGGGTCCAACGGACACTGGTGGGTTGCATGGAGCTGTGCCAGCCTGTGCAGCAGCTGCTGCTGCTGGCTTGGTGTTACTACCGTCACCTTTTCCTTTGTGTCACACCTGCCTTTGAACTTGCCTTTCCTGTTTCTCCTCACTACTCAGCAGCTCTGCATCCCAGCAGGACCTGCTCTGCACCAGCACTAGGCAGTGAAGCAGGGATCCAACAGACCTGTAGTGACACATTAGCATCTTTGGCTCAGGAGGTGATTCACAGGAGGAGCACATCCTTGCCTGAGGGCAACTGTGGCTTCCAAAGGGGCAGGGTGAGTGGCTGCGAGAGGCGACTGCTTTGGCCGTCCTGTCCTACACTGAGCAGGACCTGTGAGTTGCCCAGCACCTTGGGAGCAGGGCCAGGAAGACGGCTCCCTGGCTGCAGTCAGCAGGCATCTTGGTGGAGTTCTCTCACTTCACTTCAAACCTCTACAGCAAACACATCTTCTCCCCTCTAAGTGTCCTCTGCAGGCAGTGGAGGAGAGGTGCTCTTAGGACACCGTTAATCCCACTAGCAGCCATACAGCTGAGTCCATCGGGTCCCCGTTTCTCCCCACTGGCCGTAAAGAAGGTGCAGGCAACTATCTCAGGTGTGGGCATCTATGCTGTAAAAGCAGGTGAAAATGGGTGCAGCTTTCTGAGTCCCAAAGTGTGGAACCGAGAGACTTTGGCTGTAACCTTACTCCAGCTAACGCCACTGGAAATGCTTTCTGTGCATGTGTGTAATCCTTTTTGAAATGCAGAAAACCTGCTCTGAACCAGGAAAGCTCCGGATGTTGCTGTATCTCTTGCAAAGCTTTCTTGTTCCAGAAACCGTATTGGAAGAAAACACTCCTCTTTAAATAAGCAACCACGTTTCTGCCATTACAGAATGTCTTGGAGCCCTTCCTCCCACAGTATCACACGGGGACACAGCTAACAAACGCTGCTAGACCATCGAGTGCAGAGCTAGTCTAAACCTGTCAGGAATATCCAGGGCTGGTTCCATACGTTAATTATACGTTGTGTAAAAAAGGATGATTTCCTAAGAGCTTTTTTTAAGTTAAACTGAAGATCTGGATCTTTCCCCCTTTTTTTTTTTTTATGTGCCAAGGGACTAGATAAACCAGAATGGAAAATCCTGTAACAGCCACACTTCACGAATCAGCATCGCCTATCAGTGTCACATCTTCTCCAGAGTGTCTTCCCTGCTGTGTAATGAATCCCTGTTTTAAAACAAATCTTTCTTCAAAGGAGCATCCTCAGGCTTAGCACGTATTCCTGGTTTCTCTTGATTTATTGCATATCTGTGAAGGAGTGGAGATGCCAGGGTCCATCTTCTGCGTGCTAATGGCCTCTAGCCATGATGGGTCATCTTGATAGGTGGGCAGGGAAGAGTGAGGAATGTGCTGGGCAGGTGTGTGGACACAGTGAGGAAGGGTGGTGGCAGGCAGGAATTTGCCGGTGCCGTACCATCAGGGAGGTCCCACACAGAGGAATTTCATGGAAACTCTTAAACCATGTCCAGCTTGCTCTGCTCATCATGCCCACAGCAGCCATCACTCCATTGCTGTGCCTTACATTGTCCATTTTTGGAAAAAGCTACCGAGGAAGCGTACAGACAAGCAATCCTGGCTGTACCTGATGTCTTTACCTGTTTTATCCCAGTCATGAGCTGGACTGGCAGGTGACTTAATGACAAATGAAAAAATGTGTCCTTGATGAATCCCCAGTCTTTCAGCTACCAGTTTCCTTCTAGAAACAGCCATGTTTCTAGAAGCTATGAAGTAGCCATAGGAAAGAAACCAAGCGTTGAGAGGATTAAGATACCACAATTAGGGCTACTTGGTAGAGAAATGGGGGCTTTACCGTGTGCACATTGTCACTGTGGTTCGGCAGCTGAGACATTCTCAGTTGATTCCCCTCAGCTTTCTGGAGCATCCCCATGCAGAAGCACCACCTGAGGTGGCAGCACGCCTGCATGAAATCTCTGCTGGCCAAACCCACCCTGAGACTAAGCGCAAGAGATGAGAGTGGGTGGCCCTGCCTCCAGAGGGTTACTCTGGCTTCAAGCTACCCTGTCGAAATCTCAGCATGGGCAAGGTTAGAGCCCAGGGAAGCAAGGATCTTTCCTAAGAACCTAATTAAGATGAGTGCGGGCATGTGCTAACAAAGCAGCCTGGTCAGACCTTGCCTGAACACAGGTGTCAGGGCTTCGGCGCTAGTGAGGACAGGACCCTCGTGTGGAGTCTTCAGGGACAGTTGTGGGAATGGCCTGCAGCCCTTGAAGCTGCACTGATTTAAAATGGGCTGCGAGGCATTTCCTCATGCTTTGTTTCTGGAAATGAATGTGCACTGCAATTTTGCACGGCGGTTTTTGGGAAATGCCCAGGCTGGCAGGTGGTGACGACTCTCTTACAGGTGCCTGCGCTGCAAAACTTCTCCAGCGCACTGTGAGGTTTCCTAGCAACTTCCCTCCACTGTCTTTGTGCTCAGATTTGTTTTGAGATGTGTTTGAAACAGTATTTCTGCCTATTTAAACTAGTTTAGCTCTTTTAAGCTGGCAAGGCAAGCGCACTACAGCAATGGTGTCTGGTTTATCTCCTTTTCGGTTATTCTCTCCAAAACTAACAAAAGCCTGAACCAATGTAGGTGGGTTTCTTGCTTGCTTTTTTTTTTTCACTAACCAGATCGCCAGCCCATTGCTCAAATTGCTGAGCAATAGGAAAACTTCAAATCTATCTTTAAAACAAAAAGAATGCACAGGACCAATGTTTTCTCTGATCTCTGCATCTATTACACTCTTGCTGAGCTCCTCTGGCGCATCTGAAACCAACAGATGTTGATCATGTGCTTTGGACAACTCTTTCCAAATACCTGAGAGACATCACATTTTTGAGCCAAAAACACTCTCAAAACCAAGCAAAACCAAAGTAGCTAAACCATGCTATGCGCATGCACATGTATCCAGTTTAAAACTGGCCAGAGGTTTTAAGTTTGTAAATTCACTGATATCATCCAGGTTTGAATATGTTGAAGTGTTTATCCAGTGTTTTGTACTGGCTCAGACAGGCAGCTTGAAATGACACCCTTAACTAGAAAGGAAGCGAGGGAGCAATTTGGTGAGTGGAGCAGACTTGAAAGAGCTTGGGTGTAAGGGAATGCAGGAGAGAAACCCAGATTATCCCCATCTCCTGGAGCAGCACCGAAACATTACTTGTTACTGAAGTCATTCAATACACAAATACATATTTGTTCCAAGATAGCAGAGGGGAAAAAATTACTTCCCCCCCCATTTAGCAACTGGAAAGCAAATGCCAAGTGCCTCGGTGTTTTCCTTGGCACCCGTGCTGCTCTGTGGGCTCTCTCATAGGGAGCCATGAGCAACCCAAATGCAAGATGAAACGTGGAATCAAGTCTCCCCGTGCTGCAGCCAGGCTCCCTCCTGCCCTCAGCAGGATCGGTCCCTGCCTGCCGCTGAACAAACCCCGTATTCACGGGGCTTGGCATCCCACCTGGGCACGGCTGGGGCACAAACCCACCCCTTCCACAACCACCCTGCGTGAATCTGCCTTTCTCCCCAGGCTTGGCTGCCACCACGGCTGTTTTAACCCAGCATCAGGCACCTCCATCAGCGATGAGCTGCCCTTAGACCCTTGTGCATGTTGGGGACTTGCCAGCTCCTGACATTTTTCCATACTTCGCTGCTGCGAACCATTGGATTTCTTGCTCAGCCCCAGCGTTCGCACCGACGCGGCTATGCCAGCTGTTGGCATCGGTTGCAGAGATCAGGGCAAACTTCCAGAGCAGATCAGGCCTTGGATTTCTATCAAAACCCATCTCTTCTTGGCTGAGAGGTATTCCCACCACCTTTATAGCTGGGTGGGATAATGAGCCCACAAATTAGCGCAACATGTAGCTCTTTTAATAGCTTTCCTCTCCAGAAAGTCAAGGCTGCTACCGCATCTTGTGTACGCCAGCCAGCCCAGCGAGCTAGGAGGACTTCTAGCTGACAGTGTCAATTGTTTTTGAAGTGTTACTGCACTGCTGACATTTGAAAAGCAGTTTAATATTTCTCCCATGACAATCACTTCAAATACTCTGGAAACAACTTCTGTGAAACAGCCGCCAACAGCCACGACGCTTGTCTTTTCTGAGACACCCAGGCTGGGTAGAGCTTCTGCCGGGCAGGACTGCGAGGTGAACATCGCGGGAAATGCACCTCCTCCATCAACCTAAACCCACTTTAGGTTACCCACACGCCCCAGGACCTGCCACAGGAGCATTGCAATTAGAGAGCACAAGGCCTGAAACGAATTCAGACGGTGCTGTTTGTGGTGGTGCTGCCTCTCCAGTGAGCCGCAGCACCAAGGGTTAACACTCTGCTGCCTGCCTCCACAAATCTGCATAATGCCTGCCGTTTGGCAGCTCATTTGCATAATTTCAAATGACTCTTTTGTCTTGAAAATAAAATCTAAAACGCAGCTTCAAAAATAAGTGGTGGATATTAACATTTCGTATACTACCAAGGCTCGGTTAAGTCTATTTGTCTGAACTCGTCCATTGAGGTTGTAAAAATAATTTTAACAGAGCAATGTTGTTTCTTTATGCAGAGCCTTGGGTGTTCTTTCACGGTGCCATTTTGACTATCCTAAATAAGGTCTAACTTCCTCACCTACCCCACACAGAGGGGCTGAAGTTGGTGACACACGCTCAGACCATGCAGAGGGCTCAGAAGCTCCAGCCTTTCAGAGGGGGGTCCAGCCACCCCTCCCATTAAGCTGGAGAAACAATGCCAGCAGCAGGAGACCGAATCCCTGTCACCAGTACCTCCTTATCAGGGATGGGCTTACCTCCAGGCTGTAGATGTGCACCCAGAGGTGTTGACACATCAGTATGAGCTCAGTGTCCCACCTCCCACTGCCAGGAGGGATTCAACTCCTCAGAGGACGGATACCTATGTTTCGTCAGCTGAATCACATTCCCAGCTCCATTGGCTGCCGTAACTAAGTCTCTACTGACTGGAGAGGGAGATTAGACGCCGAAATTCAGGGATCTGTTTTTTGGATCTGATTGCCGCTCCAAGTTCAGTTACAGCCTGTGAGTCGGTGTTTGCAGGCTGTACCTCTCAGCCCTTCTCTCCCTCATCTTGGGAGACAGATACAAAGCATGGTGCCTTCTACTTGCAGCGACGTGTTTCATTGTGGGAGAATCTGTTTTAAATCACAGATTATCAGAGCAGCAGAATAAATCCTAGGAAATAGGAAGCCAAATGGGTAAGATATGCATTTGACAGTACACTCACCTATTGTTACGACAGCAGCCTATCTGAATTCCCACCCCAGCACCTCACATACTATAAACTTCTGTACATTCTTCAGGCAAAGACCTGCAATTTCTGCATTAAAAATTTACACCATTTCCAAATGGGACATCCCAAAACAATGCAATGTGCTCATGACTTTGCAGTCCCAAAAGCTAGGCGACACCAGAAGATACTTCCCACTTAAGGCCAGTTCCCCCCGGCAGCGTGCCCGGCAGGCGTCCTGCCCAGAGAGGCAGCCAAGGGGCAGGAGGGCTCGCCATCTCCTCCTCTGCCAGCTGGAAGGCACCACATCAGGGACAGCTTTAGGCAAATCTAGCTGGGTCTAGGTAGCTAGTACAAGCTGTACGGGTAAAAGGAGAAGGGTAGGTACGTAATCCTGAGTGAACAGATCTGCCAAGTGCTAATAAGTTTCCACCTGGCATGTTTAGTTCAGTTTTTCTTTTGCCCAGTGCTCATAACCCAAATTCAGGTGAACTTTGAAGTTTCCTGCGAGTGATAATATACTGATGGCCCTCCTTCAGACTCTAGTGGCATCACAGTTTTCAATAAAATGTTTCAAAGATTATTTAGGGCCATCTTTTTCTATCTTCGCCTTTTGCAATAACTAAACCTTTTACTTGACGCTTCTGTTAAAAATTAGGCAAAGGCAGATATGCAGTATTAAGTACTTCATCCCAAATAATTAAAGCCTGATAAATTCACCAAGTCACCCCAGTTTATAGCAGTAGGCAACATCCATCGCAAGTGAAACTACCTGTATGTTCAGTTAGCAGCAAGTAATTTGGTATTTGCAAACCTGCCTGCCTGCAGTTTCATGTTAACTATCTACCTATCTATAGAGGCATGCAACAACACACACGCAGGCACATACACCAGACAAGTGTTGCAATTGCTGTTACTCACAATAAGATGTTCATCCATCAGCTGTGTCCCTTTCCTCCTACACTGCAATGGAAAAAAAAACCTTCCAGACTATTTATTCAGATTTTCTTTCCTCCATTGGTTTCGCTGAAGCTAAATGTTAACTACCGAAGCAGTTCTCCATGTACTGGATCTCCTATTGACCAGTGCCCCTGCTACACATTTTTTTTTTTGCCTCCCTTTCGTCTCTGAAGCTCAATCACCATAAAAATCCTAAAACTTTATTTCATCTGTTGGAGCTGCCACTCTTCACATGAAGTCAACATCTATTTTTTTTTGACATTTAATCCTTTCTGTAACTGGTTGTGATGACCCGCTGCAATTTTGTTCTCAGCTTGGGAATACGCTACAGGCACATGGAAGAACAGTTGAAAAACAGCCATCCTTAGTGATTTAAGGGGGAAAAAAAAAGAAGAAAAACGCTCACAAGATTTTTAGCAGAATGGTGAGATCTCTCCTGAAAGCAAAGCCCATCATTTAAAGGGCACAGGGTGGTCCAAGGGATGAGGACGTTGTCAGTCCTGGAGAGCTGTGTTTGAAACCGTGCTGGCACACCCGTGACGGGAGCCTCTGGCTGCTGAAACGTGGAAGAGCTATTTCAGAAAGGATGGTGAATTTGCAGCCTCTGTGTACACTCATTCTGCAGAGGCCAAATTTCTCCCTAACAGCCACTGTTTATCGCTTCTCAAGTGACACAGCTTCTGGTTTGCTTAAAATGCCAGCTGTAAACGGAGGCTGCTTGGGAGCTGTCTCACCAGCAGCTCAGTTTTTTCTCTGTGAGCCTGTGTTATCATTCAAATCAGCAGTTCGGGCTCAAAACTCATCTCCCTCTCACCACCCTCCTCCAGTTCACATTGCAAAGCAGCCCAAGAGCACACAGCCTGGCCTCCTTTGGGATGAAACGACACGGAAACCTGCGCTCCCAAAGTGCAGCACGGTCTCTGGGGAAGCCGTGGGTGTTTAGTCCATCAGTCGCACCTAGAGCTGGCCCACACAAACCCCCTCAAAATGCAGCACTGCGGGTGCCTGGGCACCCAGCGCTCACCACTTTATGCTACAGTTAACTCCTCTTGATTTATTTTTTTTTTTATTTTAATAATTTTCAAGTGGAATTAAAAGCAAATGCAAGAACTACCTACTATTTCTTTCTATATTATAAATAGCTGCCCATGACAGGTGGCCATTTGATGGCAGAGGAATAGTGGCTAAAAAGTAGGCTACTACACAGAAAGGTAAATCCCGGCCCCACTGGAGTCCATGGAATAATTCAATTGCTTTTGCCCTGGAAGTTCTCCATTCCTTTCCCTGACAGAAACAAATTTACTCTGCAATGACTTCAGTACATGAATCAAGGGCCGTACAGAATTATTGCTGCAAATACAGTTCACCCTCACAATTTATAAAGGCAATTTTTTTTCAAAACTGCCACTTTTGAAAGTAAATATGGTTAAGGCAAGAGTAACTAACCCAAGAAAAAAAAAACCCCTATTTTGTCCCAGTTAATCATCCGGACTACCTTAGAAGCCTGCAGACAGATGAGCAGGAGAAGGAATTCCAGATGGCACCCAGACAACCTGCCACGTGCCCACCTTTTAGGTTGCTAAAGCTCAAACAAATTCTGTTTTTCCTTACCAGCTTACAGGAAGCTGCTCTGATGTAAATGAGCACAACTCTGCTTTTCAGCTGCCGGCACAGGAACACCTGCCCAGGTGACACAGCTGACACAAAGCCTCAGAGGTACACCCACCATGTACGTGCAAGCTCTCCCAACACTGCCTTCCAGGGACGGTTCCACAAGGTGGCTGTCCATGGCCTCTGTTCCCAGGACGTTCAGCTCCCGCACAGACACCTGGTGAGCTCCTTTTGCCACGCTCAACTGCACTTGTAGCAGACAGGTCTTTGTGGTTGGGCCTGGACAAGAAGAGATGTCCTGGATGCCTAGTCAGAAGAAGAGGGGTTCAGAAACATCTCTGTGGGAGCTGGAAGAGAAGGATGTAAGTAAGGGGCTACAACAAGGGTGAGGAGCAATGTCAAGTGAGGGATCTGCCAAAACAAGATCTCAGTCTGCCAGATACTGGTGGATCTACAAACTCCACTGAGTACTTGGCAGAGACCACACCTCGATTCCAGATATATCATGCCAACTCCCCTAAACAGAAGAAAGTAACCCTGACTGTATATTAAAGAAAGGAGAAACAGATGCAGAATGCTAATTTCCAGCCTGGGAGTCCTTCACTGCAGAGCCAGGGAGAGGAAACGCTGAGCAGTTCAGACAAGAAAGGGAGGTCAGGTACCTGCAGTATTGCCTGATTTTAAACATACATGTCAGTCCATGCGGGGTAGCAAGTGTTCTATCAGCAGGCTGTGTGTCAAAGTGTCTAGCTCGCCATTTTAACTGCTGAACATTTGAGTCTCTTTTGGCCAAATTTTGACACGAGGCTCTGGTCTCAGAGGTCTCTGTTAGCTTAATTGACCCAAGCATCGGAGAGGGCAGGAGAACTGGTTAGTACTGCAGCGAAGGGGAAGACGACAGCAGAGCTTAACCTTTTTTAGTCGCTGGAGAATCCGCAGGGCAGAGAGAAACGGTGTGTGTACTATTAGACACCAAAGAATCCACTGTGAGAAAAAGAACCATGGAAAACAAGTTTTCATCAGTTATGAACTTTACTAAATTACATGTTTTTCTGTGGCCTTAAACAATACTTTGTAAAGACCAGCATCCTTTTGTGCACAAGACAAATGATTTTTCTATTAAGCGACCTCTTCACTTGACAGCCAGGTAGCAGTTAGAAAATAAGAGATTATAAGCACTTGACACCTGGCATCAAGATGAAGTTTCAGCTGTCATAAATAAGCAAGAGATAAAAAAAATCAGGCTATGACAACCTGGGACACGACATGAGACAACGTACGTAGCCCAGGACAGCTGAGCCCAAATGGCTGACAGCACAGCCCTCTGGGGCTGGAATTGTCCGATTTCTAGTGTTAATTTGCAAACTACGCAGGTGCTCGTGTAGCAAAACACAGGGACGTAGATTAAAAGCCTGATGTCCCCAGCCCCAAACAAACTCCTCTTAGGCTACGCCTAGAGAGAGGGAGAGCAAGAGGCAGCAAGGGACCCGCTTTGCTTCAGTCTGTGGCACTGGGTGCTGGAAACCAAATGTCTTCTTGTTGCTCACTACAAGAACTTCGGCTCAGCCTCGGGAATAATCTAGAAGCTGCAGTTTTCTGCACGGCGTTCTTGTTGACATTTCCAGGAATGCTGGCCTCATTTCTTCCACAGCAAAATACAATCTTAGGCTGCCAGCCTGATGTCATCTCTGTTGACGTATGGAGTTAACAGCCTGGAAAGCGCGTCCGGGGGCTCTCCTCAGCTGCCTGAAGCCTCTTCTGCTGACGGCCTCCTCCCCAACCCCAGCTCGCCCCATCAGCCGCCAGCACCGCTGCCTGTACACACATTATTCAGAAGCTGTTTCCAATGGGAAAGTTGCTGATCCACTGGAACTGGACATTTGTGGAGCAGGAGGCTGGATGAGATGACCTCCAGAGGTCCCTTCCAACCCACGCACTTCTTCCAGCCTGAAAACTCGAGGAAATGCCGACTCTCATCAAAATTCAGTTTCAGACACGACAGCAACGATCCCACAGGAGTCGTTTTATACGGCACTTCCAAGCTCACAAAAACTCTGGCACAGACAAGTACACTGGCAAGGAACTTGTTCTGCTGGTTGGGTGTCGGTGTATTTATAGCTGCACCTTCTCAAGAAAGCTGCTGCTTTATCAGTAGGCCCGAAAATAGCACCATCTACACACCAAGGAGTTGTGCAACACAGGGAACGGAATTTCTTAGGCCAAGACAGAAGTCCCGTCTCAAAGATACATTTTTGTAAAGAAAGAAAATCTAGTTCTGTTCTTGAGTTTTTTTTTCCCATGACTTGGTAAATATGAATTTTTAAATACTATTTCAGTATCGGATGTTGTCATCCAACAGACAATCCAGAGGACTTAGGGAAAAAGTCTTTTATTTTGAAGTTCTTAAAAAACAGAAGGTGCAATAGAATGAGCGGTTCTACTATCAGAAAGCAATTCTATTTGGAGCCATTTCAGATAATCAAAGGACCAACCAACCCAGTTACCTGCGTGACTATCTTCTAAGAAATGCATCGGGGGCCAAGACAGGCATTCAATGCGCTACCACTCACTGCTACTCCCAAAGTCAGCCAGTAAGATGCAGCCTCGCATCCTTGTTAGAGAAGTACAGGTGCTCCCGGCAGCGCACTGGAACTTCCACCGCGTTACAAACTCCTGTCGGAATAACAACATCGTCAGCTGAACACATGGTTTTGTGTCCTCTCATCTACACTTAGGATTAGTTGCCATTTTAGACAGCCGCATAAACTCTTAGTGTGAACAAAAGCTGACATTTGCATCACTCCAGTTTATTCTGGCTCCAAGCACAAGTTCCAGTGGAATCAATTTTAATTTTTCTTTTTAATTTTTGCTCATGCTGAGTGTTTGCACTGGCACAGCCATAGGCAATGGCTAAAACTGGGGTTCAGTCATAATGTAAATAAAGCTACAGAAAAGGTTTACTCGAAAATGCCAGCAGCAGACTGCTAAGCCCTAACAGACGCATGCCCCCTTTGGGCTTTTCCAGCTCTTTTCCTGTCTTTTATCTAATAGGTTTCCATAACCCATTAACTTTTAAAGCTTGCGTGTGAAGGGTGGAAGGAAGAGAGTAATGGAAATCTCTTCCTTATGCCTAGCCCCTGAGAGAACTCCACCAAACGAGTCCTGTTATTTGGAAATGTAAAGGCTTGGGAGAACTAGATCTTGATCCCAAGAGCAAACATAAACATCTGGAGCTTCCCAACCCCTACCAAAAATTCCCAGAAGTATTCCCAAGGATGCAACAAGACCCACCATAGGAGTTCATGTGCCCCATCTTCCTACTCAATGGAAAAGATTGTGAAAGGCTAATATGATTTTTTTTTTTTGTCTGGGAAAAACTAATCAAATTGAGATGCAGGTGATTATTAAAACATGCAAGTGATTGTGACAAAATGACTGAGGTCAAGGCAGCTTAGAAGAATAAATAAACAACATACGTGTTTTCAGGGAAAGCATAAAGACTTACGTTCAAGAAAGAAAAAGCAGGATAAAACTAACAAGCTTCGCTACAATCAAATGCAGCACCAAGTAATCTAAAAACTCTTAGCTCTATCCTAACTGGAGAAAAAAATGTAAATCGTGGCGCTACCCATTTTTAAAAGCACAGCTACTGCCATCTCACTGTTTCTACCAAACAGAATGAGTCTTGTTCCCTGCCTTGTGTATTTCCTGAAACCTGTTAGGATTTTCCTTCTAGGATAAGGTCAATTGCTTATTTGTATTCTTGAATATCACTGTCCCTTGAGAACAGAACATATGGGGAAACAGTATCTGAAAATAAGAAACCTGGACCACATAAACTGAGTATTTCTCCTCTTTACCAGATTTCCTCATGTTAACAATAGCTGTGTTGAAAAAACTCAAACTTCACAAACTCCCTAAGTCTTTGGGCTGCAAGCAGCTACATCAGCTGACTCTTGGATTCGCTCCTTTTGGCTGTGCTGGAGAAAGAGCCAGGAAAGGGGAATGGCAGATGGGAAGTTGCAAAATTCCTTAGATTTGATAGTGGAGGAGCAAACAGATTTTCAGGGTTTATGATTACACAGCCTCAGAAATTAATTATAACTCACTGAACTACATTCTAGAATTTTTTGTACCATTATCATGTGATTGCCAGCATTCCTCACATGCTAAAAAATTCCAAGCCAGTTTTCTAAATTTCTGATTTCCTGAAAATAAGTCAGAGCAGGCTGCAAAAGCAGCAAATTCCAGTAAAAAAAAAAAAATAATCAAAGCTTAGTACAATCTCAGCCAAGATGTTAGTTTCTATAGAAACAAATGGCTGTTTTATTGACTTTGTTACTCAACTTTCAGCAAATTGAGATGTTAATTTGTTAAAAACAGCTCCATTTGCAAGGTATGCTTTCTTGGAACAGTACAGTTAAACCCTGTCCAGAGGGAGGGTGCGCAGCCAGAGTGGTATCGAGTGCTTCGCTGGCCTGAGAAATAACTTTTTATGCTGATATACCCCCAATCTCCCTGGGAAAAAAAAAAAAAAAAAAGGTGGATAATTCTGTCTGTTGAAGGGAAGAAGTTACAAATAACTGGGAATTACAAAGCAGGCAGCCAGCCTCGGAGAGCAGCTGATGAAGGGCAGCGGGTTCGAAGCCCACCTGCGGCCGGTGGGGGAAGCCCTGGCGTGTCCCCCCCCGCCCTACGGGGAAAATCCCCGGAGACAGACACGGCCTCACGCCGCCGCCGCCCTACTCCCACCCCCGGAACCACCCCGGCGGGCTGCACCCGCGCCGCTCCCGGCCGAGAGGCCGGTCACAGCCCCCATTTCCCCTCACGCCGCTCACGGGGAACAGCTCGACCCGCGCCGCCCCAGCGAGCCCCGGGAAGGCGTTCAAAGCGCTACAAGGCCGCGGAGGGGAAGGGAGAGCGGGCGGAAGGGGCCGTGGCACTCCGGCCTGTTCCCGGAGAGCACTCTTGGTGCCGCCACCGGCTGGGCCGCCTCAGGGCTGGCCCGGTCCCCCCTCAACACCGCCCGCGGTGAAGCGGCTCCGCCCGCCGCGGCGCCTCAGGGAGCCCCGCGCGCGCGCCACCCCGCCCGCCCCTCAGCGGCGCGCGCGCGGCCCGCG
>JAOXJK010000012.1:139228391-139254561 GCA_025774025.1 Xenus cinereus | reverse complement strand
GGTTGAGTCACCACTGAAGATATTTAAAAAACGTGTAGATGTGGTGCTTAGAGACGTGGTTTAGTGGTAGACTTGATAATCTTAAGTTAACGGTTGGACTCGGTGCTTTTAAGGATCTTTTCCAGCCTAAATGATTTTACTATTCTATTAAATCTCTTTCACAACTGAAAGATTCTCTTCATAATTTTCAGTATTTCTGGTGTAGTTATACTTTTGGTTTTGTGCCATGGCTACCACCATTACCTGCCTGCCTTGAAATAAATATAAGTAAAATTTCAATGATGCAGTATATCATACTTTCCTGTACTAGATGAAGGGCCAGATATCACATACATACATAATAGCTATTAATATCTCATTAAACTTGAGTAGTAGAATGTGATGATCTCTACACCCTATACCCTCACAGGTTGTCTCTAACCCTGCCTAAAGATTTCTGCCACGTTTTCTGTTAGCGACCTGACCAAAATAAGTCATGGTTTCCTGTACTGTGCCCACAGTTTCCTTCTTCATGAACATGGTGAGCTGGTTTCTTTCTTCCTCTCACTTTCATTACAGAAGTGACTTGGAAATATTTGGGTTCTTCGATTTTAAACACATCCAGTGAAGTCTCTGAGTTATAATCATAATTAGCCATTGTATATTTCCTATAAAATTTTTAATCTCAATAAGTGCTTTTTTAATGTTAGGTTTCTACTTCAACATAAATTATGATGCAAAATAGTGTACAGGAATGTTTTTCTTTATATATAATCAAATTACCACTGAAATTAATGGACTGCAGGTTTTTCACTATTCTTATTAAATGAGGTCACTTTATTTTTGGTTTTGCTTTCAAGAAAAAAAATCAACCTTCTTGTTAAAATTTTAACTTATTTTATTTAAATTTATTTTTCTTCTTTTTATATAAAAAATAATGAAGCATTGTGAAAAAAAATTTGGGCGACAAAAACACTGCTTTGTGCAGTACTTAAAATAGAAAAATATCAAAACAAAACACAAGAGAACAGAACTGGGATTTGACAAAAAGCTATCAAAGGATGTGGTAACGAGTGTAAAGAACTTTCACAAGTTCTGTAATCTTTCTTGTCTTGATTGCTGATTAAAAAGGTGTGGACAATGTTATTGGGCTTCATCTTGTACTTTTAATGGTATTAAAAGAAGATCTGCAGAACAAAAACTCATTTACTTTTACCAAGACATGGAGACTTAAGGGGAGAATTGTGGCAGCTATTGCGCATAAAAACATGTAGATAGATGAAAAAGCACAGCTGACAATTCTGTAAAACCAAAAAGAATGAATCATCTTTTGACTACTATAGAACTGCTAAGTCACCATGAAGCCCGTTTCTGCTTTCTTTCAAATGAGTGTCTCATATTACTAGACCTAAGAATCAGGGCCAATGAGGCTTTACATGAGCAAATTCAGAATACTCAATACTTCTGACAATACTGAATTATTTGCTTTCAGTCTATAGGCTAAGACTACAATATATAATACATCTGAGTAATTTAGAACGATGAATATATATTTCAAATCATCAGCAGAAAAAGGCCTATATCTTACTACTGTAGCTGAGAATAATTCAATCAGCTTTCACAATAATGTCAGTTCCCTGATTCTGCAGTTTTAGATAAAGAACCATTCCTCTTAAATCGTCTATCAATACATACTCATGCAAAGTATTGATCCTTCTGGTTGAACAGCACCCTGCAGGCTTAAAGTAATTTCACTGAGTGTATAGCTAAGGATAGCGAAAGGTGCTGAAAAGAATCTGCAATTTACACTACAAAGCAAAAATATAAAGTAGCTGCAGTTCTAAACGCATATAGTAGGATTTGAAGAAGTGGGACTAAACCAGTCTGGCTAATGTGTGTGTTATAGAATTATAGAATTGTCTAGGTTGGAAGGGATCTTTCAGATCATCCAGTCCAACCATCAACCTAACACTGCCAAAACCACCACTAAACCATGTCTCTAAGCACCAAGTCTACCCATCTTTTAAATGCCTCCAGGGATGATGACTCAACCACTTCTCTGGGCAGCCTGTTTCAATATTTGATAACCTTTTCTGTGAAGAATGTTTTCCTAATACCCAATCTAAATTTTCCCTGGTGCAACTTGAGGCCATTTCCTCTCGTCCTATGACTTGTTACTTGGGAGAAGAGACCGGTCCCCACGTCTCTACGACCTCCTTTTGGATAATTGTAAAAGGCCATAAGGTCTCCCCTCACCCTCCTTTTCTCCAGACTAAACAACCCCAGTTCCCTGAGCCACTCTTGATTGAGATGTACTCTAGACCCTTCATCAGCTTCATTGGCCTTCTCTGGGCATGCTCCAGCACCTCAATATCTTTCTTGTAATGAGGGGCCCAAAACTGACTGGGGCTGGTGAAATCAAGAAAATCAAGACATTATCTTCCTAAACTTTTCTCTTCTTCGCCCTTGGACAGAATGGGAAACATATAAATGTTTCATTTTTTTTTCTTTACAATGAGGTTGGTAATATTTTTTTACATTTCATAAATATAAAAATTCTGAGCATAACATTTGTCTTTTATGTTATGCTTATGCATAACTCTTCTAATTATTTATGGGGCCGTGACCTTCGCGGCGGGCCCGACGGGCCGTGGCCGCCCCGGCGGGGACTCCGGCCTGGCGGGGGAGTCCCGGCGTCCGCCCGAGGAAGTGGGTTCCCGGGGATCCCCTGGCCCGAGGAGGAGCGAGAACGTGTCCGTGTCAATCAGCGGTGGAGCGAGGCAGACAATGCGGGTGGGGGATCGCGGTGTGTGTGAGAAGGATGGGGGCGAGGATAACGAAGAGGCACGGCAGGGGTGCGAGAGGCGCACGTACCGCCACTGTGCTCTGCCTTCCCCTTCCTACAGACCGTCTTCTTTTGTAAATAAGGAAAAGGAGGCCCGCTCTGCACATTCCTGGTTGTGTGGGGCTTGGCTGGCAGGGGAGTGACAGCTAGAGCAGAAGCGCAGTGGCTTGTAAACCTCATGGCTAACTTTATGTCGGATTGGGGGAGAGAAATTGCAGGCTGTCGAGAAAAGACTGGAATGCTTGGGAGAAAATAAACCCGTGAACCGAATTTTCGTTGCTGCTTGATGTGTATTTGACAGCCCTCTGCGTGGCTGTCAAATGTTTCTTCTGTAGTGATTACTAATGGTATATGTTATAACTTGTAAATTTTACTTGTGCTCTTTTATGTAGAAATTCTTAAGAATGGTGTAACTTTTCATCTCTAATTTCTTATAAATTTATGTGGGAATAAATCGAGGTCTTTAATCATCACTGGATATGAACCAACATATTTTTTATGCTGTATGTAAACGTTACTAAATTTTTGTAAGTGGTACGTAAATATTTATAAATCTTAAAAATTATGGGCTTTTGGTTGTATTCTTCTGGTTTTGATCTTACCAGGTTTCAGCGTAGGTCAGGGTCCAGCTCACTTCCACTGTTGCTTGTTTGTAGCTAGGTCACTTTTCCAAGTCCAGTTTTTGCTGAGATGCCTCTGTTAAAACACTGTTGAAGTTCGAGGGCTTGTGATAAGGGAAGTAGGTCATTGTAAAGGTAAAACTGCCAAAATTTAATGGCATTATCCCTGCCATTAAACAGGGAAAAGAAACTTCTAATGACAAAATAGGTCCAAAACCTGCAGTGTGTTAATGTGGAGTGTGATTTTTTTTTTTTCCCCTTAACCTGATAATACATTTTACAGGATCCTGCTTCCTAGGAGGCATGCCCATCCCTACGGGTTTGATTGCCTGTCTCCACAGTAATATATTCAAATTTGGCATACATCTTCCTTTAGAGTAACAAACTCTGAGAAGTGATGCTGTACTAGGAGTTCTTCCACTTCTTCATTGCACTGTTTTGATTTAGGGCAAGATCTAGGACTTTGAACTTGAAAGGACCCCAGTGTTTTTTCTTTTTTTTTCTTTTTTTTCTTTTTTTTTCATGTTGATAGGCCCTTAGAAAACATTTATCGTGTAATTATCACACTTTACTCAGCGCGAGAGAGCTCATCTGTTTTTTCTTTAATGTCACCTGTTTTGTCAACTTATTGATGTTAAATAGGCTGCCGCTTCAATCTTCATAATGGTCCCTCATTTTTATTTTTCTTTTTTTTTTCCCCTTCTTATCACAACAGCAGCTCTTACAACTTGTATTTGATACAGGAAGCTTCACAATCTGTGGTAATTAATATATGGAGAAAGCTGAAGAAGCGCTATTAAGTAGTGACTTATTCTGAAAAATCAAGTGACTCCTTGATCTGAACTGCAAGTCATAAATTTCCACTTCATAGATATAATTTTACTAGGAGTGTGATAGCTGTGTATCAGAACTGTAATGTAGTGAAATCAAAATGATTCATAAATAGGGTTGAAGCACATACATGTGCTGGAAATGCCAGTTCAATTTTATCAGTAGCATTGCTGCTTATTACTACTCTGTCAATATAGATCAGGATCTAGATAGCTTAATAAATTCTCATATACATGCGCATACAAGTTAGGATCTTGGAACATTTCATATCTCTATGATGTTTCTTTCCCCTCTTACACTTCATGGGCTTTTTTGAGTCTGTGCTGCAGACAGTGCTCTGTAGCCCAGGTTAATTTTTTTTCTGTCTGCATTTTGAATGATAATTGCTTCTCAAAAATCTGATTTTGGGACCGTAATTCTGCATTGTATGCTTTCACTTGTAGTGTACATAGAACATGATCAATTTTGTTGCTTTCAGTATTGGATCCGTGTTCTGCATGTAAGGAATAATCACATTTTAAACCACAAGGGATTTATTGGCGCAATCCGTGAACCCCTGTGTGTTCAGGATACATGACAGTTTTGAATTTTTATAATACAGTATTTGATACATTATGCTTAATAATCAATGTAGGTATGTGAAGGGGGTGAAGTGTGTTTGGAAGACGTCCTTCTCCTGAAGTATTGCTCTGCTCTTGAGCAGCCTCCAAAATGTGAGGAAGGGGTTTTTTTCAGTTTGTTTTGGTGCAGTTTTCGTCACTCTATTTTACAGTTTTTAATAGATTTTCTGTGTAATATGTTATCCCTTTTATTTGTATAGCAACTTGGAGAATGGTAAAACACTTTGAAGAAAGAACAGTAAAGTAACTGTAGACCACAAATGATTGGGAAGACTCCTGAGCACACCTACACATCATCTGAAAGTACTTCTTAACTAGTGTTTTTGAAAATACTAGTTAATATTGTACCTTGATGGTAGTTATTAGAGCTCTCTCAAATAAGTTGAAGCAGTTCTGGCTTGTTCATGCTATTCACTCGGATGTCTGGAAGCTTGTTGCACTGAAGAAAGCTTGTAGAGGACAAGGTTATATTTACTTTTGCAGTTGTGTTAGAATTGATTTTTTGAATCGGAGGGTAGGGTAAACTTTTGTTTAGGATGAACTGAGGTAATTAAGCTTCTTCCGGTAAGTTTATTTAGGAAGATAGGCAACTTGGACTTTTTCCCCCAAGCAGTTTGTTCTCTGCAAAGTGAATATGCAAAGTTTAACGGGAGAAAAATTTGACATGGCCTGCAGTTTGAGAAACAACCACAAAAAGTATTTGGGATGTAAATAATTAATGGCCTTAATCTTTGAAAAAGAGATGCCCAGCTTCTGTTGCAGTGGATGTTAGATATATTTTGTTGATTATCTGTCTGTTTCGTGTTATGTTTCAGGGTCGGAGACTTTGTGCTTTGTGAAGGAAGTTTGACACAAAATTTCATAGATAAGTCATTCTTAGTAAATTCTTCTTAATGTATTTCTTAATTTTATGTTGGGTTAGGAAGTGGGTGTAACCATGACAAATAACCATTTCTTGGCTGTTATGAAACCTCACAGGAGCAGTTTAACTTGCTGCTCTGTAGAATGGGGAGTCTTTCACCTTACGTGAATGGCATTCTGTACATGAACCAACTTTCAGGGACAGGATTCCCACCTCAAGTCTTTGCCTTTGTTTTTACGTTATACTAAGAAAATTCTTGTCAGCTAAGCCACTTAAGTTTTAGCGTAGGGTAAGATGTCATTTTTGAAATGCTCATTGACACAACGTTGATGTGCTTTTTCCGCTTCTCTTGAAGTTGTGTTGTAATGAATTTGGTTAAATAGAGAGTATTCTGAATTTAAGATGAGTGTTAAGAAGCAGTTTTTGCAGAAGAAGTTTTTGCAGTAAGCTCTTTGAAACAAGTAAGGTGACCATGACCAAGAAAAGTTCATTTGAAGCTTCAGTATTTACGTACAGTCAGCTTTGGGGGAAGAAGGGATTATCTTGCTCTTGTGTGAGTTTGGTTTTCCTTAATAATATATACAATGCTTTTCTCTGTTACTCAAATATTACTTACTTTAGGCCATGCCTGAACTGAAAAAACTAAGTAGTATACTTTACATTGCCTGCATTATTTGCACCCTCTGATAATCAATTTCTGTGGAAAAAGTACCTAGCAAGAATGTACCCTTTTAGTCTGTGTGTCTCATAGTTTATGTACAGGAAAACATAATTTCAAGGTAATAGGCAAGCAATCAGTGGATATGCGGGCTGCTGCTCTGGCAGATTTTCTTGCCCCCCCTTCCTTTGCATGTACTGATGAGCAAATCTGTCAAAAATCCTAAGCAGATGTTGCTGGAAGGAGCTGGTGTAGGGTGTGGTGTGGTTCTGTGCTGGGAGCCAGCAGGGATGTGTCCTGGCCCCACACTTCTGCGGGAGCCAAGCACGGAGAGGGAGCTCCTGGTTAATGCAGGTGTTTGTTTAGCCCCAAACTCCCTCTTCTGCATCCGCAGGCGTGCTGCGAGGGTACCTGTCCTCCTGTGGGGAGGAAGGCAGCCTGACAGTAGATTTCCCTGCTGTTACTCTCTTGTAATCTGTATTGCTGCTCCAAGTTGGGGGAAAGAAGGGATTGACTGACTTGTTCTTAAATAGAAAACCTGCAAGTTGTGTGCAGATAATACAGTACTTCTTTTTGCTCGAGTGGTTTATATTGGTGCGCTTTAAACTGTTTCCTAATCTACTTTGGCTAAAGTGGAGTTAGCCTGCCTCAAAAAGGCATAGATGGTTTAATTACAGGGAAAACTCTGCTGATGCAGTACTTTAATTCCCTGAGTTACACTTGCTTGATGAGACTTCAGGAACGAGAGAAGTGTTGACTTTGTTTTTAGGATTAATTTCTTAGCATAACAAAACTTAAATTGATTTCTTTCAGAAGAGAGAGGGAATGGCATGACTGTCATGGCATTATTATCATCAGACTCCTAGTTGGGAACATTTTTTTTTTAAATAAAATGTTTCAGCTGCATCAAAAGGTTTGCATCACCACTGGTTATACAGATCATTTTGGAACTCATGTATTGAGAAGCAGCGCATTAAGATTTGATCTTATTTCAGTATTGTTATTTAAGGATGACAATTTGGGAGGTTAAGCATCAGAACTTGCACTTAAGCATCATTTCATATCTGGCTGAATGTGAAAGGTTACTTACGCACAGGCTGTAGGCCTTTTTGGACTTTGCCAGTGTCCTCTTCTGGTTCCAATCGTTTGCTACGCCACGGACACTGCTTTTTAGAGAGTATGTATGTAATTGTCTGTGAATGTCCTTGCTGAAACTTTCCTGAGATGTTGTAAGTCAAAGCAATTCTCTCATCTTAAGGAGGGAGGTTTGCTTTCCCCACTTCTTACCTTGCACTACCTTTTAAGTGTCTGATCCCACAGACCCTGGTAAAGTGAATTAAATACATTTTTGTGGATTGGGAAATTGAACTGTTTTTCCTCCTGTTTGAGTGAGAATCAGAATAGATGGATAAAAAAGGGCGGATTTTGAAAAGTGCTGCAGGAGGGAGAGTTGGGAATGAAGAACGGGAAAGAGAAAGCAGGGTTGAGCTCCTTCCATTTTGAAAGCAGCAAGTTTATTTTGGCTACTGTAATGTGAAACTGTACTGTGAATGCGATCCGAGCTGTGAGAGTAGTTGTGACCTGTCACAAGAAATTTAGTAAAATAGTAATTGGGGCACAAATGCTGCCACTTTCTTTTTTTCCTTCTCGAGTTATTTATGAGGTTTGAGCATATTTGTTGTTAGACCAATGATAAAGTAAGATTAATGGAACAAGATATTAATAACCATATTTTAAGGTTGGCAATGCAAGTTAGAGCTGCTGAAAACAAGTTTTTCTAATTCTAAGAACAGTAGGATATCCGTCAATGACATTTACATTCTAATTCTTGATAAAAGTTAAAATATGGAATCGATAGTATACTTTTAACGTAATTCTGGTATAGTAAGTATGTTTTTACTGAATGTTCTAGTTGCCATGTGGGATATTTGGTAAAAAGATATTTGTCAAAAATTTGTAATTGAACGATAAAACAGATGTAAAGGGTATGAGACCTTTTCCTTAAACTGTCTAAAGTTTAAGTAGATAACTATTCATACACAATTATATTTAGGTGAAAGATTACTTGAGAAAAACAACCGAGGGTGTACATAAGCATGGCAAACTCTGCAGTGTGTTGTAGCTGCCTTTTTACAGTTACAGCATGGTTAATTGTTTGTGACTTTAAATTGAATAGATGGTAGTATGTATTTGAAAATTACATAAAGTCGAAGAAGGGGTTTCAAGGTAGTTTTTATTGTAGTGATTGCAGTAACAGCAATCTAGGTAGTTAAATCTGCAAGATGGTTCCTGTAAAAGCTGCTGTTTTGTCTTTCCGAGCATCAGCTCAACAGCCACTTAGGCAGAAGAAAATAATACTCAGAAACTACGTGTGCTTTTCAGTTGCACAAACATTTTTTTAAAGCTTGAATTCAGTGAAGTGCACTAAGGATTTGTCTCTTAGTAACAACTTCACATAGAAGACTGCAGTAGTTGGCATCTGTATATGCCCCAGAGAAAACATGGGGGCAAGGCCTAGTTGTAGTGGCTAGAGAATTTTAAATTGAGAAGAACAATTAGGAGAAAAAATACTGAAATAACTGTGCAGATGTAATTTTCAAGGTGCACATTTATTTTGCCTAAAACTTAATTTGCTTGTCAGTTTAAATGAGGATGGTCACAGGACTAGTTAGTCCACCACAGCAATAATTATCCAGGTTTCAGATCTTAATTCTTTTCTCTTTCTGGCATACAGCTATTTCGACAATATGCTCTGTACTCTACTTTTTAAAGTCTTTCTGTGCTTAAAGCAGTCAACCAGTTACTGCTTCCTTTCCTCTTACCCTTCCCCTCCAAGGAAAATTAACTGTTTTTTTTCAATATAAAGAGCTTTTTGTTACGGGTGACGCAGAACATGTACCACCTCACTGATACAAACGTATGAAGTTTGCCTTTTCTAAACACTTCAAACATACTGTAAAACTGAGTAGAAAGGCGTAAGGTGGGTATACGGGTCATCTGCATTTAAGTAAAACTGCCAGTTTGGATCCAATTGAGGAGTGCTATAATTATTGAATTTGCTATCTTTGAAAATTTTGTCTTCCTCTCACAAGTCTTGCTGCTACTGTCAGCACTTCTTGGAGGAAGTTCGTGTGATAAATATGCTTCACTCGCTTTTTCAGCAAATGTTAGCTACTGTGCTTTGAAGTGCAATGTGTTTTACAGTACTAATTTTTACAGAAGAATTTTGAATGTTCACTTGCCACCCTTTTATAACAAACCCAGCATGATTATATTTTGCTGCAGTTCTAAAAATGATCTTTAACGTAGCATCTTACAGTTTGTCTCCTTAGCAAGCTTTTCTAATCCCAAACCTGTTGGTGTTATGCCGTAAAATGTCTTGGTGATTTCTCAAATTGTTTACATCCACAATGGAGACGAAATGTGTATCTACTGTAATTTTGTTTTGGACAGCTTTTCTTCAGTAAATTGGTTACTACCTTTTATCGGAAAAGGTGGCTCAAAGTAGCTTTGGTCCCTTATGTTTCTGATTTAATTTTACATTATGGCATTTTATTAAAGAATAAAAAATGTTGAACATTCACATGATTAGTACTATTTTGGACATTAACTGTGTTGGAACTTCTCACTGTCGCTCTTACTTTATTGCCAGCTGTGATGTCTGCCAATTTAATTTGTGACAATGGTAGTGTAACTCAACAGATGAAAGCACGAAGGCTGCTGGAGACTTCAGTAATCTTAGGAAATTTGTCTTGGGCAAACCCTCCCCCCCTATTCAAGGGGGTATGGTTTTTGTTTGTTTGGGGTTTTTTGCTTTTTACTCAAAGTAATTAGTATCACGGGCAGTTGGCAATATCTTGAGTAATCTAGGGTGACTGTACCCATGCAGCTGTAGTTTGCCTGTTCATTAGAAAATAGCCCGGAAAAAAACTCTGCTCTGTTGGCTTGGTGGTATTACTTTCTGCAGCATGTTTGTCATCATCTTTAGTTAAGCTGGATGCTAATTTTGGTCTTTCTTACGCTGTGTAGAAATAATAGTTGAGTAGTTTAAGCTAAGCGTGTGTTAAAATTGCATTTTAAAAATTTGCATATCGTCTTTCATTAAGCCTAAAACTCTCACCCTTCTCGTCTTTGGGGTAGATTATATATGTAGGTAGTTCTGATACAATGAGATAGATCTTGATTGGGATCTCTAACTTCTACCAAAAATTGTAATTTCACTGTATGGTTTTTAGTGTGGAGTCTGGCATTGACTTAATACGGTCAAATGTTAGTGCTGCAGTGTTTTTACCAAAGGCTTAACTGGAAAATAGGTACTTACCCTTGTCAGTGCAGTTGCACGAGAGCTGTGGGTCTTCGCTCTTGTCATTTGAAGTCACTGGGGTCTGTCACTTCCTTCACTGAGTGTGGTATCATTTTAATTTCTCATTTGTCTTGCAAAAATAGGTTTTTTTAAATGTGTCTCTCAGTGTTTATTGTTTCATTTATGGTATGAAGTTTTGCTGTTCTTTATCCAGCCTGAAAATGATCAGAGCTGCATTTTTTTTGCCTTTCTAGTAAATATCAAGAAGTGTTCTTCTAAAGAGGATTTATAGCTTTTAATCAATTTTATATTGTTTTTCCTTGTAATATAGCTGAGTTATGGTTGTCTGACCTTTAATGAAGATCTCTTTCTTATGTTGTTGAAACTCTTCAGCTTTGACCACATTTAGTACATTAGTAGCAGCAGTGTTCCTTCTTTTTCTTTTCTTTTTTTTTTTTTTAAGGCATTAGTTATGCAATTTGCTGACTTTGGCAAAATGTATTTGTCCCTAGAGCAGAGATTTAAAGGTACTTAAAAAAAAAAAACATTCCAATGATACAAATCATAGCATCTTGTCATTGTGGGGCAGATTGGGTAGGCAGAATGAAATCTGGCTGGGATTGCCCTGCGCTTGATGGGAGGGCGTGAGGGGATAACAGGCTGTTTGCTGGCACGGCCAAAGCTTTGTTTCTTTCTCATGATGCAAAATCTGTATCTGGCAAGATCCTTACCTGAAATAGTATGGTCGTAGGCAAAATGTGAAGCAGGAGGTGCGCAACGTGCTGCTTCATGAGGTCTTGTAGAGGAACCAAAATACTAGTTATGCTGAGGGGAAGCACCTGGAGTTTTGTGGCTGTGGTACAGACAGATGGAAAAGAGAGAATCTGTTTTTCGGCAATGCAAAAAAGTATTGTGATGAGCTGTGCACCTCAAAAGCTGGGGTTTCTTTTGGGTTATTTGGCCTGCAGTGTGCATCTGACAAAACAATTTGGCTGCTTGTTTTCTGGCATGGTGCTTGCTCTCTACTCCCTATGCCAGGCCTCATTCCGTTCCTATCTAAATCAAAGATGCAGTGTCTGAGAGGAAGGTTTTGAAGAAGCATGTTTTGTAGAAGACAGTGCAGTGTGAGAAGGGCAGTCTGTGGTATTTAAAAGACAGTTTTATTGAGTTTGAAAAAGTGACGTGCAGACAATACTATGATATCAGAGTTTTTGTTAAAGACTGCAAGCCTTGGAATTGCAGGAATTGGCAAGTAAAGGAAGGACATGCTAAATGATCTTTCCCTATTGCTAAAACTAATTCAGCATGTGAATAAGCGTGCTGGACTTTATTGCAAAGCAATTAGAATTCAGTGTCTTGTTTGTACTTTGTTTTCAATGAAATCACTTGTATAAAATATACTGTTGCTTTTCTGCAGCCAAGACACAAAGTATTTAATAACATGACAGTTCTTGCTTTTTAAAATATTTTTGTAGCATTTGAATGCTCTAATCAAAGGCCATTTTCCATCTTTGCACATAGTGGTCATGGCTTCCAAAAGCTTAGAGCAAGAACGGAAGGAAGAATGGTGGAGAGATTGATTTGGGTTCCCACAGTAGCCTCAGCTGGGACCAGAACTTGGCTCTCCTGGCTCTAACTGGTGTGCTGGTATACAGCCTCCCTGGTGGCTTGTAATTAACTCTTGAAGGAGCTTTAACAATCTATCACTACGGGACACAAAAAGGTTTTAAGATTTTACAATGACTGGATTTTTTTTTTATTTTTTTTTTTTTTAGTGGAATCCCTACAGCAAATATTCTGACAATAAAAAATAGGATTTTTTTTTTCCTTTTGTCTAAATGTGGTCTTTTAAGTTTTACTTGTTCTAGTTAAACAAAGTGTACAGCTTTTTAGATACATTTTGGTAGATAGCATTCATATGTTGCTCGGTGTAGTGATACTGGCTCAGGTTACTTCACGAGAGTATTTTTCAAGTATCCTTGAAGACAGCCTTAGGGCTCTAAGTTCCTGTTATCCACCTTTTACTGTCATGGAAAGATACAGTTACTGAAATGACGGATAGCTGAATAGCTTACAGCTTCCGTTGTTTTAAGATTTGGAACTTGTACCCAACTGAGTTGGTCGATCCAACTGTTTAGCTTTTAGCGGTCTTCTGGCTGAAGAAATAGCCTGCTAAATGTTAAACAGAAATTCTTTGCAGCTACAAGGACTTTGTGCAGTTGAACAGAATCCGGGAACACAGAATGCTGATTTGATGCGTTCTACAGCAGAGAACAGATTTCTGTCTTGTATTGCCTGAATCTGCGGCCCATATTCTTGGAAATCTACAGTCACAGAATAACATCAGATTGAGGCTGACTCATTCTCCTGTAGTATATTTTTTCTACAAAAACACCACTAGGCATTTAGGCAACCTGTAGCTGGAGATCTACTTTTACTACCAAATCCTCTGGATCTTGTGCTAAATAACGTATGTAGGTGTGCTGTAACTGCTATGTGCTAGTCCTGTCAGGATCTTACCATTTGTGATTTCTTTTTTTACAACTTTTTTCGGTGAAGGGGCCGTGCTGTCTTATAGCTATTTTAGGATTGGGTTTTTGCTTATTTAAAAAGCATGATTGCCTTTTTTATTCCTCTTGAGGTAGGTTATGGCTGTGCTTTGCACTGTGGGTTTGGTGGTGTGGTTTTTGGATTTTTATTTTTTTTTTTAAATTGTTAATTAGTCATGTCATTCATTGTCATTTAAATGATAGATCTGAAGAAAGGGTCTAAGTAGATTTTGAACTAGAGGAGCCAGTCAGCCAGCCTAAAAATTCATCATTAATCAGAGGTATCTAGCTTTGGCAAACCTAATGCTGCATTTCAGAAGTCCTACAGGTGGCTGTCTCCTGGTCTTGCTGGAGGGTTCCTGCTAGAGAAACAGAGTACTTAACCTCTGGATATTTTAGCAGCCATGAATATTTTTACTCAATGTCTAAATACTTCTCAAGACACTTCCCTGACTCCTTGGTGTAACTTTTTTTCTAAGCCACTGCCCATACATGGATTCTATAGCAAAACAGGAACTCCTAGCTTTTCAGTGGCAAAACCCACATCCTTTTGTTGCCGTGCCTCCACATCAAATGTGTGGAGATTACATCCTGAAAGCAAAAAAACCCTCAGAATCACAGGATGGCTGAGATTGGAATGTCATCTGGTCCAAGTGCCATGCTTAAGCAGGGCCACCTAAAGCTGGTTGCCCAGGACTGTATTCAGACAGCTTTTGAATAACCTCCAAGGATGGAGATTCTGCAACCTCTGTGGGCAACCTGCGCCAGTGCTGTCACCCTCACAGTAAAAAAGTCTTTCCTGATGTTCAGAGGGAACTCTTTTGCTTCAGTGCCCATTGCCTCGTGTCCTTTCACTGGGCACCAGTGAAAAGAACATGACTTCATCCTCTTTACACCCTCCCTTTAGGTGTTTGTGTATGTTGATAAGATCCCCCCCAGAGCCTTCTATTCCCCAGGCCGAATAGTCCCAGCTCTCTTGGCCTTTCTTAATTTCAGAGAGGCTCCAGTCCCTTAATCACTTTTGTGGCCTTTTGCAGGCCTCTCTCCAGTATGTCCGTGTCTCTCTTGAATTGGGGAGCCCAGTACTGAGACAGAACTCCAGGTGTGACCTTACCAGTGCTGACTAAAGGGAAGGATTGCTTCCCTCAGCCTGCTGGCAAGACATTGTCTAACGCAGCCCAGGATACCATTCAGCTTCTTTACTGCAGGCATGCTGGCTCATGTTCAACCTGGTGTCCACCATGAGTCCCAAGTCCTTTTCTGCAGAGCTGCTTTCCAGCCGGGCCGTTCCCAGCATATACTGGTGCATGGGGTTGTTCCTCCCCAGGTGCAGGACTTCGCACTTCCCCTTGTTGAAGTTCATGAGGTTGCTGTGCTCTGGGCAGCAGCGTGATCCTCTGGCTTGTTGGCCACTGTCCCAGTTTGGTGTCATCTGCAAGCTTGCTGAGGGTACACTCTGCCCCCTCATCCAGATCATTAATGAAGATGTTGAACAGGACTGGATCTTGTATTGACCCCTGGGGTACGCTGCTTGTCAGTGGCCCCCAACTAGACTTCATGCTGCTGGTTGCCACCCTTGGGGCCCAGCCGTTCAGCCAGTTTTCAGTTCTTCTCACTTTCTGCTCATGCATCCATGCTCCATGAGCTTCTCTGTGAGGATGTTACGGGAGACAGTGTCAAAAGCCTTACTGAAGTCTAGGTAGACTATCCTGTCGTTGCTAATGTCTCTTGTCCTGCTTTAACCTTGCTGTGGGCTAGCTTATATCTAACTTTAGATATAGGTCATTATCTATATCAGTGTTATTATATTGTGAAATAATAATGGTCTGCTGTAAAGGAATTTACTTTCTGTAATCATTGTATTACCTGAAGACTTTTCAGTGATATTGCAGAAAACTGTTTTCAAGAGATTAATTTGTTTGATGTTTGCCATACTAGCTTTCTGCTCTAGCTTACTGATTCAGCACAGTGTGGTGTTACTGTTGTTCCAGTGAGGACTATTAAATGGTCAGAACTACCTTCATCAACCAAACTGACAGTTTTGCAAAATAGAAAACAACATTTGGGAGCCATATTCTGTAAACCCGTGTTGGTTGATCCCATGAAATATAAGAATAGTTGTTACAGACAGGAGGTTCATCTTGCTTTCCTCCTGTTTGTGGCTGTGACCAGTGCTAAATGACAGGAGAAGAGTGTTAGAATAGGGCAGACATACAGAGGTGCTTTTCCAGCTTCTAAGAATTTGCTGCTCAGGGATCTCCTGAGCAGTAGGTGTTGGTTTAGTATGTAATAACAAAATAGTCCTAATTTAGATTTCTTGGGATGGGGAGAGGGCATGGTGTAAACGATGATACACCTGATTACTGACAGAATGGAGAAATTACTTTGTCATCTTGTTTGTTTCGGTGATCTGTGTATTACACTCTAAATGTGTGGTCCCACCCCACTGATGAATAGTATCGGTTACCTTGGAGGTTGGGATTTTCTTTTTTCTTATGTGCATGACTTTGCTACAGATAATCTTATTTCCTGCTTTTGTGTGGTACTTTAGCATTATTTTTTTTTTTTAATGGATGCTCCCCACTTACTACCCAGACTGACATAAAGCACATTTCTACTTCCACTGCCCTGCACCAGCTCTCCCCCCCCACCCCGCCTCCCTCTCTGGGCCCTTTGCTCCAACTCCTTGATAGAAAAGAGGTTTTTCACCTTTTTTTCTTTATTTATTCCATTAGGAGAAGGGTGTTTGGTATGTGAACTGTGGAAGGCTGCCTCTTTTGAGACTGCTTTCTAGTGTTTGACATGGTAGTCAGGACGTGACAATCGGGGGCGGGATCCTTTTGTATGCTGTATTACGGGCATGGAAGGCTGGTCATATGGATGCCATGTAAAGTCACATGGATGTGACTTTACATCAAGGACAGCTTGCAGTGTCCAAGACGTCATGGGATCAGGAAACAAAGATTTCAAGATGTATTTGTTTAAGTTTCTCATTGGTGTCCATTTTCTGCATTTCTGAGACTGTTTTCCTGACACCGGTACACAGGCCCAGGAGTTCATTTCCAAGGGATTCAAGATAGGCAAGTGTGAGAGGGCTTTGATCTGGAGGCTGTGCAGCTCATTAACAGGGCTAAAACCTGTTAATGGGCCACATAGCTGCCTCCTTGGGTCTGGCTCGCTGTGCTCAGAGCACTTCAGAGTCTCAGCTGAGGGGTGGAGATGAAGGTTATATTTTTGAGAGGTACGTTACTCAATACTGTTTTCCAGGACTTGAGTTAGGGTTTTTTCCCTCTTGGATAATATGCTTATTGTTAGCCTTCCCTTGGAAGAGCATTGTATCAGTTCTTTTATACTTCTTTCTGCTCTGGTGTGAAAGTCGCATGAATTTGTTGGCTTACAGACTTCATTGACGTATTAAGTTGTCTTAAAGAGGCCTGATCACTTAGGAAAATCTACCAGGGCTGAATTAGTTTTCTATTTTATTTCCCTACTCAAAGTTGTTCATCATACCAAGCTGTTTCTTATAAAATGTACCTTTCCTTTTTCTCCTCTGCAACTCTTGCCATGTGGTGCTGAAGTGAGGAAAGCTTTTGTGCTGGGGCCCTTGCCTGATATTTTAACTTTGAAGTGTACAAATTAACTTTTTTTTTTAAGGCTATAAAGGTGCAATTTTAGGAAAAAAACCAAGAAAATCTCCTGAATATTGTACCTGGGACTCTGTAGTGTTACTTGCCGAGTACAGAAAGACTGACTTCCTTCAGAAGACATGCAGCATGTGAACATTTTATTTTACATCTCTGCGGTTAAATCCTTTGTTTGGATTGCTTCACTTAAGTGATTTTTACTGTGTGTTCTTTAAAGACCTAGCTGACATTTAAAAATTTAGTCTAAAGTTGCAGAGGAAAATGAAAAATAACTTTCTTTATATTGCTACTGAAATTGAATCTCTGCGATGACAGTAATTATTTTAATACTTAGAAATAGATGTGCTGGCTATAGTTATTTGACTAAATCTGCAAAATGTCAGATTAGATATTAGCACCTGTAAATACTGTTTCTGTTCAACAGCAAGTAAGTTTTTGAGGGGAAAATTATGTAAATCTTGCTACCTGAGATTTCTATTTACAGTGCACTTTGCTTTTTATGTTATTTGCCTGCTTGAGAAGGTCTTGCAGATGTTGCCTGAGTGTAGATGATGTAGGTGTGGTTGGCTTCTTTTTTTTTTTTCTTTATTTTTGCAACTGTTAGTTTCCTAACACGTGGGGAGAAGGATAAGCATAGTTAAACTATTCTAAAACCTTACAGCAGTAACAAAGTTCTGCTTATGGTTTGTTTGTTGGTCTGTGCACTGTTGCTGGCACAATGGAAATACTTGAGAAGGATAACTATTCCTGCAGGATGACTGGCAAGGTAGGAGAGCTGCTGACTGACTGCTGGAGGGAGCTGAGCGTGGTGAACATGTATTACAGAAGTCTGTAGTGTAAGCAAAATAACTCTCAGGGCAGCCTGCCTACTTTAAAACAGAAGATTTCAGTTCTTCCAAGTTGGGTAAAAGCACAGATTCTAAACCAGAATTTTGCTTATGCGGATTTAAGCACCTGTTTAAATAGGATAAAGTTACTTTAAGTTGTACTGAAGTTTAGTATTTCTGTAAAATACTTAGTATTGTTAAATGGAGTTTCTCTGTGTCTCAGTGTACAAGAGAGCTTAACTTGATTTTATAAAGCAAGATGTGGTGAATGTATCCTCAGACAAAATTCTCTGGAAATAGAAGTGTATTTTGAGAGAAGTAATATCTGGTGATGAATAAAAGCATCACTTGTGAAGTCTGAGCTCCTGTAGTCCTGACCTGGAGCCCCTTCAGTTGCCTGGTGTGAGCATAGTTCCCTTCTATTATGATCAGTTTGGAGAGGCTAGAAATTCTAGCTGCAAAACTTAAAATAAAAGCAATCCCTGCTTGGCTTGGACAAACTGACATCTTGTTTTCCTCGCAACTGTTTTTGGATGAGTTTTGGTATGGATATTTAAAGAGAATGTGGCATAACACAGAAGCCATCATGTCTAAACTTTTTGCCTGAAATTCTGGTGAGCTAGTGCATTTCCCCAAAAATCATTTTGTGAGCAAAATACATGTTGCTTCTAACCACATTCTTTGAAATAGTTTATTTGCCTTTAATGAGAAGTTTTCAAAATGTAGCCTGTCCAGGCGTTTATATGGGAGATTCTTTTCACCACAGAAAGGTCTCAGTGGCAGCGTTGGCTTTCCTTAATGCAAGAATTGATTAAATCATATCTGCCGGTGCCTCTTCCTCCAGCGTACCATCAGTTGAAATTATTGAATTGTATTGTTAAAATTAACCTCAAATGCATTTTGTATTTTTCCCTCAGAGGGTCAGTAGTACACTACGGTGCAACTGTGCAAGGAGAAAGGCTTAGATTGCTGCAGGAAATGTCTTTGTGAAATTATTTAGAGTTTTTATTTGCACAAAGATATTCTCCATACAGAATAGACAAACACATCTTCCAGCTTTACTCTTGTTTGTCTGCTGGTTTAGTTTTGTGACTGGTGTTCGTGCGGGTGCTGGTGGCAGCACGGGGAAGGGGGAGGACTGGGCATGAAACCAGCAGCTCAGCAGGGACGTGGTGCTGGGGAACTACTCCTTTTTCACTCTGTAGTGTTCTGCATCAAATTCAAGTCCTTGTGGATCTCTAAGCTTATTAGGCAGTAGTTGGTAATTTTGCTATTACAGCAGTTGCATATTAGATGGCTGGGGGGTGAGGTAGAAAAGGCCGGGGGGGGAGTAAAAAACTTTCTGTAGGAGAGTTTAGTACTTTCAACATCGTCACTTAGACCTTTCTCTTCTCTCTCCCCTTAAATGTTGGTAGCAGCCTTTTTTCAATAACGTTAGATCTCTTTTGACCTATGCTTTTGCAGATAGACCTATGCTTTTGAAATTGGTGTTACTGATAGATTCACTGAGTATGCAAGTCTTGGCTTTCTGTACATATTTCTTCCCTATCACTTCATTATTTTTTTACAAGTGAAAAAGGATTATGAAGATTTTTTACAAATTGAAAAATGTCAATTTCTTTGGTAGAGCTCAGGTTTTGTGACATAAAGCTCAGATAAGGAAGCCTTAAATGTTACTCATAGACTAGTCTAGTAACCACCTCCAATAAAGCTCTGCTTTATTTGCCATCAGCTTTTCATATAGGCAGTGCAGTGAACTTAAAGGTAGGCTTTCTTATTCTGTAATTATGACTCATGCTTGCCAAGAGGAGAAATGTTAATGGAAAACTGCTCAGGGTTCCTGTGGGAAACTCTTAGGCCATATACTTAAGGCATGAAACTTCAGGGATGTTTAACTTGTCATATATTACGCAGCAGATCCCTGCTTGCTTCCTAAAACCGTATGGTAAGCTGTGGGGTATTTGCCGTTCATCTTCGGGGTTCGTTCCACCTTCTCCCACAGTAGTTCGCTCTTGTGGGCTACCTTCCACACAGATTGCCTGTGGAGTTTGTGTGCTCTCTTTACCTTTTGTGGGTTGTCTTCATAGAAACCTTAGCTACGTATGTACTGTTGGCCTGTGTGAAGTAGTTGTGGCTGGAAATTGGGAGTGTGAAATTGCCCACTTACAAACCAGCAGCTTGGCTTGGGTAGCAGAAGGCGATTGTAAGCATGTTCACTTCCTTCCTGCTGTCCTTCCACTGTGGTCCTTTCTTCTTGTGCTTGAAAGTTATTTCTATCAGTATAAATTATCTTGTTTCTCAGACAGACATATATCTTTTTTTCCCCTTTTTTCCCCCCTCAGGACAAGCACTTTAGAGTTAAACACTGTTGGTAACATTAAGACTTGGCTGTTTGGATCTCTGATCTGTATTCTTTCCCGTGCTCAGGGTTTGCAAGTAACTGAAATCTGTTTTCCATAGCAGTCTGTGTGTAGAAACCGAGTGAAGCAGGTAAAAAGGTTTTAAAGACATGGATTCAGACAGAGGAAGATGGTGCCGGTGTGCGTGTCTTTCTGTTAGGTTTAGAAAGATGTTGCTGGTTAGGAGGGAGGCTTGCAGAACGCTTGGATGAAGATGGTACCAACGTTGGGATTGTTTTTCTTAATTAGGAAGATTTTGTATTAGTTTTACGAGACTCATCTCATTTTTATATCTTAATATAATGCAAATATTCTAACTTAAATTGGAAGCTATTTATGGGTTTTTTCAGATTGTTATCTTTGGGAATAAATTAGCTCATGTTTTACCTGAAATGCCTAGCTGATATTACAAGAGTATCTTTGCTGCCTGGAGAGGATCTTTTCTAAGTGGATTAGAAACTACCTTAGAAATTACTGTGGTGGTTTCCACTTTTGGACACCATGCCCTCTAAGAAGGAGTGGTCTATGGGTTGACCCCTTTCTGGGTTCTGATATTCCTTTTGGTGAGGTGCCATGAAAGTGAAATGGAAGTATTTCTGGAAACATTCTTTCCTTTCAGTAAACGCCATGTTTTACATAACCCTACATAAAGTGGATTTTCTCAGGATTGTTTCTTCTACTAGTCAAGTTTGTTGTTCATCCCTTTTGATGCTGGCTTTTGTGTGTCTGTTTTCCTATCTTTTCTGTTTTTGGGGAACTTACTGTCATATTTTTGGCTTTGATGTACCACATACTTGGATTTCCTAGAAAACGATAATTCTGTATGCTCTGGGTTACTGTATTCAAGTTTATAAGAGGAGACATAAGTGTATCTACAGTTAATGCTCATTGCTTCATCTGTTTATTTTGTGTGTAAAGTTGTAAATGGTGGTAACAAGACAGGAGTGGTGCTTTTTGATAATGACTTGCAAAACACATAGAAATGCAAGAAAACATTGGTTTTGCGGCAAGATAGTAGATGGAAGGGTAAAACTCTAAAGCAAAAAAAAATCCAAAACAAAAACCTGATTTGAAGCTGGACACCATCCAGTTCTTATACAGACCTCCAACACCAAGTAGTATTTATTTCAAGCTTCACGAAACGTGGTGGTAAGTTGTTCCCATAATGTTGTAAATATACAGCTGAAGTGGATGTTATGTACTGTGGAGGATGTCTTTCAAACAACAACTTCATTTCTTTTTGTTTCAGATTAAGGGAAGTTTCAGAGAAGCTGAACAAATATAATTTAAACAGGTAAGGCATATCACATGCTGCTGTAAATAATTTAGGAAAGTTTGAACAGCAACAAGAAGCAAATGATTATACTGTAGATACAGCCCCAGCCTCAGTACTGCTAATAGCTAAAGTTCAGAAATGCTTCAGATAACACAGTTCTTATGAGATATATGTTAGGTTTTCATCTATGATAAATTCTATTATTAAATACCCTTCTTATTAAATGACTCCTTAATTTGAATTATAACCCCTGTTGTTTATTGCTGATCAAATTAAATGAAAACTCTATCACCTTTTAAGGTTTTGTTCTGCATTTTTTGGGCTTAATGACCAAAAATACATCATAGCTGCTTCAATTAATGCACATGTTTAGTCATTCTTGAATGTTTTTGTATTGATAACAGTCACTACACATTGTTCCTTCCATATACCACTTGGTTTTTTTTATTTTTTCAGACTTTAAAAGTTCAGAAATGTTATACATGCTCACTTTTTGTTTTCAGCCACCCCCCTTTGAATGTATTGGAACAGGCCACTATTAAACAGTGTGTGGTGGGACCAAATCATGCTGCATTTCTTCTTGAGGTAAATTACTTAAATCTGCTAACAAACTTGAAACCATACAGTTAAAATTAATTCTTCTAACATCAAATTGATCAACGTTCTTCAGTAACTGAATACTTGGTTTTGTTTGTATTTTTTTCTGTAACTTGTCTTGCATTTCAATTTTGGACACTTGGTTTTCTTGTTTTAAATATAGGATGGTAGAGTCTGCAGGATTGGTTTTTCAGTTCAACCAGACAGATTGGAATTGGGTAAACCTGATAATAATGATGGGTAAGAAACACTTTTCTTCGTATTAAATCATCCTTTTGAACTGGATAAGCAGCTTGGCTGCTTTTTTGGTTTTGTTTTTGTTTCTTTGTTTTTAAACTAGATTGCCTTTGGAATGGGTACTTTGTATAGATACATAATGGTTATGGTGATGCAGCCAAACAGCCTAGCTTGACAGACTAGTGTAGGAATAAATAGCAGATGTAATTCTAAAAGAAGTGAGACAGGATCCCATTAACTTCAAGAAACAAACCTCTCTACAAATAATCTTTATGAAAGAAACTGTGTTCAATTGTTAAACTTCTTGTAAAATCCACTGTGAGAGTGGTTCCATCTGGAGAGGCTCAGTTTTTAGACCTGTTATCTTGCGTCCAGGTAAGTCCCCCTTAATAGGACTATTTAATGGTTCATATTTGGATGTAAACCGCTTCTTAATATTGAAGCAGCATACTCAGGCTCAGGTTTATGGACAGAACACTCGGTGATTACAATTTGTACATATGCGCTAACTGAAAATTTAGCACAGTGGCTAACTCCAATCACTAATTAGCCTAATATGTATTTGCAACTATGCTATTATGGATAGCTGATGTACATAAGATCTGTCAGGCATGCTTTCCACTTTCTTTTTCCAGTGTACCTATTAATATACAGCTAGATTAGTTTGGAATATTCCCCAAGGGTGTTGCTTAAGCTGGTATGTTACCAGACTAAGTCCCTGAGAATTTAGACCTGGGATTCCAGGTTTTGTTCTTAACCCATTTGGGATTGTTTTGTGACTGATTTACCATCTTTTACTTTCAGTTCAAAGTTGAGCAGTGGCTCAGGGGCAGGAAGGACATCCAGGCCAGGCAGGACTAGTGACTCCCCATGGTTTCTGTCTGGTTCTGAAACTCTGGGCAGACTGGCAGGCAACACCCTTGGGTAAGTTTTGATAGGATTGAGGCTGCAATCTGTTTGTTCCATATTTGAGTATATGTGTATACACATATATAAATTGTATGCAGTATGTGTAAGGGAACGTATAATTACAGCCATTGTGTAGGTAGGGTATAATAAAACAAACTTTACTGACTTGGTTAAAGTAACAGATGTGCAAGTTGACCCTTCAGTACCTAGGATACAGAGCGTTCTTCGTATATGTGTGAAGAATAACTTGGGTTTTGGCTGTGTTGTCTTTTTTTGAATGTTTTTTAGTTCCTTGATTTTGAAAAGTAGTTTTTTAGAGGGACACTATCAATTTAAACCCTGATAGGCTAGCAGGGTAAAGTAAAAGGAGTGCATTTATGCAGGAAGAATCTTTATTATCTATATTTGCAGGCCTTTGTGTGCTCAGTTTTACTGTGCCTTCCTCTACCCTGCCCCAAGTAATGAGCAGTGTTTTCTTAGTTGGCGTCTTATACGCAGTAGCAGGAAGGGAACATTTGGAAAAGGTTGTTGCTCAGAACCTTTTAAATTGTACTATATACTGAATGTACTATATCACTTTTTTTTATCATTAGCTTTAAAATTGATGGTGTCCCTTTATGTAGCAATGTAAATTAATCTTTATGACATAATCACAGTAAACTTGTTATATGCTTTTGTAAGACATGTTGAACAGTGCTGCTTCCTAAGGTTACTAACTGTAGTAGGGAGAATTATGTATATGAACTGTGGCTTCTGCATGTGAATGAATTGTTAAAGAGGGAGGAATTACAGTTTTTCCACAAAAGTGAATTTGTTGTTTATGTTGCCAAATAAGCTAATTTCGTGTGGGGTTTAGTTGCATGAAAGATAACGCACTCCCTTATACCCTCAAACTTTTGGTGAAACCTGTGTGCATCTGAACATAAAATCCACGTGTTAAACTTTAAAGGCAAACTGGTATTGTCACATTTAAGAAGTTACTGTGGAAAGTGTAATATTTTCTTTTTTTTTCCTTGTTATTTTTACCTGAGCATAACTGATAAAAATTGTTGGAAGCTATGTGCTTATTAGACCAACCCTGAAGAGTTCCTAGTTTCTTCCCTTGCATGTTTCAGAACTAGGTAGTTGAAAGTCACCGAATTTGCAGAGTAGTGGTAGACACTATAACTGCTCTGTGAAATGAAGGGAATATTTAACTTAATAAACTGAGTCTAAAAACATGCAAACTGTGGAGCCCTTAGGTTAGATCACTGGATTTGAAAAATTGCTAGTGTGCTGGTGGGCAGTGGGGAGATGTGGAAAACTAGAAGGTGAGCAGAAAGATTTCCATTCATGTTTATTCTGGGTTTAGACAGCTTTAATAGGAATAGCTGTGCCCTTATGGAGGCTTTTGTTCTTCTCTATAACAGGACCAAGTGATGACACACTTGGAATATTTGAATTATTATATGAATATAAAGGTTTTTAAACTGTTAGATATCTAAAGTAGAAAATGCATCTGTAATTAAGTATTAAAATCGAATACTTAACCTTTTCTTTAAACCCACAACTTCCCTGCTAGGAGTTGAATTGGGAATTGTGTTGGAAGAATTTGACTTCCCCTCTCTCCTCTTCCCACCCTTAGAAACAGATTCCTGGCTCATCTTATTTAAAATGTCACATTCTTTTTTGGTTTGGTTTTGGTTTTTTTTTTAGCTTTTTCAGTAGTATGGTGGTTTTTTTAGAACTCTTTTTCTAACTCGTGAGACAAGACTTTTCCTAAAGTCATGCTTGACTGGCTAGAATGCTGAAAATGTAGATGGCTGTGTGACAGGGCCTCCTTTTAGACAGATACTTGAGTTATTCTGTGATTGCGTGGTCTTGTCAGGAGATGAAAAAAAAAGAAAGCCAACAAAAAAGGAGAAGGATGTTAGTAATCAACTTAATCCACAAAATGTAAGACAAGTATTCTCACTTATTTAGCTTTTATAGCTACATGTGGTATACTTTTAACATCAATTTATTAGGTACTTTTTCAGAGAACATACCTTTTTTTCTTGTCTTACTTTAAATGTTTTTCTTTTTCTTGCAAGGAGATTGAGGATTAGGGTGGTTGAGAGCAGGAAAATTCTGCTGATGCTAATTACTGAATAGCAGTAATATCATATTCAGTATCCTTTAAGATAGATTTGTACAACAAAGCTTAGTTAACCATGAAGGACAAACTAGAGTCTTTTAGCCTTTCATGACAACAGAATATCTGGTTTTACGTCCAGAACAGATGCATTGACACAGTTCTGTGGTGTTAAGATCAGTGGAAAGTTGTAATGATCGCGAGTTGTCTATTTCTACAAATTGCTGTCTTTTTACTCCCTTGTTTTGATATTGACTCATAGAAATAAAAAAACCTCTTCTGTCAGTTTGGGCATTTTTTGCAATGTATACAGTTGATGTTGATTTCTCCAACAGAAATATGACACGGGTAGGGTATCTTTTGAAAACCATCCATGAGGATCAGAGAACTATCCAGTGTAAGATCTGTTTTGCAGTAAAGGTTACTTGATATTTCTGGTATAATCTTAAGCAATTTCTTAATGTAAATCAGGGCTCAGAAGTTTTAGAAGATCCATCTGAGCATAGTGACCTTCTGTCAAACAGAGTCCACTGACCATGAAGCTGGTGCATATATACTGTTATAGCAGGAAGTTAACAGCTGAATGTTAGATGTTATGCTGCTGATTTTGTTTGCTTTTAGAAACACTGGGAAATGGTGCGTGCATATATTTATGTATGTATGCATCCGCACAACTATATGAGTAGGAGTGCAACTTCCAGTTGGAGTCCTGTTTCGTATTCTGTGTAATTCAAAACATTATCAGTTGTCTGGTGCTCTTGTTCTTACTGGCTTTGAGAGAGAATTTAATAGTGTTTGTCTATGCAGTCCATCTGCAGTATTTTTCAGAGACTGTCTACAAGTTGTTAATAATAAAATTAAAGCCTTACTTCTTGAAGTAGTCCCCAAAGTATGCTGCTAT
>JAOXJK010000012.1:139210765-139228291 GCA_025774025.1 Xenus cinereus | reverse complement strand
ATATTTAAAAAAAAAAAAAATTGTAATCTAAATCTTCTAGGAGTCGCTGGAGTTCAGGCGTTGGTGGAAGTGGAGGAGGATCTTCTGGGAGATCATCAGCTGGAGCTCGAGATTCTCGGAGGCAGACCAGAGTTATACGCACAGGACGTGATAGAGGATCTGGGCTGCTGGGGAGTCAACCACAACCAGTGATTCCAGCGTCAGTCATTCCAGAGGAACTCATTTCACAGGTATGTGAGCTAGAAACTGCTTGTTGCCAAAAACACGGAGAGCTTCTCATAGCATGTGAACGGGAATGTGTTGTAATAGTAGTGCATTTTCTCCAAGCAGTAATGGCATATAATTGAAAAGATTGACTTTCTCAAGCTGAATTGCTTTTATTCTTAAATGCCTAGTGTGAGTGATAGACTTTTTTTGGATTCTAGAATTCTTGTTTCCCAAGCTTCCACTAAGACAAGGTATGTGTTTAATCTAGATGAGAAATGTCATGCAGTGTGCATTTGCAGATGGAAGATGTAGTGAAAAACTAAAATATTTGAGAATCATGTGAAGCATGTAGCTAATAAAGTTCAGTTTCTTGAAGGTGTATAACGAGGGAGGTGGGTTGACTTTTTTTTTTTTATTAAAAGAGTGATCCATTTTAGATTTAAATGAAAGACATTAAAACTATTTAATCTCTTTAAAATACTAGTAATTCTTATTCATGGACACCTCTACTTATTTTTGTAACAAGTGTAACTGATGAACGTTGGGTATAAATTCCTCTGGTTTTCCCTCTTCACGCACTATAGGCTGAATAAGTGATAGGCTTTGCATTGTGTGATTAAATGGAGTTTGTTAAAATGTTTTAACAAAACATGTTTAACAAACATGTTTGAAGAAAATAATACATTCAAAATATGTGACTAGTTCATGCATTTCAATTCTTAGTTCAAAATGAGTTGCTGATCTACATTTGGAATACAGATGTTAGTTGCTATGCCAAAGATAATCTGCTTGCATGCTTTGAAAGGCCTATAGCATGACTGGCACAAGGCAGGATCTAGCGGGCAAGGTATCTACAGACCCATCAGCGACAGACTGCCTTCTAGTTCCTTTTTCTTTTTGAATTCAAAACCCTGTATAAAAGCTGGGGGCTTCTGCCCTCACAGAGGCAAGATACTGGAGGTGTTGATTACTCTGAAGTTAGGCTTGCTTTCAGGAGGCGGTGTGGTTAGATGACCTTCAAGTAGTTTCTTTCAACTGTAGAGTGGTTTTGACTTCATTATTCACCTCCAGGCTTTTTTGAGAGTGTTTACTGACATCCTTGATACCTTATGTGAAAAAGAAAAACAAGACTACTATCCCTTGGTTCAGACACTTCAATTTTGTAATCTAATGTATGGTTTGTTGGTTAACTTGTAGCTTTGCTTCCCCTTGCTGTTATCTTTTGCTTTAAAATAAAAAAGCATACATTGTTTACCTTTAAAACAGAATGTGTCTAAAATGTTTTTAGGGTAACTCTAAAGCAGCTCAATTGGAAAGAATCTTCACAGCTGGTCTATATAACATAGGTTCTACTGTGTCTCAGAAATCTGTAAAATTCTGGCATAGGATGTTACAACAAAAAATTAAGCTTTGTGTGCTGTTAACATGCCCCCCTTTTTTTTTTCTTTTTGTTTGTCAACAGACCATTTTATTTGGTGCCTCATTTTTGCAGTATTATGAAAACATTCAATACTGGTTTCTTACCTTCTTCACACAGTTTGCAATGTCATCTTCTATGGCATTCAGTAGAGTGTAGTCTATCGGGAAAATCAAAATGCTGTGAGTCCTAGGGTTAGTGGAATAGACCAGAATGCTTCTGGTTTTTGTACATTTGTTGCATCTGTTTAACATTTGGAAGGTTTTTTCTGCATTTTCACTTTGCTATTAAAAATCTAAATGTTGCAGAAACTGCTGAAGATAAGCCTTTAGAAACAGAATGATGAGAAAAACAGAGGAAATAAGGGGAAATGCAAAGAGAAACCACTGTCAAAAAGACGGGGATTGAGGTGTATTTTTGGAACAACAGTTGATTGCAAAACTCTTAATTGATATAGTAAGTTTAAACACTTTTATAGAAACATATAGAACATACTCAAAGACAGATTTTTGCTTTAGCTACAGCATTAAGCATTTCAAGAAGTAGATGCTAAGATTCCATTAGAAAATTTAGTGCCAAAGTTGGTATTCAGTGGCCTAATTTGAACTGAGAGAAAGTTGACTATCTAGAGCAAGATGCCTTTGTCTGTATGTACTGTGATTGACTTTTGTTTTTTATTAGACTTCTTTTAGAATTCAGCATTCTTGTCTTATGAATGGTGGTTGGTGAGCTGAAAATGACCAGTAACCAATTATACTCTGCTCTTACAGGCACAAGTTGTTTTACAAGGAAAGTCCAGAAGTATTATTATTCGGGAACTCCAGCGAACAAATCTTGATGTAAACCTTGCTGTAAATAATTTGTTGAGTCGTGATGATGAAGATGGAGATGATGGGGATGACACAGCAAGTGAATCGTATCTTCCTGGAGGTTTGTATCCTGCAACTTTTGATAAGAAAATGCCAGCGTGTTCGTTCTTTTCTGAATTTAAGCACTGACGGCGTGCTCCGTGCTGTGCAAGGTATGCAGCGAAGACAGTTCTTGCTTATAGGAGCAAAGTCTAAAGATGCGCAAAACAGAAGATGCACTGGGATGTCTTGAGGGATGAGGTTAGGCATTGCAGAATAACTGTTCACCGTGTTTGTGGGTGGCGTGAAAGTTACTTCTTTAGGATCCCAGGCGTTGTAACATCAGCATTACTTACATCTGTATTTTGCTGCTCAACCAGATGCTGAGACTGCTGTGTGGCTTGCTCATAAAAGCTAATTCTAAAACCTTCTAGTGACTTGCATGTTTTTTACTACTAACATATATTCTTAAGATACAGCAGTTTTTAGAGCAAAAATTATGCAGCTTTTTTTCAACCAAATTGCCTCAAGTGAGGGCAAAACAGCTTACAGTTGTTACAGATAGACTGAGAATATATTCTTCATTTCGAGTTCCCCTCATAAATGCTGTAGTATTCTGGCTCTACCGGTAAAATGTGTAATTGAAGTCCATCTATTTTTGAAATATTGTCTGTCCCGTGCAATTGCTTTTTATAAAAGACTTTAAATCTCCTTTTGCATTGGCTAAATAATTTAGGTAATCTTTTCTTGCTGAATAAACATATTTGAAAACATAGCAGCAAAATCTAATGTTTGTGTGAGGTGCACTGCATGAAGAGAACACATCTAAACTCTGACTGCATATTAGTTTTTCTTTCTGTGTGTGTCAAAATGACTTTTTGATATTTTTCTAATAAATGTTTTTTTTTTTTTTTTTCTGCTCATCTGGTTCACCAGGAAGGTTCATGGGCTTCCTCCATCTTTATCTTGTCAATCATGTGATGAGACAAAGGTTTTTTTTGTTCTGCAGCAAAGGCTTTGTATTTCATTTTGCCTCTTATAGTTTCAGTTGCATCTGTCAAGCTTCTTTATTTTGCTGTAGAATCAAGAATCCTCTGGTGAAATGAGTGAAAAATCTTAATAATTTGAGTCTTGTTTTTTAGTGATCAGTTTAGTAACATTAGACAGATACATTGGAGGAAGTAAATTCTCCTCACTCTTTCCAAGTATTCAAGGCAGGAGTTCTTAATCGAGGAATGCATTCAGGTATCCTTCCAGAACCGGCCTTCAGAGTAGAGATTACTAACCGCCCTGTTAGTAGTCATTTGCAGTAGAAGTTCCTTTTAACCATACTAACCAGCTTCCTACAGCAATAACTGTTCTTTTAGTACCCCTTGAGATCATAAGGATCAGTTAATAGGGACCATCTGACAACCTGTGCCCGGTGACTTTTATTTGAAGGTGCCTGCGCTACAGCCTGTGAGCCTTTTGTATTTGAGATAGGTTAAAGTAGTATGCGGAGTTTTGCTGTCTAGAAAACAGTTTTGTCCTTGGCTTAATTTTTAAAGCTTCTCCCCTGTTTAGACTCATCTTTACTATACGGGATTGCAACCTCCTAATATTAGTATTTTTTTGTCCTTCTACCCCACAGAGAAACTGGGCTAACTCTTCCCCAATTCTTGTGGGGAAAGATGTGGAAATGGCAACTGAAATGAACTTGATATGTTTTAATACCAGTCTTCAAAGATGTAATTTGCAGTTTGTAGAATATGCTGTGCCTTCTCTGTCTTAAGTTATTTCAGTTTTATGGGCAAAAATAAGTTTTTTGCACATAAATGTATAAATTTGATACCTGAATGTGATCAAAACAATAGGAAAAGTAGCTGAACACTAGTCAGTGCTGTCATGAATCTACTGTTGGTACATTAAATAGTACAAATTACCAGCCCTCGCTTGTGTCACAGAACCATGCAGGCTAGTTTTCAGAGAAACTTGCCTATAGCTCTCTGGAAAAATAGCAACATTCTGTCCTTCAGAACTACACAGAACCTTCTTTTTTAAGTCTTTTGCTCTAGAAACTTTGCACTCTTCTTGCTTTCACTTATTATCTTGCCCCTGGATGCTTTTGGAACTATAGCATCAGTGTTCATAAAAGAAAACTGTAGATAACTGATAAATGCTATATGCATTCAATGCTTAGTCAGGTTTTTATAAGTCATTCTGCAAGATAAAGAACTTTTTTTTTTTTTAATTATGATTTAAAGCTTTCTGATTTTGTTCCTTCCAAGCACAAAAAAAGCAAATGACAAGACCGCTTTTGCCTCAGGACTTTTGAGGCTCTTGCATTTTGATTAAAAGCATATGCTAATTTTTACTTTCTCGCTTCTGCATGTCTGCTGCTTTGTGACCCTTAAATTTAGGGGTTACTCCTCTAAGCCTTCCAAGACAGAGAAGCTTTTTTAAAAAAAACAAGAGTAATTTACACTTGATTTAAAAAAAAAGATACTTTCCAATCACTGTGTGAAATTAAAAAATTCTTGTTTAATACATCATAATTTTATTAATATATCAGTTGTGATAATTCCAGTTAGTGTTGTGAACACTATGCATCTGAATTTTTTAAGGTATCAGAAAACATGTCTCAGATCTTCCCAAATTCCTTAAAAATGTCTTAAGTGAAGAGCAGAACTTTACTTTTCTGTACAGATTGACTTCAATAAGTGTCTCTTGGGTACTTATTTTTGGACCCTTGTGTACTTTGATTTTGACTTCTCTAATCTAGTTCTGTTTCTTCTGTCTTACGCTAGTTAACAGAGAGGAATCTGGGTTCATTTGATACATAACAAGTACATAAGGAAAATAGTCAAGGTGAAAACTACATAGAACAAGATCTCTTAGCATAGAAAAGACTTGAAAGTCTCTAGATTAATTTTCCAGCTCCTATCAAGTTGTATTTGAGGCTTCTTCTGGGTTTTATGTTCTGTTAATCTTCTGTATAGAGATTGTGTAGAAGTTAAAATATTTTGTTGTTTGTGTAGTTCAGGTTTGTGCATGTGTGCTCCGTAACTTCTGCATGGTACAGTGGGTTCTTGCTAGTGGGACTTGTGAAACATAGCTTTGGCAACATCCAGACTGCTTTGGATTTTGGAATTGAGATAAGCAGCTTTTATAAGGATCCCTTTTTTTTTTTTTTTTTTTTTTTTTTAGGAGAGAAGGGAGATGGGCTGCTATTGCAGCAGTACTTTGTGAATTGGCTTGCGGTGAGGGGCGATGGGAACCAGAACTTAGTGTAGGATCAGTTCAGTGGCTTGCCTTTGGGGAAAACAATTAGGTGTATGTTTTTTTCTGTGGTTTTGTTGGCGTGGTTTGGTTTTCTTTCTTTGTGTGTTTTTTTTTTTTTTGTGTTGGGTTTTTTTTGTTTTCCAGATGAACTTCAAGTTGGGCAATGTTTTGAATAAATGTGTCTGATCAAGAGATGAGTTCTGGAGTTCTGTTTGAGTCTGGTTTCCTAGGAAACCAAAATACTTGTTTCTCTCCCTTCACTGCCACAGTTCTGCCAATTTAATCCAAACTTTAAAAGGAGGAGAAACTGAAGACATTGAATTCTTGAATATTTCATAAAAATATGCAGCTGAGAAGAGAGGAGAGAACTTAATGATTACCCCCTTAAGGGAAAAGGTTTAGTGCCAGCTCAACTTGAGATCGGAATTGATCTGGGCAACGCCTTCAGCTAATGAATCCAGTCATAATGCTTCGCATGGAGCCATTGAAAATAAAAATTTTCTCAGTACTTGAATTGCTGCTTACGTGCATACTGAAATTTGATTTTTTTTATTGGGGGGGTCGGGTTGGTGGTGTGGTTTGTTGTTTTTTTTTTTCTTTCCTCTGTGCTGGATATCCTTTTCCTTTGAATTTTCGATGGTTTTTACTAGTGAATCATAGGTACTTTCTTACCTAAATAGGTTGATCAGAATTATCACATCTAAGTGTGAAGGGTGTGGTCTGATTCTGATCTAACATGACACAAGAGATGAATGATATCATCCATGGGATTTTTCTGAAAAACAGGAAAATAAAGTCATAGAGTGTTTTTGTTTTTTTTTTTTTTTCTCCTGGATTCTTAAACTCGATGTAGCCATGCAGTATCTATGTTTTCACAGCACTAAAAAAATTCCAGTGATGTTTGAAGGGGAGTGGATTTGGCTCCTATCCCTACTGGTTTTAGCACCTTTACTCAAATAGAAAATAGAAGAAGAGAGATCTCTTGCAGAAATGTTGGAAGAAAATTAAAATCCGTTTTGAAGCTGAAATTTTCTTACCCAGAAAAGGCTTAGTTTCCTCACTTGTGTTAATGCATATTTAGCCAAAACTCACATAGTTTTGGTTCTTAAGTCTGAAGGCTTGAATTTTTACTTTCCTTTTTGTAAATACAGCTAAACTCAAGATGCCTGACGTGGTGGAAGGGTGTGTGTTTGTGTGTGCGGCTTGAGAGTGTCTTGTTTGTCAAGAGGATTTCTGGCTTAGCCTACCTTAAAAAAACCTATACTGTCCATTTTGAATGAGGCTGGAGAGTTCTTTTCTGTACTGGCCAATCCTGTTCCTAAAAAGAAATCAAAGATTTTTGCAATTTTTGGATGGATAGTGACCAGAAAAATTTTAAACGAGTTGCTAGACCTTAGAGAGGTTGGAGCTTATCTAGTAAAAGATGGTCATGGTGGCCGTGGGAGGAGGGAAGAGGAGCTGCTTGTGAATATTGGAAGATACAACAGAGTCTCACCTGTGTTTCCAGCTCTTAAAGTCTGGTACTTATAAGTTGACACTCTTAAGGTGAGGTGTAGAAAGCCAGTGGAAAACAAATTATCAGGTAGGATAAGGCCACTCTGAGTGATCTGAAGTGTTTCAGTAAGACAGAGACTGTTTGCCAAATACAGATTTTTTTTTAATTTTTTTTACTAGGATTTCCAAGCAGCCTGCCACGAATGACTTCCTAAAACGTACTGTATGAACCATTGAGTCCCAAATGGTGTGCTTTTAGAAGCATGGGCTACACTTGAGTGGGTTACTTGCTTAATGCAAAGAGCACTCGTGCAGGTCTTGCTTTGAAATCCACAGCGCTCGCTGGTTACAGCTCTGGTTTTCTGGGGACAGCTGGTTGTAGTTGGTACGTGTTACATTTCCTAGAGATGAGAGTTCAGAAATTTAAGGATGAATAGTCTGATGTGCAGGGATGTGAAAGTCTTGTAACGCTTTCAGTGGCTGTAAGTGGAACAGTTAAGTGAATTCATACTGGCTGTAAGTGTGGACTTCTGGCTCCTCTTCAGATTTGGATAAACTCTCCTGTGTGTTCCTGCCCTGTTTCTTCATTCCAGACACTGAGAAAAAGACCCCAAATAATCAGTTCCTACTGTTAAGAATACTTTTATTTAACTTCAAACCTTCATTTCTAGCCACTGTTTTGTTTGATGCTTATTATGAGGCAGAGGCTGAGAACTGGGTGTGTTGAAATCACGCATGTTCCTTCTGTGTTTGCTGGAGGGACTCTGTGTGTAGCCTCACGTTACCTTCACCAGTGGTTTAAGCAGGTGAGGTTGTCCTGCTGCCAGAGGGAGCCAGCCTGCCATTCCCTTGCATGGTGGTGAGGTTTGTATGCCTGCATGGGTTAGCTGAAACCTAATTTGGGGAGCCTGATTGTTTTTCAGTCAGGTTTGCTTGAAAGCTGGGGAAGGGGCAAAACTTCTCCTCTGGCAGCAGTGGGGTGCAGTCAGCTTTGCTGCATGTGGTGAGGCACCACCTTTGGGGCTCTGTTTGACTACCCAGTTAAGCCAGTCTGAAGATTGCTTCCCACCTTCCTGCTACACCCTATGAAGTACTATTTCAAGCCAGGTGAATGCTCTAGTTGCAGATTTAGAAATCCCACCTTGCCCTGAGGAGGTACCTACCACAGGGATGAAGGAGGGAAATAGGACTGTCCTTTCTGTAGCAGCAAGGTGGTAGTCAGGTTTAGTTGTTTTATCAGTCCATATTGCTGGACTTCGATAAATTACATGAATTTTCAGTAGCCTCTTTTGTGTGTGGATAGTAGTAAATGGAAGGAATCTGTTCTACACTTTGGTGGTGATCAGTAATTTAGAGAAGCTCAAGTTTTCTAATATAGAAGCTAGGGCAGTCTCAGTATTTAAGTTCATCTTTTTGGTTTGGGTTGTGGTTTGTTTTTTTTAATTGCATGATATTAAAAAATGGTACTTTTTGCAGATAACTTGTTCTTAATGTAGCTACCTTTTAAAGCTTTGTTCTGAGAGCTGCAAGCTACTGGCCTGTCAATTAAACAAGCACGTCAATCTCTGAAAGAAACGTTCCATGGAGAATGTACAGTCTTTGACATCAAAGACATGGCTTTGTGAAGGCCAGCTTTCACCAGCAATTCTGTCCTCCCTTAATTCTAGGTCGTCTCTGGAGTTCTGCGTTAACGTGCATGAGTGTGTGTGCACATGTATGTATATGTATCTATCTTGCCCTAGTGCTTTGTTCTTTCAAGTGTCAGGCTAAAGTTTGAATTTCTGGGTCACAGAAAAATGCGTTTTGGGCAAGTTAGTTTGGGAACTGTGGTTAGAGAAGGGACAGAGCAGTTCTTGTAGGGAGGCTGGTTTCGTTCGCTGGTCCGCCAAGCTCGATTGTAAATGTGGTTGCATAGGAGGCACATGAGTTTGCACTGGTGAATCTGAAGAGCAGAAATTCAATTAATAGATAGGGGTTTTTCTTTGTTTTGATATTTGTTTAGTTGATGGTCTCTCTAGCTGATGTTTTAAGTAGCTGATTATTCACTTAAGACCCTTGTCTCCTCTTATAGAGGATCTTATGTCTCTTCTGGATGCTGACATACATTCTGCTCACCCAAGTGTCATTATTGATGCTGATGCTATGTTTTCAGAAGATATTAGTTACTTTGGTTATCCATCCTTTCGGCGCTCATCACTTTCCAGGCTAGGCTCATCCAGAGGTAATTTTGCACCTTTTTTCTTTGTAATAAGTAGTTTGCTGTGGAAAAAGCTAGTGATAGTACACACTGGTGGTTTAGATTGTGATTTAATGTGAAAGTAGACTGTGATATGTTGTCAAATATAGAGTAGACAAATAGACTGTTACTCATTATCAAAATTATTAACAAATTCTGAATATTATCAGGTAAGTTCTTGCAGAACTTTGATAGTCATGTATTTTAAATCTAATTGTTGATCATTGGTGTTGCAAGGTGTTACATAATTTTTGCATGTAAGTTTATTTTAAACTGTAGCGTAAGTACCTACTAATACATTGATTGCGTTACAAATATTTAATTTGGCTCAAAAATGAGTAACAATTGATGACATGCAGCATTCTTAATCTTTCTTTTTTGTTCTTTTTTTTTTTTTTCCTTTTGGGTTGCTCTTTGTTCACTGTTCTTCACATTTCCTTAATTGTCCATGACGGAAGTTACCTTTATGGAATGAGGAACTTTAGGTACTAAGGAGGCAGAAGAAATCTAAATTTTACTTTTTGGAAGCATTTTTCTAGTTGGATAAGGAGAACTATTGGCAGCTGATTAAAAAAAAAAAAAAACAAAAAAACAAAAAAACAAAACAAAACACAAAACCAAAAACCAAACACCTCCTTGAGCAGTGTTAAGGCATTTTTTCTTTTTTTTTTTTTTTTAAGCATATCACAGTTAAAAGATTTATAACAGGCCATGCAGCAATTTCCTATCTTTTTGAAGCTGTTGCGCAAATGCCTAGAGTATTTCCAAACTGTTAATCCAACCTCTGCTGTGATTGTTTGTTTAATACAGTTCTGTTGCCTTTCATGAATGTGTTTTAGTATATTAATTGCTGAACATGTAAGTTCCTGTTACAAAATTTAGTCAGGGGTCAGTGTGATGTTAGCTAGAAAATAAGTACAGTACTTTATGAAATGTATCTGTAAGACAAGCTGTTGCGTTTGGCTTCTGTAAAAACTTTCGCACTTGTCTAATGCAGCAAAAGACCCAAGACTTGGCGTAATTTGTTGAAACTATGATATAATAATGTGGTCATCTCATACGTGTAATTCCAGTTGATATTTGTGAGCATAAGTGAAGTACTTAATAGGTTAAATGCATTATGTGCATGTACGAATATTCAGCATCTGACGTGACTCCTTCTAAATTCCTCCTTTTTTTTCCTTTCCTAAGGTTATTCTATATAAGACGTTACCACGAATTTTATAATCCTTATTTTCCATGCATAGTTGACTCTTGGAAAGTTAGTTTGATTACCTGATTTAAAAAATTTATCTGCATGAGCGAACTGCAGAGTACTGGCTTTAGACAGTTTGTAGGCCAATTGGAGGGGAAGCATTTTGGTAAGGAACATTTTCCTACAAGGATCCTTTTTAAAACTTGTCTGACTCTTGAAAAGTTTCATTTGATCTACTCAAAACAGATACACTTTATTTTATTAAATCCAGTCCTACAGAATATTGCTTTAAACAAAAGGGGTTGGATTATCAAACGTATACGAGAGCTTTTTTTAATGCTTGCTTTCTTTAACCTTTTCAAATTACTGTTTTTTTGGGAAAGTTGTGAGACTCTCTAATAAATACTCTTTTTTGGTTTGCATCAAGATATCCCACAGACTATATGGACTTAGATTATTTTTTTTGTTGTTGCTGTTGTTTCTACATTGATAAAACAATACTACAAAACTCTGCATATTGTACTATAAAACTTAAATTGCAATGTTAAATGTATTTGGCCTCATACGATGTAAGTGAAAATGCTTTAGCATTTTTTATAGTGCACAAAACTGTAAGACTTCTTTATTTCTAGCCTATGTTTATGTTTAGTAATTCTAAAGTACATATGCTTGAAAGGGTTAATGTATTGAATGTTGCATGTCAGGACTTTAATTTAATCTGTGTGAGTAGATTTAACTGCTGTTAGTTGCATCCTGAAGGGTCTTTACTAGAGAGTGGCTTACTTTTATCCCACTGGTGTGACCCAATTGCATACCAGTTCTCCTTCTTCCCTTAGAGAGAGACTCTGAGCTGTTGCGTGAACGTGAGTCCGTTTTACGTTTGCGTGAACGAAGGTGGCTTGATGGAGCCTCATTTGATAATGAAAGAGGCTCTACAAGTAAGGAGGGGGAACCAAACCTGGACAAGAAGAATACACCTGTTCAAAGTCCTGTTTCTTTAGGAGAAGACTTGCAGTGGTGGCCAGACAAGGTACTGATTTTTTTTTTTTTTTACTATTTATATGCATGCTTTGCAATAGAACTGTTTTTTTCAAACAAATACTCTGTGTTTCCCTTTTGAATATCACATCTCAGTTTATGTGAGATAATGTAATAAAGCATACTCTTTATTATGCACTTAGGAAAATTATTAATAACTAGTTATGCCCTTATAGCTGCACTTCTGTTATTACTGCTTTAATTTTGTTCTCCATGTGTGTTGAAGATAGATCATGAGGTTTGGGGATTTTCTTTTTTCTTCGTTTTTCGCTTAGGTCCTCAAAGCATTTAGTAGGCAATAGGAAACTCATGAAACAATTTAAATTATCCTTCATGAAGGAAACCTTTTTTCGATTAGCATTATTATTCCCAGAGATACGTTCTGTTTGAGTGGATTGGACTTTCAAGCAACAACAGTGAAAGTTGGTACTTACTTGCAGTTGTGTTTTGAATTGACCAATAACTTCAGCGAATATTGGTTGCTCCTTCAGAATCGCTTTGGCTCAGCTTAGCTGCTTTTCTCTGTAACCCTAATTCCATTTTCAAGGCAAGAAGTAATTCCCATATGAGATAAAAGAATAATGGGAACACCAGCACTATGTTGCTAGCTGGGTACATGTAGTCATTTTCTTAATGAATTTACCTAGATGCTTGGCGAAATCACTTTAAAAAACAAACCCAACCCAAACAAACCAACAAACTTCCCAGCAATGGAAGTAATTGTCTGTGTTTTAGACCAAATTTTATGGACTTGGGGTGTCTTTCTAATATTCAGTTTTCTGTCTGCAGTGTCTGTGAGGTTGCTCTTTTGATATGTCACGCTTTCATTTTCTATGTCTCTGTTTTTTCCTTTCAGACTAAATACAGGTAGAGAGTTTGAAGAGGGAGGTGAATTTAGAGGTTTATTTCTGCTTACAGCAGCTCACTTTTGGCTGCTCTCATCTTCATTTGGGCATTCAAACTGAGAAATGAAGATACCTAAAAAGAATGTTTGTCTTAATAGTTGCTTACCCAACCAGACTTTTTATGTCTAAAGTGTGATTCTGTTTTGTTTTTCAGCCAGTAACATTGAACTTCTGTGTCATTGAAAATTGGCAGCTTTTGTCCCCCTTGCTTTTGCCATAATGGTAGAATGAGAGAGTCCTCTGGCTTGGGTAGAGAGAGATTTCAGAGGTCTTGGCATCAGAGAATGAATGTAGTTTAGATTTTGAATACTAACTTATCTTTTTTTTCTTTCCATTGCTATGTTTTGGTAACATTATTATGGTCATTATTACTGTTCTGTTTTTTGTTTCGTTCTGTCTTTTTACTACTTCAGGAATGTTTTTCCTGTTAACCCCATTCTTCTCCCAGGCCCTCCAACTTAGTTACTAAATTAGGAGTTGTGGTTTTTTTTCTGGATGAGGTTTTTTGTTATTTACAAACTCAGCAGATCTGCTGAGATCTAAACTCCTGCCCTAGGACAATTATTGCAGTTTTTTATTGAGCATCTTATATGGAATTTACTTGCTCTGTTACCTAATTGCATGCTTGTTCAATTTGAATACACCGAACTTCCTCCAGGATAGCTGTTTGCATATGCACTCGTATAAACCCTACCTTCCAGTTAAATGAAGGTATCTTACTGGAGAGGCCTTTCATCTTTATCCAAAAGCAGTTAAACTTTTCATCCTGTCCTTCTACTGAACATTCATAAGAAATTTTTCTGCGTCTTTCTTGCTGTAGCTCCACTCTGAAGTTTTGGTGGTGGTGTCTTCCAACAGAAATTCTTCAAGGTGAATCCTGAGGGAGATGATTTAGCTGAGATGCCAGTTCAGATGCTTCTTCCATTTTGAAAACTGGAAAAGAGATCTTGAAATGTTAATGGAAAAGACAGTAAGCTAGGGGAGAGATTGAAGTACATGAGGAATCACTACAAAATAACCAATCTTGCTAGCAAATATTTTTCCTTCTTTTTTCATCATTTTGACACTTAGCATTTGAGATAGAACTGTATTAGTTCATGGTGAGGATGGTTTACTTGCATTTATGGTAGGTAAAGTACCAACCTGAGATGAATGGATGAAACTTTTGGAAAACTGTGTTCCCGAATGTGTTGATTTCACAGACAGCCTGAGACTAATGATGTTGAGACATGATGCATAGGTTCTGAGTTTTCTCCACAAAATAAGTGAAATCAGCTGCTCAAGAATTCAAGTCAATGAATGAACTCTTCTGACAGTTTGAATCTCATCGGACTGTAGTACTGTTAGTGTCAACTGCCCGTATCAGCATTATGCCATGCGTATCAGAGCTACTCTATAGTATGGCAAGTGTGGCCTTTTTTTTTCCTGCTATACCGTAGTTAGGTGCCAGCTCAGCCTTTAGTTTGTTCAAGGAGGTATATTCTGTATAGCTATTGAGAGATTTAAGCAACCTGTGTTATCTTCAAGTATGTAATTTCTCTGGTCTGAAGTAAGAATTTATAGTTGAAGACATAAGACTCTGGTTACAGAGCCAGAGCTGTCACGTTGTTCACTAATGGCATCTTTATGCCATTAGTCTTTTGAATGGCCTCATGGAGGTGTGTGTAGCATTGTCCTAATTTTTAGATCACAACTAATCACAACTTTTGATGGAAGGGATAGAGAAATTTTGAATGGCAAGTCCCTTTAGTGTTGAGCCTGTGGTATAAAACTGTTTATGAGAAGTTGTAAAACATATTAGCAGGATTAAAGGTCATAATGATACTGTCTTGGATCAAAAATTAATTGCTTTCCCTACTTAACTTTGAGGCATTAGGCCAAATAACTTCCGAAGATTCATTTATGCTGATGAAGTAAAGAGGCATCTCATTAGACTACAGTTGTTTCTGATGATGGTTCTTTCTCAGAATATGCAATAGTTATACAATGGCAAGTATTAATTGTGACAGAGATTAGCATTCATGCCATGTCTGTGCTGTGTTGGTAAATGCCCTCCAGAGCAAAATATTTCTTTTATAGAATCATAGAATGGTTTAGGTTGGAAGGGACCTTAATTAAGGATCATCTAGTTCCAACCCCTCTGTTGATTTAACTATTTCTATATCCTCCTATCAGGGTATAAAAGAGAATTGGTTGTGTTTGCTTCTGCTCTCCCTCCCTTCTCCCGACCCTCTCCCTTCCTTTCCAAAATATCGGTAAACATCTTGAGCTATTGGTAAGAGATATGTTAAAACCTGTGTTACTCAAGGACACACTCACACTTCTTGAAATGTGCACTTCTGGGCATGAAAATAGTTTTAAAAAAAAAAGTGTGAATCCAATTTATGAAACTAAAAATGTTTCCACTTGTAAACTTCTGTAGCTGAAAGAAAACTCTCAATTTGGGATTCAGATAAATGTACGGATGGTGGGCTTTTTTTTCATGATCTGACAAGAGTTCTGTTTCCCACCAGGTGGCTGAAAGACTTAAATGTGGTATATTTTAATCTAAATGAGGCAGCTAAAGATGCTGATCTGGGAGATAACTACTACAGAGATGGCTAGTTATCATGCACCTGTCTTCCAGATTTGTAGCCATAGAATACGTAATTTGATTTTATACTAGTTTGTGTTGTTTTTTTCATTCTTTAAAAGCTGTATTCTCCCTTAAGTGGAAGGGAATTTTTAGTTGTTACTAGTGAAGAAATTTAGAAAGGTGTTGTCTGTCCTATAGCTGCACTTGCTGAGAAGCAATGAATGGACGGGCCTTAGAAATGTTTCTCAGTAAAGAGAAGTAACTGTTTTGTGGAATCACTCAAATTCACAGGTCTGTAGTTTGATACTTGTTTCAACGCAAGAGGGGAACAGGAACTTTGAAAAAGGGAGATTGTAACTGCTGCGTAGTTCCTGCAACATTGACATACAGCCAAATCTAAGAGAGGGGGAAAACAGGCCCCCGAGATCTGGGCGAGGTACAGGATGAAGCAGTTGAGCAAAGTGGTACTATCTCAGTAGTAGAAAGGTGCCATATTAGTTTTGGGAAAACATTAAAACCAACATGGGGTTGGGGGGGTGGAGGGGGAAGAACAACCCATAATTAGAAGCTTTTCCAGCATATCAGATAATAACGATGCATTAATGTGACAAGTAGCACGCTGATTTTTATTTTCTTTTTATAAACTTGATCATGTTTGCAGTTATTTACCTTCAGAAGTGAAAGATAAGAATTGTTTCATTGATAGTGAATTTGATAGTTGATTTCTCAGGTAGTTGGAAGATAAATTCATGAGTATAATTAGGAATGGAATAATGTCGCTCTTTTATTCATTTCAAAAAGCCAGAATTTTAGAGGGAAACTTTATTTAAATGCCAGAAGTCAAGAGATCGTCTCATCTTTAATTCTATGAGCAGTGTTGTGTTCTTAAAATATTGTGGAAGCTCTTAATAAACTGTCTGTGTTACTTGCCGTGATATTGCTAAATTTCAGAAAAATAATATCTCTTTCTTTCTTCCCTCTCTCTGTCAGAAGCAATAATGCTTTTTGTGTGTGTTTGAGGGCAAGCTGAGCTTGAGACAAACTGGATGTATCTTTATTTTTAAGTTCAACTTTCATGGGAACTCTGAAAAAAACAGTTACAGGTTCATTTTTTTGCATTTATATATACATTTATAATATTGCTCTCTTAGACTTCATATTTCTGTATTTGTAGGATGGAACAAAGTTTATTTCTATTGGAGCTCTGTATTCTGAGCTCGTGGCTGTTAGCAGTAAAGGAGAACTCTATCAATGGAAGTGGAGTGAATCAGAGCCTTACAGAAATGCACAGGTACTGTATATCTTTAACTGCTTACCTTCAGAATGATTTATATCCTTTGAATATCTAAAATATTTTTTTTGTTTCCAAAGAATCCTTCGCTACATCATCCACGAGCCATGTTCTTGGGGTTAACCAATGAAAAGATAGTGCTCCTTTCTGCAAATAGTATTAGAGCAACTGTTGCCACTGAAAATAACAAGGTATGAGATGTGTGCTGCTTGCTGAATTATACAGAGCTGTTTGTTTTCAGTTACTTGTAGTGTAATACAGAAAAGTTGATTCCTCTGCTTCATTGGTAGTAGAAAGTACTTAATTTGTTCATTCATTCCACTTCTTTTCCTCTATACAGATGTAAAAACAAAACAGAAACCCAAGTGGTGTTTTGTGAAAATGCAAAAAAAGGTTAAAAAAATATCTGGTAGATTTACAGCTTGAAACAGTTAAAAGATACTGGGTTTACCTGATTATCTGAAATACTTGACTTTTTGCTGTTGCGGTAGAAACTGACAGTAGTTTAAGAATAGGAAAGTTTGTTAATGTTCTGTATATATTTACTAGAAAAACCAAGGCCATTGTTGTGGTTTTGACGAAATTGACCGATCAGAAGGACAGATGGCCCCTCCCTCCCCCCTCTAAGAAAAAGAGAGGAGAGGAAGAGATAAAAAAAAAGATTTATGAGTTTAGAAAAAACTAAACTACTTTAATGAAAATATAAATAAATAATGAAGTAATAAATAATAATAAGAAAAGGATAAAAGGAAAAAAAATATACACTATATACAAAAACATATCAAGCTCCCAGGGTGATCATCACGGGGAAAGTCCCAGGCTGGACTCGGTGATGGACAGGAGCTGGATTCTGGATCTGGAGTCAGGAATGCTCGGATTGGGATCAAAGGCAGACGAACAGACAGGGTCCTCTTCGGAGGTCGGCCATTGAAGGAAGAGAGTTGACCCTTTGATGCCTCAGCTTTTATACTGAGCATGATGTGGATGGGATGGAATACCCTGTTGGTCAGTTTTGGGTCACCTGTCCTGTCCGCTCCTCCCTGCAGGTGGGACCCCTCT
>JAOXJK010000012.1:139176549-139210665 GCA_025774025.1 Xenus cinereus | reverse complement strand
AAAATTAGTTCTGTTTTATCTCAAACCAGGACAGCCATAGAAGCTGTCAGTGCTGTAAAGTAAGTTATCTGAATATGCTTTTCTGCCCAGTTAAGAGTGAACTTGAAACTGATTTGGTAAAATGCATGTTGAAGTATTCTTATGAGACCTCTCTGTACTTTTTTTTACCTTTTTTGGTTTTGTTGGGGACTGGAAATAAAGGGGAAAAACAATAACCTGAAAAGCTCTTTTCTGGGAAAAGAAAACATGGTAAGGGATAAAATCCCAAAGGCAATCATTGGAGTTTGGTTGCTTTTTTGTTCGGATGCTTTTTTTTTTTTCTCTTTCAAAACCAGTAAAAATTGCATTAAAAGTTCAACTTTTCTTTTTCTCCCCTACCTTCTTCATTCCTTTCTTCCCTTCTCCCTTAGGTTGCTACGTGGGTAGATGAAACTTTAAGCTCCGTAGCTTCTAAATTAGAACACACTGCACAGACCTACTCAGAGCTTCAGGGAGAACGAATTGTTTCTTTACATTGTTGTGCTCTTTATACATGTGCTCAACTAGAGAACAACTTGTATTGGTGGTAAGTAAATACTGTGTTTATGTACAACAGTGTAGATCCACTGGATGTCTTCATGTCCTTGGCTCTGAGCATTGCAAAACTGCTGAACTACAGTTGTGCTGAGTTCTGAGACTCTGCACTTTGAACTTAGGTTCCCTTTTTAAAGTATATTTATTCTCTTTAATGCTTAAAGCTTTCGTATCCAATTATAACATCTTTAAGAGAATAAGGTTATTCTTTTAGAAGATGTGTATAAATGCTTCAGCACTCAGATGTATCAGTACTACGCAGTATCAGAAAATAACCTTCTTTATGCCTTTCAGGCCTTTTTCAGATTATAAATATGGAACAAACTTACCCATGTATGAGGTCCACTTTCTTCTGTCAGGCTCTGTTAGGAAGATTTGGTCTGTTGCTTTGTGATCTAAATCTTAAAGAAGGGAGAAATAACATCAGATGCTCCCTCTGGAGCTTGTTAAAATATAATGCTTTTAAACATAGTAAAATATGAAATGTTACTTAAAATATTTAAACTAACAATTTGATAATTAAGAAGTCTATTTTAAAATAAAAATCCTCCAAACCTCAAAATAACGCTCCCCAAGGAGCTCTGAAATTAATTTCTAATTTGAGTGAATTCATTGGATATTACTCATGCATTGTCAGGATGCATTATTTTTGTCAGTGTGTCAGGAGTTGTTGTATTACATATCATGCCCAAAGCTCAAGTAGCTTTTAGGCATGGATGAGTTAAATACTTGATGATAAGTTGGAAATCTGAGCACTGAAAATTGATTCTACAAAACAGCTTTCTCATTAAATTCTAATAACTCTATAGAAAATGTTTAAGTAGAATTGTAGCTAGGCTTGTAAACTTAAAACACAGCCATATTTTATTCTGACTTCTAGTCCCCAGTCTCAAAATTACAGCTCTCTGGTTCTTGACCCTTATATTATGTCATGGCTGACATACCTCAGAGTAATTACTCTTAGTATAGAAACTAATAAGCCGTAACATTGGAGATTGGCTGTTAAAACCTGCCATTTTTACTGCTTTTAGAATAATCATTGCAATATATAAAAAGACATATTAGCATTTATATGTAATTTTTGAAAGCAATTTATTTATTAACCAGCCTGTCCTTTCTGGGAAGGGTTAAATGTCTAGCAGTGGTGATTTTTATGTTAATCAGATTGATGTAGACAGAAGCTTCTGTTACTATTGATACCGTTAGTTACAATGGTCTATAGTACACTGCACAGGATTTCCATTTCCAGCGTTGCACAGGACTGATGCTTTTCATGTTTTACTTAACATGAAGGCAGTTTTCAAGTAAAAGCATCTAACTCTATAACTAACTGGCTAAAACATGAAGTATCAAAATAATAAGCATGCTTAACTGTGCACGTAGGCCTTATTTTCAGCTAAATAGAGTGGATCCAATTGCAAAAGAAGCGTCCTTTTTTCCCCTCTTGCAGCTTAAGTCTGTCGTAAGTCCTAGACTCCTTCAGCTATGTCCCCAGAGAGAAAGCGAGGCTTTTAGAATTTAAAAACAAAAAAAGCTTATCCTGTTTCCCCAATGACTGCAAATTATGGACATTACCACTAGTCATGGGAAAAATATCTTCAAGTGCAGAGGGGACAACCCGCAACTTGAAAAGCTGCGACTGGAGTGTACTGTCTGCGACAGGGGTCTTGAAGCGTTTTAGACTAGAAGGAAAGCCATTTGGCAGTGACATCTTACATGCTCTCCCTCCTTCCACCCCCAGGGTTTGGGAAGTAGGGTTGAATATAGAAAAAGATTGTCATTTCTACAATGCTTTGAGATTTTGGAAAACGTGGCACAGAGACCTATGTATTTGCTCATGACTACATTAAACAGAAGGAATAGAATGTTTAAAGTTATAAACAAAGCATTTCTTTCATAGCCTTTTTAAAAATTATATGTTTTTTTCCACAGGGGTGTAGTTCCTTTCAGCCAAAGGAAGAAAATGCTAGAAAAGGCCAGAGCGAAAAATAAAAAGCCGAAGTCTAGTGCTGGTATCTCCTCTATGCCAAACATAACCGTTGGAACCCAGGCAAGTGCAGCTGTCACAAGTGGCATTTCTACAGTGCTATATGATGAGCTTACATCCTGTTCTTAAAAAAAAAAAAAACAAACCCAAAACAACAAACCAACAAAACTCATTAGATTCTATTCTTGTTATGCAGAAAAGTTATATCAAAAATATGGCATTAACATAGTATCTTTCAATTTTATCACTGTAAATTGATGTGTCCTGTTAGTGTTGTTATTGTTTTACAAGTGTGATTATTGCTGCAAACATGGAGGGTCAAGCTGTACTCATACAAAGTACTTCTGTTTTAACTTACCTACTGATTCTGTATTTTGAGAGAAAGATAGAAATGCGATTCTCAGTAGAACTCATACCTTTGTAAATGATTTGGCATTTAAGTGCCTGCAATATTAGTGTCTGGGTTTGATTTATTTTTGCAGTGGGATAGCCCTGTGGTTTGAAGCCTTTACCAAAAAGGTTAATAGCTGATACAGAGGTGTAGGTGTCTTTTTGTGATTAGTCTTGGAACTGGTATGAGATAAAACAGCTTCTTCCCGGGGAGCACATTTCTTTTGGTTCCCAATCCATTCTAATGAACTCTGGGGTGAGTCTTTGTTACTGGATGAATTGTTCCTTTTGTGGTTGAGCATCTAAATGCTATATATTGAAAGCAACAGCTTTAGCAACACAACTGTTTATCTGTGAATTGCACAACAGCCTCTTTTTTCCTAGCAAAGTGCATAGTGCATCATGCTGACTTTCTTCTTCATTTAGTTCCGTAAGTTTTCTTATTTTTTTACTACTACATATGTCACCAAGAAAATGCATGCAATATATGATGTCCCTCAGCATAATCTATTCTTATAGAAAGAAATATTTCTCTCTGTAGGTGTGTTTAAGAAATAACCCCCTCTATCATGCTGGAGCAGTTGCTTTTTCAATCAGTGCTGGAATTCCTAAAGTGGGTGTGTTAATGGAATCTGTGTGGAACATGAACGACAGCTGTCGATTTCAGCTTCGGTCACCTGAAAGCTTGAAAAACATGGAGAAAGCTAGCAAAACTACTGAGGCAAAGTAAGTGTTGAGAACACATACGCTCAGAACACGTATTTGATATACTCTTGGCTCGGTGATTGATTAAAAACTGAAAAGACAACAGGTCAGGTTTTTACCAGATGGAACTTTTTGCCTTCTTTATAAGATTCTAGTTTTCTTGCAAACTCTGTTAAATGTGCAGAAATGCTCACTGCAGGAAAGGTGTTTCAGTTTTGTGAAACCGCAATGGAAATGTGAAATACAGAAGGAATATTAAATGAAGACTTTACTTCAGTGATTCATAAAGTTTCCAAGATTTTTATGTTTGAGTAACTGAAGTGGTTTTGTTACAGAACTTAAATGTTTTCTGGCTGTTCTTCATGGCATTGAGAAATCTGCTTCAGCCCCTTCATAGTTTGAAAAAAATGATTGGGTTGACAACTACCAGTTAAGTGTTTCTTAAAACAGATTGAAAACATTTCAAGAAAAACTTGAAAAAGTTTAGCAGTTCTGGAGTTTTAGATTACTGTATGAAGCTAATAGTTCTTCCTGTTTTCAAATCCCTGATAAAAAAGCATGGTACCATTCCCGACATTGGATGGATAGCTTTGTCAGTTAGGATGGCTATTCCCAAGTAAGGGGTTATTTCTTTAAAGTATTGGTTTAAAATTGGTTTAAAACCCCAAACCAAGTGGAAAAAAAAAAAAGTGGCTGGCATAGACTAACACTTTGTCCATTATCACAGAAAAGATTTCACCTTTTTCTTTCTTTATTCTAAGTAATGCTTTTTGTTCTAGACCTGAAAGCAAACAGGAACCAGTGAAAACTGAGATGGGTCCTCCACCATCCCCAGCTTCCACTTGTAGTGATGCATCTTCAATAGCAAGCAGTGCATCAATGCCGTATAGTAAGTAACACGTAGCTCGTAGTAACATATTTGTGTAGATAAGAAGTTTTCATAGAAGGCAGTTCTACGAAGATTCTGTACTCATTTCGGAATCTGATTAACAATCCTTTTTTGGTCTTTCAGCCTGAACCACAATATATGTAAAGGCTTTTGTAGTAGACTTTAGACGTCAGTGTTAAATTTAAACTTACTAGTGTAAGCAGTGACTACTTTGGTATACGGTGTATCTAAGCAAGCATAACATAACAAGCATTCTTAGTTCTTAGAATCAAAAGTATTTTTCAGAAGGTGATTGAGTCTCAAGATAAAGTTGTTTATGTTTAATTGCAATGCGATAGTGAGTTTCTTTACAGCCCAGAAGTTGAACTTGCTTTGGAAAATTCCTTTTAAGTTTAAGCTGTTCTTGCACAGCTCGCTGTGCCAGTGCGTAAAGCAGTAGTCGGTCATCTGTTACATAAAATGTCTAAACCTAGATGTTCTTTACTAACATACAAAAGCAGTGAGAGAAGTTTTATAGTACAAGTTGTACTTAAAACCTAAATTTAGGCTGTATTAGAATTCATGTAACTGACCCCTTAAGCTTTTTTCTCTGTTTAAACCCATACATTTATAAAGGGTTAATTACAATCTTCTCTGTGCTCCTGTTTCTTCTAATTGTTCATGTACTGAAGTTTTAAGAAGTGTTTGCCTAGGAGTGAAATGATCTCGTTAAGTGACAGAGAATCTCATATGGTCAGATCTACAGTACTAATTAATTTTACTAGTAGAGTCTTCTGCTACTTCTCTTTTGCAGTTCTTTTAACTGTAATTTTTCACTGACTGTAGCTTTGCTTGGGATTTTGAACTAGTCTTTGAAGTTAACTTCACAGTTAGAAGTTCTCTGCTTTTTACTTTAAATATGTTGGTAATATTAATTACAGTACAGAAACTCAATTCTGGTGATAAAGTTAATTTAGCTACGTGACATATTTAAATTTGATCTTGAGTGTACCACAGTTACTGTTCAGATTATATCTTTGCAGCAAATCTAACTGTATTGCAATTGCTGTTAGCCCAAGTAGCCATTTTCTGCCTCATTTGCTGCTCTCCTAGATGCTTACCAAAGCCCATATGTAGTGGACAAGCCGACTTTTTGCAAGGGTGATACAAAGCACTGTAGCCGGGCTGAATGAAGGGTCTCACGATGTCAGTTTTGTTACTTAGAGCATGAATATCTGAGCCCCGCCAAAACCATTTCTTGTAATCTAGTTATTTTGCTTAAATGTCCTTAAAAATAGCTTTGTTTATCTGATAGGCTTTATTAGTACTAGTTTAATTGAAAAACATCAAAGTGGCATGTTATACTGTTAGCTAACTGACTTCAGGTGGTTTTAAAGTCATATTCTTGTTAACCTCTTGTTAATTTCTGGATTTGAACATTGATACTCTTTTTGGGAGGAAGGTTTGGTGTTTACTGAACATTGTGTTTTGATGCTTTGATTAATTTAATCAAAGTGTTTTCTTTGGTAATTACTTTTTTTGTCTTAGAGCGACGACGATCTACTCCTGCCCCAAAAGAGGAGGAGAAAGTAAATGAAGAGCAGTGGTCTCTGAGGGAAGTTGTGTTTGTGGAAGACGTTAAGAATGTTCCTGTTGGCAAGGTTTGTCTAAAATACTGTGTCCCACCATGTTTGGGGAGGAAGAAAAAAAAAAAAAGTTTTACCATTTAGATAAGCTAACTGTTAAAAGAATCATAGTTCGGGGGATTGTTGAGAATGTTTCTGACTACTGTGACTTTTGTTGCATTTTTGTTTGTCCATGACACAATGACAGTAATAGACTGAGTGTGTTGTGAATAAAGCGTTCTGAATCTTAAAAAATAACATTGTGGCACTTTTAAGTTTTGAACCACAATATTAAGAAAAGCAGATGTGGTTTTACCCAAAAGATTATTTTTGGTGACTCGAGCAATAGCTCCCACCCTTGTCCAGTGAGGCTGTGGAGTTACATGTGTTGTGACTGACTTTCACACAGACATCTGCTGAGCGTTTAGGTTCATGTTCTGGCAACCAAAGAATGGAAATGTTTTGATTGAAATGACGTGCTTTGTTAACATGACTATAAAGTTATTTCATTTATGACTCCAGAAAATCTGTTTGGTCCATATAATTTTTTCATTTTCTTTCTGGTAAACCTTTGCTTTATAGTGATATAGAGGAAAATACTGTGTTTCTCCTTTGGCATCATTGTGCGATGTTAGGAGAGATTAGGTTGTTTAGACAGTTCTCTGCTGTGCTTTTCAAAAATAAGAGCAACAGGAATGCCAGTAATGGTTTTCCACAAAATGAGAAAGTAGGATTGCTTTCTACTTGACTCCTAGAAGATCCAAATAAAAAAAAAAAAAAAAGAGTAACCAGAAGAGGCAATAACTGTCCAAAAGAAGGCAGGTGGATTTAGTCACGGTTATTTCACCTGCATCCTTAATGGGTTTACTTGTGCAGGAGTGGAAGATTTGTCTTGAGCAGTAACTTTGAAAGGAGGAGGCCTACAATGAATTTTCACTATCAAGTTTAGGTCGTTTCTGCAAAAAGGAGTATGGAGCAACTTAGTTCATCGAAACATTTCAGTTTCTGTAAAAGGGGTTTGAGATCTAGTTGAAGGTGCTGCAGCTATTGCTTGCCTCTTATACCAGCTTTGGGAAAGCCCCTGTTGTCCTTATCTGTTCTTGTTTTAGACTGGTAGATTTTGAGGACAGAGACTATTTCTATATATGGTTATAAAGGTGTCTGTGTGCTGCATCAAGAATAACTACTGTAATAAATATAGAAGAGCTTGAATTTTTATATGTTGATATTTTTACTGAGGTGCTAAAACCAGTAAGTGGGCTGTCTTCTGAATAGAGGTATTGCTGCTGAGTATATTCAGTCATTTGTGGCAAAGATGCTTTTTTTCTTCATGAAGCATGCTGTCCTTTTCCAGAGATGTGTATGTATGTGGTCATTCACTCTTTTCCTTTTACAGTTTTAGAGTTTAGATAGACTCCAACAGACAAAACTGGAAATCTTTTTTGCCTAGTAGTGTCCAGATTAAAGACAGAAATACAGTTTAGGCCCCGTTATATGTTTTGTTTGTAATTTGGATCACTTGTGTGATTGTATGAAAAAGACTGGAGGCATCTCAGTCTGCAAAAGGGATACTCTTTGCAGTGTTCTCCTACAGGCTCCAGAATAGGTCATATTGTTCACTGTGGAACTTTGGAAGGGCTCATTCTGTTTTGAGAGTAGAAATAGAAGCCTTTTCTGTGGTGTTAAAATTTCTGCCATTCCAAGAAGGAGATCAGATAAGAAATAAAAAAATGTGTTTTCCCTGTTCTGCTGCTGCTGTGTCTTGAGAAGGGAATATGGTGATTCTGGATCCAATTACCAAATTTGGATCCAAATAGGTTTGCTTCTGAAAAGCTCAAATGCTGCTGGACACCTTGGTTATTTTCAGAGGCTATTCAGCCTCTGAAATGTGGTTAATGTGATTAATGAAGTGTTAATGTGGTTTTAAGTGAACAATGGTAAGAGGGAACAGGAGAGGAGAAGCGGAGCTCAGGACCTGCCTCCACTTCCTTTTCAGGAAGGGAGTTCAGTTGAATCTTTTCTGCCTATCAGTGTGCTTTGGCATCATGATTTAAAGGAGCGTGGCAATGGGTTGATAGTAAGGATAAAGAAGATAACAAGTATGTTCACCCTTCAGTTGTTCCAGTTTATCAATTCTTTTTTTTTCTTCCATTAAAAAGAAAGATCAGATCTCATTATCCTGTAGTTTAAAATGGGCTACAAAGGCTTTTTGCTTTGGGGAAAAAATCTTTAAACTTTCATTTTGTTGCTTGCTTCATTCATTTGTTCTTTTAATTTAGTCCTAGTAAAGGAAACGTTTGTATATGTAGTTAAAATGTTTGTTTTTGATTGGTGCAACTTTTACATTAGCGATATGAACAATGTAAGTACATTAGTTCTGTAAGCTAAGGTGTCTAAATCCGTTAAGTTTTTGCATTTTATTTTTGTTAATGCATTTTTTACTTAATTCAGGCATATAATTTTAATTAAAGAAGAATGTTGATGTTGCTCATTTGTCTTGTTTAGTATCAGCCCATTATACCACATCTCTGTTTTAGAGTTTTCTATGCACAATTGCTATCAAGTGTTTCACTCGAGCTCCCAGTTGCTTCCTACATCAATGGATAGTTTTATTTTCTTTCTGTGTAACAGCCAATAGCCATAGTAGTAACTGTTTAACTAAATAACTGCATTTTAGTTGTCCTTTGAGGAGGAGAATTTCTTCTCAACGAAATCTTAATAGATACATTTCCCAGTTTGTAAATATACATGATTTTCTTCTTGAACCAAAAAATGGGGAAGAAAAAAAAAATTTGCATGTGGACTCTGAAAGAGTTACCATAGAGTTCCAGCATTTTAAAAATGTCAGAGTTTCTTTGAACGCATGAAAAGTGATGTAAGTGAAATGTGATGTAGGTGATGACGCTAAGAACAGGCAGAAAGCACACAGAAGAAATCTTTTAGTTGTGGAGATGGGATACATTCAGTATTTGGGGACTGTGCCTTTTCTTAAGGTGTGTTTCTTTCTTTCCACCACCCCCCGATTATAAATTTGAAACTTCATAAACAAGATTTCATATGCCCTTTTTGTAAAGCTTTTGTAGCAACATTTAGTCATTAAAAAAATAAATAATAAAATTCTACATGTCAGACTAGAAGCTGTGATTTGAACCACTGGCATGTGATTTCAGGCTTACACGTTAGTCTGATTACCTTCAAAATATTAAACATATCTTTATTATTTTCTTCTTAAATCACATTTTTTGTTTAGAGTGGTGTCTTGCAAGTTTCAGTAGAAATCTGAGTAGTCCAGAGTTAATGTTCATGAATCTTTTGACAAGGTCTGAATTTTGAAATTTTTCGGGTAGCATTCTAACAGTCATTGGTGAACTAGGAGCTCTGCTACCAGAGTGAAGTTTCAGCATATGGGGAGCAAGTGCTCTATCTACAATAATCTTTGTTACAAAAATCTGCTAATACTTCTGTATTTGTCAATATATCCTTTTCGCTAGCATGCTTGATAGGCTGTACCTAGCTAGAGAAATTGGGAGAAAACATGCAAGTGCCTGGATTTTTATAACCTACAATTTCTTGAAAATTTGAGAGGTGTTTTTTATTATCAGGAACTTTTTAGATAAAGTTGATTATATCTCGATCTTTAATATTGCATTGTAAGAAATTTCTATCTAGAAACTAGTGAGAAATAAGGGCCTAATCAAAATTGGCTGTTGTTTGTATCTAGTTTTGACAAAGACTGAGAGCATAGTGAGATCTTATTTGTACTCAGAACTTTTTCTGTCCTTCACCCTGGCCCCTTCCCTCAGCTTTGCTTTCCGTTCAAGAAAATTTCGGTCTCAACCGGAAACTCAAAGGACCTTGCTTTTTTGGTGATAGCATAAGATGTTTCTGTATCAAGGAAACCTATTTTGACAGTTCTGATTAGATATGCACACAGCAACTCTTCAGAGAGGCTTCCAGTCTCAGAAATGACTGTGTCAGAGTGGGCTTGAATAACTTCCATTTCTTTGGGGGACAGAGAAAGACACAGATTAATGAAGTGTATCTGGATAGACTTGTCTGTATCCTTCAGTCCTGAGGGATTGGGGACCAACACCAACACTTCTTTTTTCCACTATGCACAGTCATTGTGAGGAGTGAGCACTAGGACTCTGCAACAGAGAGGCTTTAAAAATTCTCAGATGGGGCAAAAAAAAAAAGGTGATTTCCTGTTTTGTGTAGTACAAGAGCTAGTGGGCACTTAAAGAAGTAAGAGGTTCAGTGTAGATGTTTTTTGTTGAATTGTTAGCTAATATTTGGAACTCTTTACCACAAGAAGACTGTTTATTTCCAAAAGCGGTTGGACAAATTAGTAAGAGATGGATCTATCCAGGCTATTAAGCATGAGGTTGTCTAGCTGTTTCCAGTAGATGGGAGCTGGAAAGATACAAGGGAAGCATCAGCAGGAGCTTCTCTAGTCTGTATTGGTTCTTGTTGGACATAAGATGTTGAAATGGGAGGTCCTTTGATCTGATTCAGGATGTATCTGAAGTCATTAAGAGATCCAAGTTTTTAAGATTTTGGTAATTTTTGCAAAACAACAAGACTGATGACCAAGAGTTGTAAAATTTTATTACTGAGTATTGTAAATTTTTTGTATTTTGCTGATAAAAGTCTGGTTTATTTTGAAGCAAATCAACCTAAACAGTTTCTATTCAAAGCTTTTGGTAAAACTAATGTGTTCTGCTCGTAGGTGCTAAAAGTGGATGGTGCTTACGTTGCTGTGAAATTTCCAGGCACCTCCAGTAATGCAAACTGTCAGAGCAGTTCTAATTCAGATCCTGATCCTTCTTCTCTTCTCCAAGACTGTAGGCTGCTCAGAATAGATGAACTGCAGGTATGTCTTTGTGAAATGTTGAGAAAACAATCAGTATTTTGAAATGTCAGCACTGTGTGCTTAATTACATCTTAAAATTTTACACATATTTTCAGGTTGTAAAAACGGGTGGAACTCCAAAAGTTCCTGACTGTTTCCAAAGGACACCTAAAAAGCTGTGTATTCCTGAAAAAACAGAGATCCTAGCAGTAAATGTAGATTCAAAAGGTAAGTAGGACTTAGCCTATAAGATACTCTGTTAGATCCTTTATTACTCGCTTCCTAGTGGAAAACAACTGTCAAACTAACATAAACAGATATTCCCATTGATACTTAGTAATTCCTTAAAAGTGCTTTAGTTAGGAGTTCTTTTACTGGATGCCATCAGTAAAAGGCATTAATTTTCTTCTTTGTGTTTCTCTGAAGGAGTGCATGCTGTTCTGAAGACGGGGAACTGGGTTCGATACTGTATCTTTGACCTTGCCACAGGAAAGGCTGAACAGGAAAATAATTTCCCTACTAGCAGCATTGCATTCCTGGGTCAGAATGAGAGAAGTGTTGCTATTTTTACAGCTGGACAGGTTTGTAGTTTTGTATCTTGATCATTTAACCTCAGTGCACATCACTTCTGTCATATTTGAATGGGATGGTACAGCCTTTTGTAAGACTTTTCCAAAGACTTCAAAGAAATAGTTCTTCAAAAGCGTTACGAGAGACTTGCAGCGACCATTAATATTTTGAAGGCACAAGGGGAATAGCAATCTAACACACTTTTAATATTCTTACTCAAATTCTGCCTTGAACAAAAAGTAAAAAAGGGGGGAAAAACCTGACAGAGTAGTTCCTGCATTAGTGTAAACTTGTTCTCTAGCTATATTTCAGAATTAGGTCAGATGAAAATCCACTCTTGAAAATAAATTGAAATGTTAAAAAAACAATCTGTATTTGATACTAAAAATGATATATCAGGGTTTTGTGCAACTCTTTCTACTATCCAATATTAAATATCTTATTTTATCTGATTGATTACCCTGTGCAGGCATCTGTGAGGAGGGCTGAGAAAAAAATGCCAAAAACCATTTTAGTAACTTCCACAAACATGATGTACTTTGCTTAGGATAGTTGAAGGAAACATTTTTGGCAAAAGAACTGAATTTGAACATTTAATTTTTGTATACTCAACTTTCTCTGGAACATTTAAGTAAGCTAAAAGTATAGGTATTATCTGTTTCATTGGTAATGTTGTGTGATGAATATGTCATAAAGAAGATCCTTCTAATAGTATTTACTACGTTAAGCATGTTTCAGGCATTTGAGAAAGGGAATCTGGTATCTTATGCTGCACCACTTGTAATGATAGGAGACAATGGCATAAATGAGAATTTTAAGTAAACTGTTCTCATTGTTGACAGTCAAGCAGAACTGGACCTTTTGGGAAGGAGAATATTTATAAATTGTGGAGACTTATTGTTAAAACTTTTTTCCCCAAATGTAGGAATCTCCTATTATTCTTAGAGATGGAAATGGTACAATCTATCCAATGGCAAAAGATTGTATGGGTGGGATACGAGACCCTGACTGGCTTGATCTTCCACCTATTAGTAGTCTTGGAATGGGTGTTCATTCCTTAACAAATCTTCCTGCTAACTCGACCATCAAAAAGAAAGCTGCTATTATCATTATGGCTGTTGAGGTAAAATACTTTCTTTACTACAGAATTATATGTGGGGTTTTTTCTCTTGCTTTTAGAAAGTTATGCTTCAAGCAGCTTTGTGTTTAGATACTGATTTGTATTTTCACTTTTTCAAAGAAACTGATTTCAGGAGAAGATTCTCTTAGAAACATGAAAGCTCAAACAGATTTACGTAGTGAAGTGAAAGATCCATTTTGGGGGGTGCATGGCTTCTGTATCATGCTTTTAACCAGTAATACTTTCTTAGTCATTACTTTTAAAACTGTTAGCTTTTTATGTATACCGCCGCTATACAATTTCATTTGTTTTATGGGTGCACATTTTTTTTGAGGGATCCAACAACTTGTTTTCTTGTGAATGCAGTACTTTTTTTTTCTTTTTTACTTTTTAACCTTGCATGTGGACCATACATTAGGAAATTATGAGAATCAAGTGAGGATTTTTTGACTTGAATTGCCTGTGGAGTTCTGTACTCATCTGTGGAGCTGTACGAATAGCTCTACTGTGAATTTAAATATCATACTTGTATAAGCTCAGCCGTGATTTGGTGCAGTTCAGTTAGATCTGCTGTGTGCTGTGCTGCCAGTGGGAGGTATTGTGTACCTGTTAGACTGAGAGTGATTTTGAAAGGGAGTATTCCATCACTGTGGAAAAGCTTGTTACATGTGGAGTGAGCCTCCCAGACCTTCAGTGGCTTCTATTCGTTCGTGTCTCAGCGTGTATATCGCTTGATAAACAAATACGTAAGAGAGTTAATGTAGACTCCTTAGTTTTTTCAGTTGTATCGCTTTTCCCATGTTACATGGAGCCATGAAATGGAAGTAATCTATCCTAAGAACTGAGCTATGAAGCCAAAGGCATACTTTTGTGAGCCTGGTAACTTCTGCTGCTTAAGCCTCTCCTTTCCTTTTACTTGCCTGAGCCTCAATGCATGCTGGTTTCTGGTTTTAACAGTGCTATAATTGAGATGGTGCGTTTTCTCAACAGTTCCTGCTCTGACTGGAAGCCACTGTTCTAGATTTAGACCTTTCTATTAATTTAAAAAATGGAAAACTAGAGTAGGAAACTTATATGGCTGCCTTTTGTATTTTAAATTGTTAAAATATTTTATTCTTTTGAGTACAGAAGCAAACTTTAATGCAGCACATTCTCCGATGTGACTATGAGGCTTGCAGACAATACCTGATGAATCTTGAACAAGCAGTTGTCCTGGATCAGAATCCGCAAGTGCTGCAGACATTCCTTGGCCATAGATGTGACGGAAACCGCAATATTCTGCATGCTTGTGTGTCTGTATGCTTTCCAACCAGCAACAAAGAAACAAAAGAGGAAGAGGGTGAGCTCAACAATATAATGAAAATACTTGGAAAATAAACTTTTTATGCATTTTCAAGAACATTTGAAATAAACACTGCATTTTTTCTATATGGGTATCTTAAAATGTAGCACCTAAGATGTGTCCTAGCCTTTTGAAGGTGCTGAGACAACATTTTCATTACTCTCATAAGGATTTATAAGAATTCTACAGTTAAGAATAATAAGCTGTTTTTATTGATTGTAAAAGACAAACTTTCTACATCCACTTGTTAGTTTTAAACAAAACCAAGTATTTTTCTACCTTTATGTCACTAGTATCCCTGTTATATCACTAGTAAGCTTTTAAGAGAAACGGTATTTAATGTTTTTCAAGTGTTATAGTATATCTTAATGGCTCCAATAAGAAATGCTGCTTGCAGTTGACACGTAGTAAGAATTGCAAAAGAATGAGTTTCTGTTAGTGCCAGTTACTGACACCATTTGAAAATGTCTATTGAATACTATTATGTGAAAAGTATAAATAAGGTTGCTAAGTCAAGCACTCAAAAATTAGGAAATGCCAGAATTTGGTTTACCCGTGTGCTATGCATGGGTATGCGTTGTGAAATGGTCGTTAATTACACCGTCATGCTATTTTTTCCACAGGACTACCTCATTCAGTGCACAAGATGGACGGTGCTCACCGAATGGGTAGCTATTCAATATTTCTTTTTATCCTCATCATTCAGTGTGTGGCCCCATTCCTTACTTATTGCACACCATACAAACCCTGCACTGAATAATGAATGAACTTCCTTGTGGGATTTTTGTATGGTGCTGTCATTGAATTTTAGTCATTTATAGACCTTAATTGTTCCTCATATCCCTATTTCTAAAATGGGGGTAATGCTGCAGCTTTCTCATCTCTTGAAGGTATTACAGCTTGAAGTTTTTCTGTATTCAAAGCCATTAACTAATTTTGAGGGTTCTGTTTGAGAAGTCTAAGGCCTGATCTCATTTTTTTGAGTAGGTGTTATTTCAAAACACTTTATTCTAGAGCTGGATTAATAGTAGTTTTAGTTGTTCTGTGAATGTTAATTATTGCTGTGAGTCAGGCACCTTTTAGGTATCCAGAAATGAGTAAAATGTATCACGGTCGTCTGTAAAAACTTGTTTCACAAAGTTCTGTGTGCTGTTAGATGTGGCAGAAATAGGTTCCAGTTCTCCAAAGTGATGTTCAGTGGCATTAAACACAAGACAGTGCTTCCCCCCTCTTCTTGTCAAGCTGTTGCTGCCTTACTGTGTGCCTTCCGAATGTTGCAGCAAGCAGGGCATTAACAGCTCGCTCATTTGTACAACCCTTCATCTGTAGTGTGTCGTCCATCCTGTGCACTGATTGAGGCAGGGGTCTTGTTGTGGGGGCGGGTGGAGAGGGAACAAAAATCACACCAAAACAAACAAACAAAAAAAAAAAACCCAAAACCACACCAAAACAACCAAAACCCAGTTGTGTAACCAAAGATTGTTTTACTTTAAGCACGCAAGGAAGTTGAAATAAGGATGCATGGGCAAACTTAATCTGACTTTTCCTAATTTGAGTGCTTGTCTTTGCAACCTTGACATTTTTTCAGTAACTTCATTTGGATGTAATTTAATTTTCTGAAAAATGAAAAACGTGAACCTGATAGACATTTAACATCCCTCTGCCTCTGTCTTTCCCCTCACAAAAATTGTTTTAAAAGATTCAAATCACATTCATCTTCCACTGTAACTGTTAATGATGGATATTAGGACAAGCTTATTTTCTGTGCATCATCTGGAGAGCAGTGGTGACTAATGTTACTGTCTGTAAGTTAAATGGCCATCTGTTAAACTGTAAAAGAAGTTTGATTTAGGAGTAAAGGCTTCAGTTCCAGACTCCAGATATGATATTCTTCAACAATTACAGAACATACTACCTCATCCCAGCTTGTACCTGCCTGAGATTCTTCACTCTTCTTAATATATATTCCTCCTTAAGTGCCGGAAAGGGAATATTGAGGGCAGGGATGAGGTTTTTTTGTTCTCAGGTCCTGTGCCTAGTTTCACCGTAGCTCCTGCAGCGTTGGATAAACAAACTGCAGGAAAAGTGGCCCCAGACCTGCAAAGCTGGGGGAAGGTTGCTCTGTTTCTCAGTAATTTGATTTCTCCTCAGTCTCACCAATAGTAAAGGATCTTGGAAAAGGCAGGTCCAAAAGAAATGTCCAAAGCATATATAATCATTAAAGGGTTAAGATACTAAATTTCAGATAACTGTACTGAACACCTACAAACTGAGTTTTTTCTAGAGAATTGGGACAGACTTCATTAGGCAACAGAACAGCAAATTACACTTAAAGCCAAGGCACTTAGAATTGATAGGTCCCCAAAAATGAATACTAACTTCATTAGTGGAGCAGTGAAAATTCAGTTACAGTTTAGTGTGGGACCAAAGATAGGTGAACTCCCTCTGTTGCAGAGAACAGTTGTATTATTCTGTATTCCTTGAGGGATCGCTCTCAAGAGCTGTGACTGCCTGTTTGAGGGCTCCAGAAGTACTATGTGATGGGTCATGAGTTAAAAGAACTAGTGGATCTTAGAAGGGAGTATGACACAAATACAATGGCATTTGCAACTACAGGTCAACTAGTATAGAACTAGGGGCACAAGAGTAATACTCTGCTAAGTGTTTGATGGTCATCTGCAATGGTAGTGGGTGATTTTGTCTAAGAAACCTGCACGTGTTTGAGAACAAGCAAAACCTAAGATCTTTGCTGCTTCAGGTGGTGATGAGTAGAAAGATCTAAAGAATAAACTTACTATGAAAGCTGATAAACGCCACTGAATTAGCTTATTCTATGAACTCAAAGGTATTAATAGTGCATTTTTGTGTTGTTTGTTTTTAAAACATGAGGGGGCATTATTCAGATCTTAGTACTGTCAGTGGAGAAAATTTGCTTGCAGAGGATGGCGACTGTCAGCTTGAAAAGCCTTTAAATGGAAAGTGAGCACTAGCCATAGCGTGTCCTGAAAGAGTGATCAGAGTCGCTTTAAGGAATTCTTTTTCTTTTTTCAGAAATACGCCTTTGTACTAAAAATTGACTTTCACTCTGCTGAAACTAAAATTGCCCCTCTCCTGGCCTGTATCATGCTAAAAGTGGCTTCTCTGTTCTCTGACAGTTCTTTCTGAATTTATGGCCGTGGTGATTCATAATTTGCTGTGTAGTAGCTATGCGATCCTGAATTGTCAGTAACTCCTAAAGAAACAATGGCTGTTACTCTGCAAACCTTGTACAGCTGATTTCACTGCTTTATGTGTATATTTATCTTATAGATAAATAAATCTACTTTAGCTCTTGCTTCAGGTGGCTGCTTCAAGTTGTACTGCAACTGTACAACTAGGCAGCTTTTTATATTCTGTATAGCACTTGGCACAGTTCGGTCCTCATTGTGACTAGGACCTTTAGGTGTTATGGTGCTTAGGGTTTTAGATTTTAGAAGAAGTGCTTGTTCTTTCTGATGTAAGCTGATTGTGCTACCTTATTATAATCATAACACAGTTCTCCTGAGCATGCTCAGAAGTAGACTGCGTATCTTACAAGTCCAGAACTTTGCATCATTGTTCATAGCTGCTCATTGTGAAGTCTGGGGTTTGTCTTTTTTTGTGGTAGTCTGGGTTTTTTTGGTTGTCCTTATTTTTGAAGCCTTGACTCAGTAAGTGTATGGAATCAGCAGTGTGATAGGTCCTTGTCTCTTGATGATACTGAAAACTGAAAGCTTGTTCTGGAATTTGGATGGCTTGTATTTCCTTCCTTGATGGCCTTTTAGAAACCAAACCCAGTCGGAATTATGGTTAAGCTTGTCAAAAATACAAATTTCTACATGCATCTACTCTGTTCCTGTAAATCTTAAAAAAAAAAAAAAAGTAATTTAAAATTGCAGAGAATGTTTTATGATTAGTGACATTTCATACTTTATACTCCTTCCTTATAATTTTCCTAAGTGAAATTTTGGCATGAACACGTTTTCTTAATTTTTCAGAAGCAGAGCGCTCTGAAAGGAATACATTTGCTGAAAGGCTCTCGGCTGTGGAAGCTATTGCAAATGCAATCTCCGTTGTGTCAAGTAATGGCCCAGGAAATCGGGCAGGATCATCAAGCAGCAGAAGGTAACTGACTAACACTTCCTTCTTTGTATGCTAATTTCTGTATTAATTGCCAGTCTCTTACTAATTCTTACTTTCAGTCTACTTTAGGAATGAGCTCTATTGCTAGCTTAAAGTCAGATTTCATTTCTTCAAATACCAAGCCAGAGCTCTAGTGGTTTTTTTGGAAGCCTTTTCTAGTGTGAGAACTAATGGTGGGATATTTCTAAACTAACTCTGTTTTCTGGGATCAGGGCATTGTCTCCTCAGTTGTAAAGCAAAAGTGCTCCTCCTTGTGGGGAAAAGGAATTTAAGGATAAGCTCTAGTGTTCTTTACCAAGGAAGACTTAAGTATCGCAGAAGTACTGTAATAGCTCCCAGGCTTGTTCTTTGAAGGGAATTTCTGAGGGAGGTGGTCACTTATGCACATAAATAATACTGAGATCAACATAATACACATGGGGAGTCCTTTGTATTGGGGTGGCTCTAAGGGGTAGGTTTCTGACTCTGAGAATCCTAGTTTCTGATGACATTTGTTCTTCCTCTTTCCATGATGGTGCTCATGTCATGGGAATTTGATGGTATCTGTACTGAGTTCTAGTCAGTTCAGAGCCCTCTGGATGAGGGCATAGTACAGTCTTTTTACTTATCTCTGTAGTCAAAGCAATTGACATGAAATGATGTCTTCATCCTTTCCGAGCTACAGACCTCAACACCATGGTCTTTTTTGATATGGGAGATAAGGGTAAGGGTTGAAGCTTCCCTCCCACATTCTGGAGGAGACATTACTCTTAAGAAGTGCATTTAAAAAAAAAAAAACAAAAAAACCAACCAAACAAAAACCAACAAAAAAACAACCAGCAAACCCCCACCCAGAACTCCCCACCTTTATCTTTGTACCTCATTGTATCACACTGCATTCTTTGGCTTTTACCTTATTCCTACCACCTGTCCCTCTAGTAAGATGATAAGAGATGTGGTGACTAAGATGTGGTGACTAGGATGCATTATGGTCTCAAATCTGTCTTGATGTGTTGCTGGCTGACTCTTCTAAGGCCATTATATTCTGTTGCAACAAAACGGAATACAGGAATGAAAAATACCTTTTCGCTCATTGTTTGTTATGCTGAAGAAAAAATGAAGATGAGTTTGATTTCCTTTTTCAGTGTGAAATTCTGCTTTAAAATGTTCTAATTATAAATGAAAACGACATAGTATTTTTACCTTGGTTTTGTATTCAGTTTGAGATTAAGGGAAATGATGAGAAGATCCTTGAGAGCTGCTGGATTGGGCAGACACGAAGCTGGTGCTTCATCAAGTGATCACCAGGACCCGGTTTCTCCACCAATAGCTCCTCCCAGCTGGGTTCCAGATCCTCCTGCAATGGATCCGGGTAAGTCGACTCATGTATCGCATTAAACTATAGACAGAGAGATTTAATAAAGGAACCAATGGCTTTTAAGGTGAATCACTTAGATTTCAGCGTGAGACTAGAATACCTAATGTCATTGAGGTAGCGAGAGGTCATGGAGGTAGCTTTAAAAATTTACTGAAGACTTAACAGCCGCTTTTAAATCCAGTACGTGTCTTTCTAACGCTGGTGTCAAGCTTCTGTGAAGTGTGTTCTGTAATGTTGAGTTACGTTACTAATCTAGGAATGTGGCCGTTTGTAGGAAAGCGTACCAGTTAAATACAGAAAAGCTGCAGTGTGTTAGACACTGCAGAAAGAGCATGTTGTTAGGGATGTTTTTATGTATTGATATACATCCTGCTGTTCTGTTTACTGAAAGATGGTGACATTGATTTTATCCTGGCCCCCGCTGTGGGATCTCTTACCACAGCAGCGACTGGCACCGGCCAAGGACCTAGCACGTCCACGATACCAGGTGAGGACATACCGCTTATCTCGTTATGCTTTAGAAGGAAAATGATCTCAAAAGCTGTCTTTACTTGCACAGACTTTCCGCGTAGGAAAATGCCTCTTATCAGATGAAGATTGGATTGAAGGAGAATTTCACAAGTGTGCAGAAAGTAAATGAAGCACCATGCTGTGTTTTATGTAAAAAATTATTTTTACCTGGGGAATGAAAAATATGTAGAAATATGGTAATCAGTATGAAATTGGGATTACTGTCTGTATTTCAGAATGTAATTTGGAATTGAAACTCGCAGTACTTCACTGAAGTGTTGCTGAAACTGACAAACCACTGAATTGTCAAGCTACTGATTAATCACCCCAGTGAAGCACTGAACTATTTGCTTTTAATAGGTAGGCGTTTTTTGAGGAAAAACTGTTTCTCTGCAATTTTTTTTTTCTCATTACAGGTCCTTCTACTGAACCATCTGTAGTGGAATCAAAGGATCGGAAGGCAAATGCTCATTTCATACTGAAATTACTATGTGATAGTGTTGTTTTACAACCATATCTTCGAGAATTGCTGTCAGCCAAGTAAGGATTTTTGTATGAATTCTCACTATCCTTTGTAATATTGTATCACCTGAAATTTAATACATAGAAGCCATTTTAAAAAGGTTATTTAAAGGCCCATTAGTTAAAGCAGAGAATGTCACTGTATTTGTGTCCTGCCATCCCTTAAAATTAGGTTTATTTCACAGAAGTAAAACCACTCTGGGGTTTTTCTGTTTGCACAAGATCAACAGTGTTATTTCCTACATTTGTTTCCTACCTCTCCTGTTATAACAACAAATAATCAGTGTGTTTTTAACTTGTCTGTTCTGTATTTTTCCCTAGGGATGCAAGAGGCATGACACCGTTTATGTCGGCAGTTAGTGGCCGGGCGTATCCTGCTGCAATTACAATTCTAGAAACTGCACAGAAAATTGCTAAAGGTACACCAGTTTCAGTAATTATTAGCCTGTTGTTTCCTTCTAAACTTTGGCATGTGTGTTTTTTTTGGTGAAATTGCATGTGCTTGAGCAGCTGGTGATGGTGGTAAACACATCTTTCCAAAACACTGTATATTGCTGCATGTTTTGGAAATCTTGCTATCTTTTGTAGTGCGTACATTAAAATAGATTTCTATGACTGTTACTCCTTTTGTGTTCTTTGTAGTCTTTTCAGCATTTCATTGCTTTACAAACACCAGTGGATTAAGGTACTGTTTCTCAGTAGCACAAAGGTATCACCTGGAACGTCTTTCTTTGAATAGGAAAAAAGCCAATATGATAAAGCAGTATGCCAAGCTGTATCCTATTCCTGAAAAGACTTCTGTACAAACACATGTTTTTTGATTCTTTTTTGATGTTGATATTTAATTGTTTAAGGGAAATACATGAAGTTGAACTTAAGGAGAAACTTCAGCAGTTTAGAACTGTGGTATGACAAGGGCTGTAGGTTTGTGTGTTTCTTATAAGAATATTACCCATAAGTTATTTTTTAATCCTTCAGAATTGTGATCCACTGAATTGATTAGAATTTCAGTGAATTTAAAACTGGGGAAGAGCTGGTGGTTGTATTTTTTCAGTCAGGAATTTGCAGCAGCTTCTATAATACCTTTAATGTGACAAGCAGAAAGGTTTCTCAAAAAACTGTGACAAGAGACTTTATTCAAACTTCTAAATCCATATGGGATTTTGTAATGGCAAACATCTGTCAAGTATGGGTTCTGTTGGTGGGGTTTGGTTATTTTTGGGGGGTTGTTTTTAACACTGGTATTCTATTGTTCTTTTAGCTGAAGCAACTTCCAGTGAAAAAGAAGATGATGTGTTTATGGGAATGGTTTGTCCTTCTGGTACAAATCCAGATGACTCTCCTTTGTATGTTTTGTGTTGTAATGATACGTGCAGTTTTACGTGGACTGGTGCAGAACATATTAACCAAGTAAGGCTTTTTTTATTTCTTCTTTTTAAGTAACTAGGAATGTGTTTCAACCATGGATTCTGTTAGTCTACTAATCTAATTTTTAAATTATTAAAGGTGCATTGTTTTAATTACTGTAACTTTTAAGTCTGGTACAGTTATTGCCTCCCCTGATTGCTTTGTATTCTCAAAGCTGCCTGTGTTGATCAGAATATGGCTATTTATGGGTGTGGCTTTCCCCTCTGGCTAGCTTTGGCAAAAATTTTGATGTAAACAGCTCTTTGAAAACACTGAATATTCTAATTAACAATAAAGTTTTGTTTTCTAGAATTCACATACTTCTGAAGGTATCAGTTTGAACAAATGCAATTTATTGTAACTTGAAATGCTGTAAGATTGCAAGCGCTGTAGGGAGAAAACTATGCATAATATTTTTGGTAAATTTTTTTAGGATATATTTGAATGCCGAACATGTGGCCTATTGGAATCTCTTTGTTGTTGCACAGAATGTGCAAGGGTCTGTCACAAAGGACATGACTGCAAGTGAGTATTGTGTTCTGTTTCTTATAATTAAATCAGTATTTTGTTGTTTCATTTATTTACTGATAGTTAATGTTTTTTCCTTGATTGAAGCGTTCAGATATTACAGAACAGAAGATTAATAAAATATTTAAAATCTTCTTTTCCTTCTGCTCTGTAAGATCTATTTTGTGGGTCGGAATTGAAAGAGTAACCTGAAACGGTCTTGTACTATTTTCATTTTGTAGACTTTGCAGTGAATGAGTAATTCTAACGCCCTTAAAGAGCTTAACATTCTAAGAATAATACATCTAAATAATACTAGGTTTTCATTTTGGGTGTCTGTAATGAATCCTGATGACAGATCATTCTTGTAAACGTTCAGAAAGAAATGTAGCATTTAATCTCTAAGATCAACTCTGATAAAGGGAAAAGTGAGCAAGCAGTTAAAGGAACAGTCACGATGTTTCCAATGAACTTGGCCAAAGCTTTGATACTGCAGATGTTTTGTGCCACTATTACACGGTATAAATGTTACAGCATTAATATCTGAGCTATAATAAGCTAACAGATACGATTACAAAGGTATTCTCAGCATTGTAAGAATTACTGAGATTTTACCACATCGTGAGGACTTCCATTAACTGTCTTGGCTGGAGGCTGTTTTGGGGAAGAATAAGTGGTCTTGGATGAGTTTTACTAAGGCACTGTACAGCTCTAAAGCTCTGTAGTGAAACTGCCCTCTTAAAATGAGTGTAGGAGACAAGAATAGCAAATGTCAAGTGTTGCCACATACAAACTCTGCATTTCTCTTTTAAGCTAAGTTTTGGCATCTTGCTACTGTAATAAAAAACTCTAACAAGAATCTTAATGTGTACACTAACGACCTCAGCCTCTGTAGAAAATATTTGATATATTACTGAAGGGTGTTGCAACTCACCTTTTCTATTTCTTGTAGGCTCAAACGCACATCTCCAACAGCCTACTGTGATTGCTGGGAAAAGTGCAAGTGTAAAACACTAATTGCTGGACAAAAATCTGCTCGCCTTGATCTCCTCTACCGCCTGCTTACCACCACAAATCTTGTTACCATGCCAAATAGCAGGCAAGTTCATATTTGCAATGGCTAGGGCAGAATAATTTTTATTATTTTTAAATATGTGGTATATAATATCTCCACTAATCAATTTTTCATTACAGGGGAGAACATCTGCTGCTGTTTTTAGTACAGACAGTTGCTAGGCAAACTGTGGAACACTGCCAGTACAGACCACCTAGAATTAGGGAAGATCGCAATCGTAAAACTGCAAATCCTGAAGGTAAGACGTGTTTCAGTGAAATAAACCGCAGATTCCATATTTCAGTACCTCTATCTTACTTTTTTTTTTTTTTTTGTCTCTTTAGATTCCGATATGCCTGATCATGATTTAGAACCTCCTCGTTTTGCCCAGCTTGCTTTGGAACGTGTTTTGCAGGACTGGAATGCACTGAAGTCTATGATCATGTTTGGCTCCCAGGAAAATAAAGACCCGTGTGTATTTACACAGAGCTGTCAATATAAAGTTTGATCTCATATTTTGAGACCTGCTGACTTATATAAAATTTATTTCCTGTCTTTTTTGTTTTTTCCAAGTCTTAGTGCAAGCAGTAGGATAGGTCATCTTCTGCCTGAAGAACAAGTTTACCTTAATCAGCAAAGTGGAACTATTCGCCTCGACTGTTTTACACACTGCCTTATTGTCAAGTGTACAGCAGACATTTTGGTAAGCACTCCGAGCCTTGTTTTACATTAGATTTTTCTGAATAATGTGATAATATAGTGCATCTCAGGTGATATGCCTGGCCTCTAATTTGAAAATAGCTTCAAGTTAGTTTTGGTTTTGTGAATTTATACTGTTATGACTGTGGTGTCCCTTTGAATCCTAATCTGTCTTGTTTCATGCTTCTAAATTATACATCATTGTTGGGTTGTAATGTCCTGTTTCTACAGCTCTTAGATACTTTGCTGGGTACTCTGGTAAAGGAATTACAGAACAAGTATACGCCAGGACGCAGAGAAGAAGCTATTGCTGTTACAATGAGATTCCTGCGTTCTGTGGCAAGAGTGTTTGTCATTCTTAGTGTGGAAATGGCTTCCTCCAAAAAGAAAAAGTAAGTGGTGGGGGGTGTGTTCATTGTGGTGGTGGTGGTTTTTTAAATGTAAATATTTATTCTTTTCTTAAATGAATTGATACAAATCAACAATAGGCAGAAACAGCGGAATTAATTTGCCATCTGTAGGCAGCATAGTGTGGAATGGTGCAAACCTCAAGAATGCACAATAGGTGCTGAGATGTTATGTAGCTTTTTAATATAACACTTGTTAAACTTATGTGTTCATACTGAACCTTTCAGTTTAAAATGTTAGGATTTTTGGAAGTAGGATTTTTTAACGTCTAAAATTACAATCTGTGGTTGGTTGTTAGTAATTGATTTAGGTATCCAACCATCGTCTTAAATTATTGAATGGTAAATGTTTTTAACTGACTTGAATAGCTGTGTGTATTGTTATTGTACACACACAAATGTACGTATCTGTTAAAGAGAACTGTCTTGAGTTTTTGGAAAAAAAATAAAATATTGATAACACTGTAAAGATTTTTGGAAAAAAAAGACATATTTCACCTTTATTTTTTTCTGTGGTTTTTTCCCTAGCAATTTTATTCCACAGCCAATTGGAAAATGTAAACGTGTATTCCAGGCATTATTGCCTTATGCTGTTGAAGAGTTGTGCAATGTAGCAGAATCTCTCATTATTCCAGTCAGGATGGGAATTGCACGTCCTACAGCACCCTTTACTCTTGCTAGTACTAGTATAGATGCCATGCAGGGAAGTGAAGAACTCTTTTCTGTGGAGCCTCTGCCACCCAGACCATCATCTGACCAGTCCAGCAGGTAAAAGTCGCTAAAGCTCACTATTCATTCTTGTCAAACACTTAGTAAAGGTGGTATTGGTTTGGGTTTTTGTTAGTTTTTCATTAACAGAAATGTGGTGAGGCTTCTTATTCTGGCCAAACATTTTGGAAGTACTTTCCTACTGACAGGTATCTACAGTAAACTAGGTTCATAATGACATTGATAGGTCTAATCTATTTTTGGGGGGTTTGTTTGTTTGTTTTTAAAGTTCTAGTCAATCTCAGTCATCCTACATCATAAGGAATCCTCAGCAAAGACGAATCAGCCAGTCACAACCAGTTCGTGGCAGGGATGAAGAGCAAGATGATATCGTTTCAGCAGATGTGGAAGAGGTCAGTCTTCTTTTTTTTGGCTTTTTTTTTTCCTCTTTTTTTCTTCTTGATATGGCAGTTAATGCATTAGTGTATGCTTTAATGTCTGAACTGGAAATCAATGGATCGAGACCTCTGATTTGCGAAAGATACTGTGTGGTACTTCATGAAGTCCAGCTCTGCCATAAGCATTTTATTTTAACAGAGCTTTGTATTTGTTATTTTGTATTCCTCCGTGTTTAGTCATTTCAGAGTATTCTAAGCATTTTTCAGGATTACAGTATGATATAGAATACTAATAAATACACCTGTCATTTCCTTTATATATAAACTTATGCTATATTATAACTCCCTGCTAAAAAAATTTTTAAGTCTTTCAACACGTGGTTACTATTACGTAGGCTCTATTGGAGAGCTAGTGGGTCTTTTAACAGGATGGTAGCTCTTCAATATTTAGAAACTGATTGTAGGGTTTATAGTCAGTTTTACCCTTCCAGCATTAAAATCTATGTCCAAGGCTGTGTTTTATTTGTGGTCCAGGCCTGATTTTTTTTTTCCACAACACTGTGGACTGTATAAACGTGTACAACTACTGTGGCTCTAAGTTCATTTTCTGTTCACATCAATTCAGTTGTGAGGTCATCTTTCTTAGATGTGTTTTTTGTTTATTAGTTTTTAAATAAAATTTTGCACTGAGATTTTGGAAATACGTAAATTATCTCTGATGTGGAAGATATTCTAGCATAAAATTGCAATGCTCTTTCCAGGTTGAAGTGGTTGAGGGTGTAGCTGGTGAAGAAGACCATCACGATGAACAGGAAGAACATGGTGAAGAAAATGCTGAAGCAGAAGGGCAGCATGACGAGCATGATGAAGATGGTAGGTGTAATGTACATCATGTGCATTACTGCTTGGGTGAGCAAACTGTATCAAAACCAAAAGGCATATCTGGAGTTACCAGTGATAGTGATTTGGGAGACTCGCATGAGTAGAAAGAATCCAAGGATTTCAGACTATGCATCTTACAAAAGGAGCCTATTTTACCTTTTGTATTTGCTGACATAAAATATTATTGACATAAACTACTTGAAGGACTTAAAAAGATAGCCTCGCTCTTGTATGGCTAATGTTAGAATAGTGGTTATGGTAGATGTGTTCTCCAAAAGGATCTGAATCACAGTGAGCTGGTTTTCAAACCCATCATGAACTATTAAATTATGGTTTAATATTTTTGTAGACAAAATCAATCTATTATGTATAAAAATTCTTGCCATTAATACTTTAATACTTTTCTTCTATTAGTTGCTTTGTGCCGTCTAATCCCAAACTTATGATTAAAAAAAAAATAATTATCTTCTCTTTCTGACCACGCCTTGTGTTTCCAGTCAACCCATTTACAGTACAGGAAATCAGTTTATTCACTTGCTTAGTATTCAGAACATGAATTCTCAAAGTTTAAACCTGAATACAATATGGATTTTTTTAATTAGATTTTTTTTTATTTTCAAGTTTTCAGGTATTACTTAGATATTCGTTTGACACAGCATATGGTTAATTGTCCTCATACATGTGCATGAAGAATTGTGGAGTATTTTGGCTTGAGTGACTAATTCTGAATTCTTAAAGTCTTGATTTTCACTGTGTGTGTATTGAATGTATATGTGCACTACAGAGTGAGAGGGCCAGGGGTTGTTAATTGCTGGAAAATAAGAAAATATGCTCTAAAGTATAGCTATGTGTTTGTGCTGATTTTTATGACTTCTCCCTGTATATCCGTTAACTTCCGCTGTAGGAAGAGGCTCTGGGTTTTGTTTAATGTCTTCTATAAATCACTACAGTCATTCTATTTCTTCCTCTTTCTAACCATGAGATGTTTTGTTTGTTGTTTTTATAGGCAGTGATATGGAGCTGGATTTGCTAGCTGCTGCTGAAACAGAAAGTGACAGTGAGAGTAACCACAGTAATCAGGACAATGCTAGTGGGCGCAGAAGTGTTGTCACTGCGGCTACTGCTGGGTCAGAAGCAGGTACAAGACATCTTGTGTTTAATCTAGCTGCTTGAATTTAGATATTAGGATTAACTTGTACAGGAAAAATAAAATGTGTTAGTGATTGAACATGGCTTTAACAAGGTGGATCAGGCTTCACCTAAAAAATATTCTTCTTTGCCTTTGGCTCTGGACTGCATCCAGCGCTCCAGAGGTGTACTGAAGATATTGCTTACTTCACAACTAGAGTGGATAGGGTGAGAATTACCTGGTTCTGACATTTTAACACATACCTTTCCCTTGTAATCTTATGTTCCCGTTCTTTATTTTATTTTTTTGTCTCTTCACCCAGCTTCTTCCTTCCCACCTCTGCCTTCCCCACGTTTCCCATTTTTCCTTTGCTTTATCTTTGCCTGTAATTGTAAGGTACTATGCAGACTTCTTGGACAAGGAGATGCGCTGAGATGTGGCCTATCTTTTTTGCTCTTATGGAGCTTCTGCGTGTGTTAGCCAGAGATTACCTTGCTCTCTTGTGAAGTGAAATAAAATGTTTTCACTCATTTTTAGTGTAAAAGTTAGATACCGTTTAAAACAAAATGCACAACCAGACGAATCATTTAAAGTGTTTTTGAAAGCAGCTGCTTTACTGTCCAGTTTGGAAACATAATTTTTAGAATTCATTGCCTGGGGCCAGAATCAGTGAAGAATTTCTTAATCAATTTATTTCTTAATTTATGTTTTGAAATGTTAGTAATCTTGCTGCTTTTTCATGAAACCTCTGGAAAATCAGCAGTATGTTCTTAGGATAATTTATTAAAGATTTTCAGTAGTGGTACTTGAACCTTTTTAGTACATGTACTTTCTTCTCATGGAAAAAGTTGACAACACTGACACGATACATGTACGTGTGCACAGATGTGCAGTTGTCACTTACTGTTTATTGCTTATTTTCCTCAACAGGAGCTAGTAGTGTTCCAGCTTTTTTTTCGGAAGATGACTCTCAGTCAAATGATTCTAGTGACTCCGATAGCAGCAGCAGTCAGAGTGATGACATAGAGCAGGAGACCTTTATGCTGGATGAGCCTCTGGAACGAACCACAAATAGCTCACATGCCAATGGTGCTGCCCAAGCTCCCCGTTCCATGCAATGGGCCGTACGGAATACCCAAAACCAGAGGACTACTAGCACTGCCCCTTCCAGTACCTCAGCGCCAGCAGGCAAGTCTGAGCAAAATACATGCATGAATGTCAGTTAACTCTGGTTTTATTCCTTCCTCTGTTTTGGTTTGTTCTCTTAAGGATGAAATCTTGCCTATTTGTCTTAGGTGAGCACCATCCTTCTATCTTGACTGTTCCAGTTCTGGTTTTCAATTTAAAATAAGGAAGGATCAGTTGTAGTTCTTAAGAAGATACGACTATTCTGATTGTAGCTAGTAATTTTTTGCTAGTTATAGTTGTGATATCAGTAATATTTACAAGTTTATTTTTAGAAATGTTCATGATATCAGAAACACAGAAATATTGATGTCATCATACCTGTCAATGCAGATAATACATAGCAAAGGCTAAATAAATTCATTAATGTCATATCTTCTTTTATGTTTAGCAAGTTCAGCAGGCTTGATTTACATTGATCCATCGAACCTACGTCGGAGCGGTACCATCAGTACGAGTGCTGCAGCTGCTGCTGCAGCACTTGAAGCCAGCAACGCAAGCAGCTATTTAACATCTGCAAGCAGTTTAGCAAGAGCATACAGTATTGTGATACGGCAGATATCTGATCTGATGGGTCTGATTCCTAAGTACAATCACTTAGTATACTCCCAGATCCCAGCTGCAGTGAAGCTGACTTACCAAGATGCAGTTAACTTACAGGTAAGAACATCCAAATCTCTGTAGAGAATAATAATTAAAATAATTTCAATACAGTTGGGTTGGTTTTTTTGTTTGTTTGTTTGTTTTTTTTAAAATTGTAAAATTGTTGAGGTTTACAGTGACCTCTGAAGATTGTCTAGTCTGGAGTCCCTGCAGGGTCAACAGGAGAAGGCTGCTCAGGACTGTGTCCAGTTAAGTTTTGAGTATCTCCAAGGATGGAGACTTTGACAACTCTGAGTAAAAAAGTTTTTTCTTGAGTTTAAGTGGACTTTCCAATTATTTCAGTTTGTGCCTATTGCCTCTTGTCCATTCACTGGATATCACTGAGAAGGGTCTGTCTCTATATCATTTATACCTTTTTATCAGGTATTTGTACACACTGCTAAGACCCTCCTGAGTTTGTTTCTTGAGTCTAAACTGTCACAGCTCTCTCAGCCTCTTCTCATATGAGAGATAGTGTAATCTGAAGTGGCTGTAGTTACTAATTCCATTAAATTGTTTGTATTTCATATAAATACTTTCTTTCAAAAAAAAAAAAAAGAATTTCTGGTTTGGGGGTTTTTTTTCCCCCAACTAAGTCTGACTGGCATCTAATGAATAGTTAAGTAAGGATTGACTTCCTTGGAGATATTAGTGATCTCTACTAGAGATCTTTTGCCCTATTCTTTTTTGACATGAACTGTTGAGTCTGTAAAAGAAAGTTAGTAAGGGCCAAATAATTAAATGAGATAAAAGATTTGTACAGGTAAGTGTACTGTTCACTGTCCCTTCTTTCAAGGAAACAATCATCCTTTCCCTGTTACATGTGTATTTTTTGGTACAGTGCTCTTGATTCGTTTTTTTGAAAGTATATGGAAAATGCATCTTTAGAAAAAATATATGTAAGGGAAGACTGGTGTCTGGCATGTATAGAACAAAGTTTCAGAGACTTAATACAGGAGGGAACTTCAGTGTGTTCAGAAAGTATATACCAACTTGCGTGTGAGCATAGTGTATAGAGTGAAATAATCTGTAATGAATTTATTACAAAAATCAACTGTTAGAATAATACTGCTGCTTTGGGAAGCACACAAAGAAAGTGTGATGCTCTTTTCTGTTAGTAGTACTGTGTACTGGGATGTCAAAACCAGATGACAATGTATTTACTTGTAATTGAGCCACGAAGTATTTGTATGGCTCTATTTTCATAGCGTGATGGAAGAAAAAGGCTACTGATTCAGGAGAGGAGGGTTACAAAGATATTCTAGGATCAAACATGGGGGGGAATACGCAGGGAAAGAAATAGGAAAATATAGTTTTATAATGGAGGAAGTTCTGTTTCTGGTCAGGAGATTCTTAGTGGGATGATACTGTCTTTGCTGAGTGGAGATGTTTTGCAAAGGTTACCTTTTTGCCAGATGAGTGCACGGGAGAGCTCTGCAGCTGAGGCAGCAAGAGATTACGTGAAAGGTTGACAGCAGAGGTTTCATTTGGATACAGAAACGGGGTTGAGACAGTGTTTTGTTAGTTTAATAGATGCAAGAACGTTTGGAGTGTGAGGGATGTTTCTGAAGACCAAAATGTAGAGGAATGAAGAGAGCAAACTGATGTTGGATAAAAAAACCCCACCAGGTCAATGGAGTTAGTAAATGGCAAGAAAATCAGGTTCCAGAGCCAGTATTTGGAACAGGTGAAGAAAATACTGGACCAGTAGGAGAGGTTTTTTTATGCATACTTAGTCCTTTATGCAGGTCTTAACTTTGTTGTCTTCACTGAGTAAGTTGCAAGGGGTGAAAAATGGTGAAAGATCTGGCTGGCGAATGCCATAGCAGGTGAGGGCTGTTAAAGCTACTAGAAAGTCAGGAATTGGACCAAAACCCCCAAGATGTGCACAGCTTGGAAATGCTGGGTGAAGAGTAGAAGAGATGCCCAAAAGGGAGAGAGGGATGGTGAGAATGCTTTACAGACACCAAGGTATTAAGTGGTGAGAGCTGCACACCACTACAGTAAATCAGCAGTCTCAATAGAGCCCTCGGAAACTGTTCTCTGGTCATTCTTGAATGTGGTTTTACGGCCTCTTTGTGGGGAGTCAGGTGTAACTGTAAAAGCCACAGCGGAGGCTTATGTTGAGTTTGTATTCTCATCATCTAGTTCTGTTGTTTGCAAAACTCATTAAATCTCATTTTTTCTAGAATTATGTAGAAGAAAAGCTTATTCCTACTTGGAATTGGATGGTTAGTATCATGGACTCTACTGAAGCTCAGCTGCGTTATGGTTCTGCATTAGCATCTGCTGGTGATCCTGGGCATCCAAATCATCCTCTCCATGCTTCTCAGAACTCTGCCAGAAGGGAAAGGATGACAGCCCGTGAGGAAGCCAGCTTAAGAACACTTGAAGGAAGAAGGTATGAAAACGGTTTGATGATTGCATGCAATATGAATTACCAGTTTTACAGTAAAATCTTCTTGTTCACTGACATTTTAGAAATCAAGTTTTGTAATACCACAGTGTAGTTACTGCTTTGATTTAAGTTGGCTTCATGTGTTGTTGTTACTATTTTGTTTATTCTGACATACTAGAAAGTATAAAACTATGATTATTACTCTTATCACACTGCTTTTGTGGGGGATTTTTTGAGTTTTTACATCCATGTTTCAAATATAGAGACTAACACATAAAGGATGCATTTACTGTGATGCCTGATCTCTCTGTATTCAATCCTTTTCTTTCACTAGACGCGCCACTTTACTCAGTGCCCGTCAGGGAATGATGTCAGCACGTGGCGATTTCCTGAACTACGCACTGTCTTTGATGCGTTCTCACAATGACGAGCACTCGGATGTTCTTCCTGTTCTAGATGTCTGTTCACTAAAGCACGTAGCATACGTTTTTCAGGCCCTTATTTATTGGATTAAAGCGATGAATCAACAGACAACATTGGATACTCCTCAGCTGGAACGGAAAAGGTATCGCGGCTTTTCCAAAAAAAAGCAAAAGTGACATCTGCCCTCTTGTTTCAGTCATTGGTGGTGTTACCCAGCAACTCATGTATATGTATACATATATCTGTATATCTCTGTGTGTGTGCAGTAACGTGTGTTTCATAAGCCTGTTACAATATCCTGTATAAATCTTTTTATGCTGATTACTGTAAAAGGTTTTCTTACCACTTAAAATTGAGTTTTATTTTTTTTAGCATTAAAATAAATACCCTTAACAACATCATATTAAGAAAACTTGTAAAGTTACAGGATGGTCTTTGGAATTTTTTCTTTTCACATAGTGCCTGATTAAGTTTCTGAACTTTTCAAATTCCAACTATGTGTTCAATCATTGCTCTTTAGTGAAAGCTCAGTTCTGTTTAGTAAAAATCATCATCTCTAGCTTGCCATTGAACATAATGTGTTTATGGCAAAGAATTAATCAGGGTTTCAAAAGGTTAAAACTCAGTCAACCTTAGCACTCTATCCTAATCTGCATGTTCCTAAAGATACCCTCTGTGTCCTTTGCTCATCCTGGACAGGGTGCGATTCTGTTGTATGTACTTAAATTTAAAATATGCAGGTACTTTAAATTGGGTGGACCAGAGACTAATGACGGGCCTTCCTTCGATAATGCTGATATAAAAAAAAAAATCCGTGATACCACCAGCTGTTACAATTTATTAACCTTTTAGTTAAAAGTTCAGTGGACAACTGACAAACTTTGAATAAGAGCAAACACTACTTCACATGCAACTCTATGTCCATAATTTTCTAAATGATCCAAGGTAGTTAGAGTGACTCATCTGACAGCAGGCTCAGGTGAAGGCTGTGGAGAGACCAAACTACAAAGGGCAATTCAGATGAGCACAAAACTGTAATTACTGATGCTGCAGTAGTAAAACTCTACAATAACTTCAGTATGGCTAACATTTAACATCAAATTATACTGGGCTATCATTCTAAAACACTACTTTATCTTTTGCTATTATGCCTTCATGCTTCAGCTTCTAAGTAGAAAATGTCCTCCTATTCTGTTTCCCCGGTTACATATAAAATATTTTGAATTATTATATAGACTTACTGCCTGAGATGCTTTTAACCTGAGAGGACAAAGAAGCTACAAAATTAAGTGTTATTTCATTTCATTGTACAAACACAGTACATATATTGGTAAATCATGGCAAGTACTTGGCACAGATGCTGAAGTTGCTGAAGGTAAAATTGCCATCAGAATGCCGAGGATTGGATATTGACTGTTGTCTGTGATCCAAAGTAGTCCCTGAATTATCTCTCTGGCTTATGCTGTCTTTTGGAAATGCAAAAAGAAAAAAGTTAGTGAGTAACTTAGCGTCTCTTTGGCTATGTATCTTGTAAGAGAGACTGGAGACACGTTAACCTTTTCAGCGTGCTTTCTATCCCTCTCTTACCACCATATCTTATATCAATCTGAATTCATCTTTGTGCTGTACATCCTGATTATTTTTCTTTGTTTTTCTTTCATATGAGAGAAAAGAGTCCCTTAAGTTATAAAGCCA
>JAOXJK010000012.1:139156459-139176449 GCA_025774025.1 Xenus cinereus | reverse complement strand
CTCGATGGCAGTGCATCTTAAAGATATACTCAGGACAGTTTCTCAGCTGAAAAATGCAATCTACTCCTCACATTTATCACGATAACAACTTATTTAAAATTCTCTTAAATGTTAAGAATGACAGGGCAGAAAATATCAATGATGGCCTAAGTAGCTCCGTTTTCCATGTTGTTGTGGATATTTGAGACTTACCTGATGATTTAAAACACAATAGGGAAATCAATAGCTGAAAATGTTCTTAAGTTTAAAGGTGCATTTATTCCTTTCTAAAACACTGTAAGATTTTTTTTTTAGAAATGTTCTTTGATTTGAAATGACAATTAATGATCATAGAAATGCCCACATGTTGGGAGTCTACGCCATCTGTTCCCATTTCTTACTAAGTTTTGAGGTAATGAACCTGTACAGTTCTAGTCAACAGTTAAATAAATACAGATCTTTGCCCCTTCCTGCCCCTCCAATTATTCAGTATCACAGGTCATCATTTCCTCTAGAAATTTAGTGACTGTAAAATATGAGATATCAATATTTTTAAATATATATTGGACTGCTGCTTTAGTTCTAATGTGATGTTCAATATATCTTGGTAACGTCAGGCTTGTTACGACCTCAAAATGTATACCAGAGGTTGTTGTCAACAGTAGTTTTCTTGCAAGTAGGGACGATTTAATACAGTAATTGATTGAGTTTTTGTGCTGTCTAACTTGAGTAGTTAAAGCTGTGGCTTTAAGCCTTTTCCAGGCAATAATGTAATTCCGGACTCTGCTTTGTCCCTAAAAATTCACATATTGAAATCTGTCAAATAACCATTCGTGAAAAAAAATGCAAAATTCCCATGAAATGCTTGTAAAACTGTGTAAAACCTTTGCCGTTAAAGTTGAGTGGTTCAAATTCACTCAGTTACTTCTGTTAGATGACATTTTAGTAGCCTATATGAAACAAAATTTAATCGGTCTTCATTTAGTTTCAGATCATATTTCACAATGCACAAACTGCCAGAAATGAATATGAATCAGAATTCTTGATCCTTTTTACAATACAGTGAAATCCATTTCTTTAATAAGCAGCTTGCAGACATACGTTCTGAAATGTGATCAGTGGCATTATTTTTATAGGACTAAACCTATTCTACATCAGTGAATTTTAGAATAGAATTCACATACATATTTCTTCCACTAATGCAGAGGTACTAGGTTTTTTATATTGACATAGTCTTTAAAAACAAGCATACCCATCACTGTCAGAAGCCTTATTTTTTTAGATCAAACTTGGTAGGTGGCCAAATGGCTATAAGGGTAACTGTGTGAGTAACGTAGCCAGTGAGTATGGAATGAGAGGTACTCAGCAGTACATTGATTTTTAGAGTGAGTTTGTTCTTGTTATGTATAGTTCTGAAGTACACTTACTGATTATCCTCTTGCTTTTATTGATTGCTACAGATGTAAATGTTTTGCCTAATGTTTTCTTCAAGTGGATTGACTTTTCTTTTTTTGTCCTTTTTTTTTTTTTAAGAACTCGGGAGCTTTTGGAACTGGGTCTTGACAATGAAGATTCAGAACATGAAAATGATGATGACACCAATCAAAGTTAGTATACAGAAACACTTCTATAGTATGCCAAAATGTGACACTTTCTTAGTGTTTTTCCCCTTTAGCTAGCTGAGAATTTGAATAAATTTTGCTACTTCTACATGTTACACTAAAGTTGGGTTCTAGTAAGTTTTTCTTACCATTATTACTTTACCAAATTTCTTCTGCCATTGCCTGTTCTTATTTCGGAGCCTTCTTTTTTGTCTCCTTTTTCTGTAAACTGCAGAATTTGTGCCCTTACTTATCATTCTACACAATAATAGAATTTAAAATTTGAGTTAAACTGATTTTTTTGATCTAATGGAACTGCTGCTGAAAATGGTAGACAGTATACTCTGTACTAAGTACATATAGTGTAGGAGTACATGTTCAGTAAAGTTAGTTGCAGTAAAAAAAGTGATGACTGAACAACTTAATAAAAATACGGGATTTGTGGAAGCATCCTGTAGATGCTAAATTTGCAGAGATGCTCCTCCAGTCAGATAGCTAAGAGGGAAGCACATTAATTTTCGGTATCTTAAATCCTTTTCTAACTGTGAAAATTGAATTGAAATCTCTGATATTTAGGTGCCACACTCAATGACAAGGATGACGACTCCCTCCCAGCAGAGACTGGCCAAAACCATCCGTTTTTCAGACGATCAGACTCCATGACGTTCCTCGGCTGCATTCCACCTAATCCTTTTGAGGTTCCTCTGGCAGAGGCCATCCCCCTGGCAGACCAGCCCCATCTATTACAGGTGACATCAGAGATGGTGTTCTGGAAGAAAACTGCAGTTTGCTTTTTCATTTCTAACTGAAGTATATTATTTACCCAGAATGCTTTTGTTAATTTTCAGCCAAATGCTCGCAAAGAAGATCTGTTTGGCCGACCAAGTCAGGGACTGTATTCATCTTCTGCCAACAGCGGGAAATGCCTGATGGAAGTTACAGTGGATAGAAACTGCCTTGAGGTAGATTTAAAGGTTTTATTATTTTAAACAGTAGGGTAATTTAAGCTAGTACCTTCAGTCCTTAAAAAGACACTTTAAATTATCTCTGAAAACATTAAAGTAGCTTTCAATATGATAATTTAAAAGCCTGGTAAGTGTAAAAACGTGGACTTTTTAGCAAAAGTATGTTAATATTTTTCTAAAGGTAGGATCTTTACTGATTTATAGCAGATTTGGGGCAATATTTGTAAAGGCTGCAGTACAATTACACATTAATTTTGAAATGCCAATTATATAATTATTTGTGATAAAAAGAATTAAATCTCCCTATAGCTCAGTAGATTTGACTTGCCTACAGACTAAGCATTAAATGGCAAGCATATGAAATGCAAATGTAAAGTGGGAAAGTGGTTTTTTTGTATTTGTTGAAATGATTAAGGTTATTGTGCTTTAACAAGTCAAGTACAGTGCTCACTTTTGTCTGGTTTAAAGATTTGATAAATATGTGTATCTCCTGAAAAAGCCTTCTGGACCACTTTGAAAGCACAATTAAATTTTACTTTTCCTTGTTTAGGTTCTTCCAACTAAAATGTCTTATGCAGCCAACTTAAAAAATGTTATGAGCATGCAAAATCGGCAAAAGAAGGAAGGGGAGGAACAAAATGTGCCTACAGAAGAATCTGAGAGTTCAAAGCCAGGGCCTTCAGCTCATGATCTTGCAGCACAACTGAAGAGCAGCTTGTTGGCAGAGATAGGATTGACAGAAAGTGAAGGGCCACCTCTCACCTCTTTCAGGTAGTTTGAGTTAAAAATCACTCTGTGAAATATTACGGAACAGATAAAAGGATATTTTGGGACTCTGAAAAGTCTTTTTAAATTAAAATGGGTAGCTTACTTTAGTTTGAATTTGTAGCTTGTGTTTGATAGTTTTTAAAATGAACACTTAAATGGTTTTCAAAGAGGTCTGCGCAAACTGTAGTAAAAGTCAGTTACTCCCTGACTTCCTGCTGCAGACCTGCTACGGTGTCCTGCTGGGTAGTTCAGCTTAAAAATAGGAATTGACAGCTTGTCATCTCTGTCTGGTGATACTGACCTCATTTTATGCAGGTAGGGATTGAACTGCCCTCACTTTTAATTTCAGCTTTTTAAAAAAAATTAAGCTCTTGATTGAAGGGAGACCAATAACAATGAATTCCATGTAGCAGTGAAGTTACAGGCTTTGAGAGTAATTTCTTTTTGGAAGCAAAGCTTGTGTTTCAGATGAAACTAAGCAGCTTCACATGTTTTTGTCCACAAGCTTACTCTGCTGTGTTCTTACTTATCAGAAATAAAGAATTCATTTGAAAGCAGAGAGTAAGACAAAGTAGTACACAATATGTGTTTGAAATTTAACTTTGTTTTGCTTGTATGTCATTTTTCCCCTCCTTTCAGGCCACAGTGTAGCTTCATGGGCATGGTTATATCTCATGACATGTTGCTGGGACGTTGGCGCCTTTCTTTGGAGTTGTTTGGTAGAGTGTTCATGGAAGATGTTGGAGCAGAGCCTGGATCGGTATGTATTTCCCAGTGTAAGGAAACTTCCTCTTATAACTAAATTGTGAATCTCTTTCATTCTTATCCTGGTTTTTATTTTTTGTTTTTAAGATCTTGACTGAATTAGGTGGCTTTGAAGTTAAGGAATCAAAATTCCGCAGGGAGATGGAAAAACTCAGAAACCAGCAATCCAGAGATTTAACGTTGGAGGTAAAAAATGTTAGTTTATCTTCTGAATTTATTTTCATTAAAAGTTGAATTATCACATGTTGCAGTAACTTGGTAGGAGAAGTTGTATTTCAGAGTCTGCAAGCACGTGTCTTAAACCTTACTTTGTGAGCTGAGCTCCGTAGTTTTTCACAGTCTAATTGGTATTTTCTGAGTCCAGAAACTTCTTGAAAAGCTGAAATTCTCTCGGTATGATGATTGGTAAAGAAAAGAAAACTTCTTTTGTTTTTTTACTAGGTTGATCGAGACAGAGATCTTCTAATACAGCAGACCATGAGGCAGCTCAACAATCATTTTGGTCGCAGGTGTGCTACCACTCCGATGGCTGTACACAGAGTAAAAGTTACTTTTAAGGATGAGCCAGGAGAAGGCAGCGGTGTAGCACGGAGCTTTTATACTGCCATTGCACAGGCTTTTCTGTCAAATGAGAAACTGCCAAATCTAGATTGTATTCAGAATGCCAACAAGGGTACCCATACAAGTAAGTGATGCACAGCAGTTCATCTACAGATAACATTCATAAAAGCTTTGGATGCTTTTTTTACATTGAAATACTTGGCATTATCTCAGAGATTTCTCTTGTTAGCTTAGCACAGGAACTGTGAAATGTTCATGTTACTTCTCTGAGGCAAGGAAATGGCTTTTTTCTGCTTTCAGAAACAGGACGCTCTTGTTTTTCTTGGAACAAGAGCCTGTTTTAGTTGCTTTCAGCTTTTTTGAGCATCTTTGTCAAGATTTTAGCCAGTAAGAGCTTATACATTTTAATATGACTGCTTCATCTGGCTTGTCATAAATACATATTAATATTTTTGAAAGTGTTTACTTTATATACAAAAGTATGTATAAAGTATAAACTTTAAGTATTTTGTCATTTATAAGTTGGTACAAACACTTCAGGTACCTTTCTTAAGTTTGGCTGAACCCCAGTCACTACTTTAAGTGATTCTGTCTCATTGATACCTTTCAAGCTCTCTTCCAAAACTGTCCTGCTTACACTGAAACTTAGATAGGAGAGAGAAATACAAAGATGTTTAAGCTTATGAGGTTTTTTTTCCCCTTTCAGGTCTGATGCAGAGGTTGCGAAATAGGGGAGAGAGAGATCGGGAAAGGGAGAGAGAGAGAGAAATGCGGAGAAGTAGTGGCTTACGAGCTGGCTCTCGGAGAGATAGGGATAGGTAAGTGATCTATTTTTAATTTGTTGGAGATACTTTGTCAAACAGAATAATTGCCTTGATTATCTTCAGGAAAGATACTTCTACTTCCTCAAATTAAAGCTGTCTGTCTTTTAGGAGCAATTTACAGGGTAACTTCTTGAAATTCAATATATATTTTAAATCTTTATAGAATAATGATGCATACCTTAGCATTGATAGATGATGTCTCAAACATCGATCTTTATTGCTAAAACAATAACAAAAAATTGTGTACTAGAATAAAATTGTGAGGTGGTTTAGAAACAACATTGCTGTTGGTGGCATGTGTGATTCCTGTATCCAAAATACTAGCAGTATTACAATCTCTGGTTCATTTTGATTCCCTGTTTCTGAATCAGTCTTTCCAAGCAGCTATGAGCAACACTGCTATTCCTGCATAAAAGTTAATGCTATTTTGAATCTGTGTGCAAATTCTGTTGTTCCAGAGGATTTTTGCATATTTCCTCTGAAATGAGTACAAAGTGCTCTCATTTTTTTAAGGGACTTTAGAAGACAACTTTCCATTGACACACGGCCTTTTAGACCGGCATCAGAAGGCAATCCTAGCGATGACCCTGACCCTCTTCCAGCACACAGGCAAGCCCTTGGAGAAAGGCTCTACCCCCGAGTGCAAGCAATGCAACCAGTAAGACTTATCTATTGAATATACTTAATGATACATTGTTCTTGTTATCTTTTAGTTAAAAATTAATTTCCTTGTCCAGTATTGTTTAACAGAACTGATAATACAAAAACAGTCCTACACGTTCAAGTGATTTATGGCATTTTCTTAAGATTTTGTTTCTGTAATTTGTCATATAGTTTAGGAGATACCTTGTAATGCATTCTGTATTGAAAATACTAACACTTCCATAAAACTGTATTTAAAAATAAGAGAACGGGAGGAGAATAGTAAAACGTATCATTCCTTATCCCCAGGCATTTGCAAGTAAGATCACAGGAATGTTGTTGGAATTGTCCCCTGCTCAGCTGCTTCTGTTACTAGCTAGTGAAGATTCCCTTAGAGCAAGAGTGGATGAAGCAATGGAACTCATTATTGCACATGGCAGGTAAAGTATCAAGGATTTAGATAAGAAATGAAAACTGATTTTTGTGGGCAAAGTACTTGAACTGTGCTACATCTAACTCTGATAGATGCAACTTATTCCTTGCTTTGTTTTAGATGTATTTCTTTGGACAAGTGACTTGTTGACTTTAGTTTAATCTAATGTGTTTGGTTTCAGAATATGACAATTCCTTATTGTGAAATTTAATCTGGCTTTTTTTTTTTCCCTTGTCAAGGGAGAATGGTGCTGACAGTATATTGGATCTTGGATTGCTAGACTCTTCAGATAAAGTGCAGGTAACAAACTGTTGCACAAATTAAATTCACTTAAAATCCAGTTGTTTCGGTTAATTTTAAAAACTTAAGCACCTGGAGCCTTCCTTTATCATGCAAGATAAAAATCTGTTTAATTATCTTGTGGAGTTATCTTTTTTTTTTCTTTCTTTTTTTCCTTTGGAAAAGATTAAGTGTAACTACTCTAAAATATAAAATGTTACCATTAGGAACTATCATGGAAATTCTTCACCAATGAAACTTGAATCTTCGGGTCTAGTATCAAATAGGTTATCAATGTGTGTCAATACCTACAAGTAAGTTTGTTAATTGCTATTCTGATTTTCAAAACAGGAAAATAGAAAGCGGCATGGTTCCAGCCGCAGCGTAGTAGATATGGAATTAGATGACACAGATGATGGGGATGATAACGCACCACTTTTCTACCAACCTGGAAAACGAGGGTTTTATACACCAAGACCTGGTAAAAACACAGAAGCAAGGCTGAATTGTTTCCGAAACATTGGCAGGTATGCTGCTGTTAACTTCTGGTCTGAAAAAATGTAAAAGACAAATATACAAAATGCCAGGGAAAGTACTGATGATCCAAGCTGCAAAAACTTTATTACTTTTATGCTCTGTATTTCTTACTTGGAGCTAAATAGTGGAGAGTTTGCACATGTTAACTTGAGGTTTCTTTTCCTGTTAAATTTTTATTTTACAATGTGGAAGTTTTATACTGCAGGAACTTTTTTTTTTTAAATTTTATATGTCCATAATTTTTTTTGGAGATTGATAGGGCTAGAAAGCTAGCTGCAACTTGAGTCTTAGAATATTTTAACTTTTTACGTGAGTTTGATAAAAGATCTCCAATGTAATTTATGTTGTACCAAAACAAACTCCAAACATTTATTTTCAGAATCCTAGGATTGTGCTTGTTGCAGAATGAACTATGTCCCATCACGTTAAATAGACATGTAATCAAAGTTCTTCTTGGCAGAAAGGTAAGTTGAACACGGAAATTTGAAATTCCTTTATATAAAGTGTTGTATTTACAAACTGCTTTTTTTCCCCCAAAGTTTACATATTGACTAGCAGAGTTGATACTGGAACTGTAAGGATGCCTTTAAAATTAATTTGTGGAGTATTAATTTTTTCATTTCCCAGATTTTGAACTGAGTAGATGTACTAGAAGTTAGGTATTTGATTAAGATGGAATGATTTGTAGGTAGGTTAGCTTTTGACTCTCTTCAGAAACAGCTTACTGTCTCCCCTTCTTCTCTTCCTGAGGTTGAAGACTCAGAGGTAGAATCATAGAATAATTTAGGTTAGAAAAGACCCTTAAGACATTGAGTCCAACCATAAACCTAACACTGCCCAACCCACCACTAAACCATGTCCCTAAGTGGCACATCTGCGTGTTCTCAAATACCTCCAGGGATGGTGACTCAAACACTTCCCTGGGCAGCCTGTTCTAATGCATGACAACCCTTTTGGTGAAGAAATTTTTCCTAATATCCAGTCTAAACCTCCCCTGGTGCAACTTGAGTCCATTTCCTCTTGTCCTATTGCTTTGTTACTGGGGAGAAGAAACCGACCCCTGCTTCGCTACAACCTCCTTTCAGGTTGTCGAAGAGAGCTATAAGGTCTCCCCTCAGCCTTCTTTTCTCCAGGCCAAGCAACCCCAGTTCCCTCAGCCACTCCTCAGGACTTGTTCTTGAGACCCTTAATCCATCAAATCTCTATAAGAATTTATTAAAAAAAAAACAAAAACAAAACCAAAAACTATACATTTTCTTTATAACCCCTATGCTCTTAATAGCAGGAAAGGCTTACAGGTCTGTCTTTACATTCTGCTAACATGCTTCAGTTGAGTATTTAATGTCCCTTCAAAAGCAGGATGAAAAATGGGAGTTTGACTGCTTTATTTCTGAATGTTTGTATGCTTTGCTACATGGGTTATGCACTGATGTATGCTAGTGCATAGATTAGGCACAGATCATGTAATTTTCAATATATTCTTGAACAACTCTTATGTTTAAAACATCTGGTTTTGAACATATATTTTTTTTTAATAGGTGAACTGGCATGACTTTGCTTTTTTTGATCCGGTTATGTATGAAAGCCTTCGGCAACTTATCCTCGCTTCCCAGAGTACAGATGCTGATGCCGTGTTTGCAGCAATGGATTTAGCCTTCGCGATAGACCTGTGTAAGGAGGAGGGTGGAGGGCAGGTAAGCACAGCTGGATCTGTGTCTCTTTAGTTTCAGAATTCAACAGCTTCTCTGTGTTGTAGCGTACACATAATCCATGTTCTTCTCAGATGTCAGAGGTAATGTTTTACCCTTCCTAGATTCAAATACAGTGTTCTCGTTAGATACTGAAGGGTGGGCTTTTTTCCTTGAAGGTGATGTAGGGCCTACCATAAAGCCTGGATAAGCATAGTTGGTCCTAGGGAATCTGCAGAACTAGCCTGTAGTAGCAAATATTGCTTGTTTTTTGAGGGATACTAAGCAATAAATCACTGTGCGACATACTGTGGCTGTTGTAATAATCTGACTTTTTTCCCTGCCTTTTTAAATGGTCCTTGTTTCTTTCCATAGGTTGAACTTATTTCCAATGGTGTAAATATACCAGTCACTCCTCAGAATGTATATGAGTATGTCCGGAAATACGCAGAACACCGAATGTTGGTTGTAGCAGAACAGCCTCTACATGTAAGTCTTTGGTGGAGTGTTTTTAAAAAAAATGAGAAAAAAAATCTGTAAGATTTCAGTCAGTTAATTCTTTTCCTCATTATGGTATTGCTAATCAGGTTTCTTTTGAAATCTTGACAGCTTGATTAAGAATATTTCATTTTCTAATTTTTTTTGAAATTGTATAGCTGTTTATGCAGTAATGTGAAGACTGAGTACTTTGAGCACTTTCTCTTTTTTTATAGAATGAAAAATAATTTCTTTTAACCTTGATCTCATTGATTAAGCATGTATGTTCATTTCTTGAGCTCAAATGGAATTTTTGGTTTGTATTTAGGAGCTACTTTGTTCTAATAATCTGTCACCTTTGATTTGTTTGGCCTTATAAACAAAAATTAAAAAGATATTTCAGAATATCTATTTCCAGTCTTTTCAGGTTATTACTTATTTATATAAAATACGTGTGTGTGTGTATAACATTTTTAAAGCAGAGTTGGCTGCTCAGAGTGGCTGAGGAAGCAAAGTAAAAGTAACATGAAAGATTTCTTTGTAATTCTCATCAGATTCAGCATAGCTCAGCAAAATACCTGAGCTCCTTAGCATTAGAGAGTGCATTTGCTTCTGCTCCTGGTGAAATACTAGTTGAAATCATTACTGCTTTCTTTTGCAATAGTAGGTAGTGTTTGTCAGATTGGTGCAGTTCATTGTTTCAGAAAATTTGCATCTCAAATGGTAAAGCTTTGAAAGAAGGGAACAGCTGGGAGAATAATGAATTTTGAGTTAACAGGGGATCTCACATGGAACTTTTCAGTAATGCATTTAAAGTGATACAGCTGTAATGTGAATCTTGTGGTTTTCGTTTAAGGCAATGAGGAAGGGTCTGCTGGATGTACTTCCAAAGAATTCACTAGAAGATTTGACAGCAGAAGATTTCAGGCTTTTGGTAAATGGCTGTGGTGAAGTAAATGTGCAAATGCTAATCAGCTTTACCTCTTTCAATGATGAGTCAGGTATGAAATAACTTACTCATTCAGAAACAGAGTTGTAGGGATAACTTAACGCTGCTTTTTCTCTGCAGAGTAGAGTTTCCAGCTACTAAACTTAAACTACCTCTTCAAATTTGACATCAGTTAATAAGTCACTAAAAGTCCAAATAAAATTACTACTTTGTTTTTTACATTCTTTTGAAAATATTTACCTTCAGCTGTGGGGGAACGCATTTTCCAACTTTGCTGTCACTTGATGTTAAATACAAGGATTGTATTGTTGGTAGCATATCTTTCCTTCTGAAAGTTTTGACCTAACTTTAGAACTATAAATGTGATGGATCGAGTCTAATATTTCTTACATAATTTTTAAACTATATTTAGCTGTTGTTAGGCTTTTTGGGAGGGAGGGTGTGAGAATTGTGATGAGGTATGTCAGAGTGAGCCTTTGCATTCAAAGTATGTGTGTTAGTTTTGAAATTAGTACTGTCTCTAGTATCAGGACTTTATGAATTAGATTGTAGCTGAGATCCACCTTGTAGTGCATTTAGAACAGATCTCTTAAATTTATTGTCCAGTGTACCAGCTGAATTATGTATCTTTTATTTCACACAGGAGAAAATGCTGAGAAGCTTTTGCAGTTCAAGCGTTGGTTTTGGTCCATAGTTGAGAAGATGAGTATGACAGAAAGACAAGATCTAGTAAGTTTTCTGTTCCCAGTGGAAATGTGCAGGACTGGAATAACTTTAGCATTGTTACTGTTTTTAACTGTGTCTGCCTGCAGTGACTTTCTATGTGAAGAGTTTAGGTAGGGGAGCAGGGTAATAGGGGTTTGATTAGACTTTCAGTTCTGGAAACATCAGGTGTGAATCCTAGACCTTCTTGCAACTGAAAGTAAGTGTGGTGTGTCCTTACCCATCTTCACAGGTCTCTCATGGAAGCACAGTTACAGTCTCTGCACAGTCGTTCTTAAGCTGAGTAACTGTGGCTGGTCAGCTGTGTTGTGGGCTAGTAGGGTTTTGAGTTTAAGTTCTCTTCCTGGATCATCTACTTTCTTGACTCCTGTGTATCCTCAGGGCAACACCTGTGTCCTCTCTGTAAGATGTCAGTAATTAAACTATCTCCTTCTCCAAGTCCTTTAGGAATAGCTGATGAGAAGCATGAAAGAACGAGATACTGTTCAGCGGTTTCATTTTGGAAAACTTGCCTGTAAATTGTATTCATTGTATGCTTCTTAAAACTATTTGCTTTTAACTTCCTCCTGCTTAAGGTACTGTCTTTCCTTTACAGTTTGCTAAAAGGAAACAAGGACTAATTTGAAAAGCGGAAAATCTAGAGCACGTTTGTTAAGGAATATCTGTGGTTATGCTTTGGTAGTGACTCTGCCCTGCAAGTCAGTATTTTACATTTGGGACTGTCCACCAAATAGTCTCTGTTGCTGCCTTCTGTCTGCACAAGTACTGTATTCTGTAGTCACTAACTGGTTTGTGAGAGGTTCCTGCTGCATTTTGTATTGATGGCAGTCACCATCTTCCCAGATGGATCTGGGGACATTTCATTTACTGAGGATTTGTTGATACAGGATCATTTTGAGTGCTGCTTCTATCAGTTGTAACAGAAGTATATGAAATAATGAGCGGTTGAGGAAAGGAAGTGAAGGAAGCTGCTACAAAAGCGTGTAGCGTGATCACTGCATGTCGTTGACATACTGAACAGAACGTAGTATGGTCAAACTTGCTGTGACTGTGCAGTTCTTCTTTAACCTACCCCTACACAACATGTAGGCCATATGAAATTTAGCCTTGTACAGCAAAATTTTAAACGCCGTTTTCTTCTTTCAGGTGTACTTTTGGACCTCAAGTCCATCATTGCCTGCCAGTGAGGAGGGATTCCAGCCTATGCCATCAATCACAATAAGACCACCAGATGACCAACATCTTCCTACAGCAAACACTTGCATTTCTCGCCTTTATGTCCCACTCTATTCCTCTAAGCAGATTTTGAAACAGAAATTGTTACTCGCCATTAAGACCAAGAATTTTGGTTTTGTGTAGAGTATAAAAAGTGTGTATTGCTGTGTAATATTACTAGCTAAGTTTTGTAGATTTTTCCATTTGTCTATAAAAGTTTATGAAAGTTAATGCTGTCATACCCCTGGTGGTACTTTAAAGATTTAAATGCAAACATTCCTGTACTAAATTTGTAACGTAAAGGCCTAAGGAGCACTGGCAATATCTGATCGCAACAGTTTGCTAGTCAATAACTCCTTTGCCTAACCCCAGCCAAAGATGACAGCAGAACAATATAATTTACACTGTGATTTATCTTTTTGCTGAGGGAAAATATGTAAAATGTTCTGAAAATTCACTGCTGCCTTTGTGGAAAGTGTTTCAGCAAAGGTTCTTGTATAGAGGGAGTAGGGAATTTCGAAATAAAAAATTAAGTATGTTCTGTGTTTTATTTTAACTTTTTTTATGGTGTTTAATTTGTGGTTGGCTGCAGTTGTGTATCATGTATATTGAACTTGTAAAAAGTTCCTGACAGCTCAGATCCCAGAGTTGGGATCGTCCACTTATGAAACCACTTTCATTGCAATTTTTGTTCTGATTGCATTGAACTCTGGCGCATCAGATACCATCACTAATATTTTGCATGTAATCTGTACCTTTAGTGGGTTTCTTTTTTTTTTTTTTTTGTACATATGATGAGGCCAATGCACAGTATTTCATAGTTCACAATCAACATTTTTGTATCCCTGTTTCAGTGAACAGACAGTCAGGAGGTTGTTCCACTACCAGTTCTAACCTGACACTTGTACTACGTTATCTAACTATGTAAACTCAGCCTGGGCACTTTCTGGTAACTGTAAAATGTTTATAAGATCATGATTATTGAAGATACATTTTGGAAAACTTTAATGTTCGTGAGCAGCTTAACTTCTTTTGTATCTAGCCTTTTTTTAAGTATCTTGTTACAGTTTTTTAATAAAGAAATTACAGACAAAATACCAAGTCATACTGAAGAAACAATAGTTTTTATTTACTTAGCCATTTATACTTTAGCTAACAGCATACACTAAACATAGTTCTTCATTAAAAATCTGAATTTTGTAACTGAAAAATTGACCTGCAGAAGACATTCAGCCCACATTTTACAGTTAGCAGAGAATCCTGAATGAAATGGGCCAGGCAACCCCTTCTTTTCACAGAATTGGTTTGAAGGGAAAGTGGCTTGTTCTGAAAAATCTCAAGGTAATTAGGTTAGAATAAAATTCTCAAATTGCACTGTAGTGGGTTCTACTGTATGTTCACTTTTGAAGTGGTTGGTTGCTTTTGGGGAGGGCGGTCTTTGACCATAGCCTAGGATGTGTTTTCCCTAATGCTTGAGAGGTTTTTGAGAGTTAGGAGGTGATTAACAAAGGAAGGAGCTACTTTTTCTGTGTCAAAAAAAATTTCTGAAAGCGTAGCAGACTGAGGTATTGAAAGTTAAGAGCTTTTGTGGTGGTGATGTTCTTCTTCCTTGCTTCTCCAACACCATGAGTCCTTGTTAGTGATTTTTTTTTTTTTCTTCCCTTTGTTGGGAAGAGCTAAACTAATGTTTCATCAAAATCCAAGTGGAATTCACCTTTGACAGAACTCCACTGGGTTTCCTTTTCTGTCAGCTAGCTGAGGATGACCAGAAGTTACCTATAGCTGTGACTTTTAAAAAAGCCTCTGTTTTCGTCATTTATTTAGTTGCTAGAGGTATGGAGGACAGTCGAGGTCAGAAATTCTGATCACCAGTTGCCAAATTGATGCTGAGAATCCTTTTTTCTAAATAAGGCTGACTGTTTCAGGCTTGTGGAGTTAAACTGCAGATAAATCAAGTAAAGAGATGTAGAATTATTTCTGCATGTACTAATAATTCCTAAATCAATCATCCTAGAAAAGGATAGTTTCAGTGTACGAGGACTGGAGTCTAATTGGATTTCCTGTTGTGACCTGCAGTGTATCTGAAGTTCAAAACTGTATCGGATTTTACAGTGCTAGTATCCATTAAAAATAAAAAGCAGTATACGACTACACAAGTCTAGCTATAGGCATATTAGTATAGAGAAATTTTATACTGGTATGGCTGTTCTCATATACTGAGGAGGATAGTTACAAGGTACAAAGCAACACCCACCTTATGCCTCGATTTCTAACTGGTGTAATTACTTCCATTACCAAAAACGCCTCTAACTGAAATGTGTAAAGTTAGTAGAAAGCAACAAGAGAAACTGTTTAGAAAAGACATCAAATCTACAGTCTGTAAAATAAAGCTCCCTCCCTCACAAAGCTTTGTGAGACTTGAGGTATTAAAAAGTATCCAATGCCCTTGGATGAAAGGCCATATATAAATGTAAAGTACTGTGTGTATATATATATATATGTATTGTGTGTATATGTATATAAGTGTATGTGTATGTATAACATATAAATATATGTTATATGTATATATATTTCTGTATATAGCTTAAACATTTTTTTTAAGTCCTGTAATGTATAGCTAGACAAAAATAATGCAGATAACTCACAGTAGCTCACCATATATACACACACAAGGCATTCTGAGAAGCGGAGAGGGAACCTAGAATGATTTATGCTGTCGTCATTGACTTGAAATGTGTATGTAGCTTTATAAATAGCTTTTTTCCTCTGTATGGTATATTTAAACTATATCAAGATTTTAATAAGAAAAATGTTTATTAAAATCATACACCTCATCTCCCTTTGACTTAAGCCCTTCTGTTAGTTCACTTGTAAGATGTAGAGAAACTAGTTAAAGGAAGGTTCTGTAATGTTTACAATTTTTTAATAGTCTAAATCCGTAGCGGTTCATAACTGCTGAAATAGGAGATAAAGGTAGCTACTAATAAAATGTTATCACCAACTACTAGACTAGTTCCTATTCTGAATCTAGGGAAAACTGACACCTTAGTGTAACTTCCATGGCGAATTCTCAGTGTTTGTTTCTGTTCCTTAGCTAACTGCATTCCACACAGAAGGCAAATTGCTTGTTTCAGCTTTGATAGTTTTCCAGAAGTGAAAAATTGTGTGGACTTGTCATCAAGTGGCCCCTCCCATCTGTTTGGTTTGGGAGTGACTTTTTTTTTTCCCCCCCAGCAAGTTAGTCATTAGATAACAGGCAGAGAAAAAGCTGGCAAATTGGTGAATGGAAAGCAGTACCCTTCTTGTACAGCAGCAGTCTCTTGGGGAGGCAGAGGAGAGGAAGTTTTCCCAATCTCTTGACCTACCTTTGGCTTTTAAAAGTGCGCAGTTGTGTAACAGACCTGCTTTTTCTTCAAAAGTTGACTTCCACGTGCGCATCCAAAGAGAAGCGGGTGGGCAGCGGAGCGTGATCCTTCCCTCGGTAGCCGGGGTGCAGGTGGGAGCGGTGTCCCGCTCCCCGCGGGGAGCCCGGCTCAGCACCCCCTCAGCGCTGCTGGCACCACGTGGAAGATGGTTCAGTCGTAACCCCCTCCTCGGAGACTTACAGCTGTTCTCCTTTAACTCCCTTTCTTATAACCTGTGGATCACGTCTCTGTGTGTGAATCTGTAGCTGCTTATTCTGCGCTTTTTCTGTGTCTGTGCTCTTCGCTCCCTTGGCGCTTGTATTTCTCCGGCTTCCTCTCTCTAGGGCAAGCTACAGATAGGTAGCTTGGTGCCTTTGGTTCCCTTTCTCTTTTCAAGCTCCGTGTAATCTCACCTTTTTCCTCAGCTCTTCCGTTTGCCTTTGTAACAACAAGTCTGCCAAAATTGAACAGAAAATTCTGCAGGTCTGGATTTCAGTGCGTGTGGCATTTGCTTGCCCCGAGGTGTGAACGTCCCCGCGCAGATGGGAATGCGTAGGTGAAATGGTTGCGCAAAAGCTTCAGCGACTCTAGAGCTCGCAGTGCTGCAGTTCCCACGTGCTCGGTGTGGGGAGGACACGAACAGGCTTCACAGCTGGAGTCTGGTCTCCATCCCAGCGTAGTCGTTGCCCAGCAGGGCTTCCAGCATCATCAGCAGCACCAACGGGTCGTTTCCTAGGTGGAAATTGCTTTCGCGGTTGTAATTTGCAGTATTTTGAGTGTCTTATCCTAGAGCAGTTTTGCTGAACTGAGAAGCACAAAGGGCTTTTAATTTTTTTATGTATTTTTGAGGGATTTTCTGTGGAGTTGTCTTTAAGAGGGTAACTTCATGTCTTGCTTGAAACACGAGCCTGTAAGTGAGGCTTCTCTCCATCTTTGTCCTTTCTTAATATAAAGGCATTTTTGTCATTAAATATCACCAGGAGCTGCTTTTGTAGTAGTATTCCCTTTAGTACAGCAGGAAGCAGACGGTTGCTACCGAGTGTTCCAGAGCTTTTTTTCCATGATGGTGTTTTTTTAACAGCAGCTGAACACAAATGCAGGGGTTTGAAAAATACAGTCGTGGGAACCTCTTGGAGAAGAGGTTTCTGCCACAACCTGTGGGAAGGTTTCTCTGCAAGGAGACTCTTGGAAGAAAATAGTTGTTTTGGACATACTGGTGTCATTTGCAAATTAATTTTCAGACAGTGCACAAGTTTTAAGCTGAAAAAACAGGTTACACTTTCAGTTATAACTGACAATTCCTCAATTTATCTGAAATGGCATTCTTCATGTAAAAAATAATATTTATAAAGCATTTTTAAAAGGCAGCTTAGTACTGCCAAAATAAATAATATCTTTTAGGGGAGGGAGGGAAGAGGCATTATACTTCAAGCTGTGATGACTGCACTTTGGATGCCTCAGTAGATAAAATTTTGGGACATACTTTGTACCAGGAACTTTGTTTACTTTGCCTTGCCATGAAAGAGTACTTTGCCCAAAAAGTTGTAATTGGTGCTAGTATAGATGACATTTTTTCACTGCTTTTATTATTTTCAGAACTACTAAATATGGCGTGAACTTGCAGATTGTTCTCATTCGTGTCTTTCCGAAGGAGGACGGGGCTGGGCTTTCTTGTTGCTGTTTTTTTTTTGAGAGGATCAGGATGGCTCTGTTGGGATAGAGCAAGCCTTGGGAATGCAAAGCTGTGCTGGGAAGCCCGTAAGGTCTGGATCTGTCCAACGGTGTACCAAAGGTGTGTGCTGCTGCATTAATTGCAATTAGCAGAGTGAGGGAGCCGTTGTGAAGCCACAGGCCACCCTGCAGGAATGCCCATTCTGGTGAGCCACCTTGCTGGGGGGCTTCTCCGCTCCCTGCTGGGGAGTGTCCTGTGCCTCCGACAAGTGCCACCGTGCCTTCAAGGAGGTGACAGTGGACGTGCTCCTGCAGATCAGTCCCTCCCCATGCAGAAACACCTCCCCAGCCCCCAGTGCACGCGTTTGTCGTGAGTGAGCACAGGGAAAGGGCCGTGGGGACCGGGGCATCCCCGGGAGTTAGGAGCTAAGGAATGAATACAGCTCCCACCACCCCTCGGGGAGGCTCTAAACAGGACATCGTAATCCATGGCAGGGGGGTTGGAACTCGATGATCTTTAGGGTCCCTTCCAACCCAAACCATTCTATGATTCTATGAAGCACAGCTGACTATTCAGAAATCTTGCAAAACTGTGCAGAATGCTATATTTCATATGTATGTTTATTTATTGTAAATGATTTTATAGTTCCACAAGTGCTCTTCTGTATTTTAGTATCATGTACACGATGTAATTAATTTATATAAAACAAAACTAATAGAAATTGGTGGACTTTTTGTGGAGGTGCAATAACAGCCAACTGCTGTTTTGTTAATCCTTGCGGTATGTTTCCTTTGCAGTATTTTTCCTTTGTATATTAATCTTTAGGCACCATGTAAGTAGACGTTTGCTGTGACTGTGCATCTGTCAAAGCGCAGATGTGACTTCAAGAAGTTATCCCCAAACACTTGAACTTCTTGAATATATTAATTTGTGGTAGTTCTTAAGCCTTGTCAAATACTCAACAGGACAATTCCTTACCAGGGGAATTTTGGAACAGCAGCCACAATAATCAGGTTAGGGGGCTAAGACAACCGATGGGCAGGTCAATGTTATTTAATATGATTATTGTGCTTCTTGGTTTTGCCCCTGAAACTCACGTGTTTCCCTCTCCCTCCCTGGTACTCAGTACACCAGCGAGTGGAGCTGTTGTTGGATGTGAATGGTAAGCAACTTGTGTGGGTATCTCTGGGTAACAAAACTTCAAGGCTGACTCAGAAAGAGCAGCAGTCAGGTAACAGCAGATGTTGCTAGTGTAAAGCCACCTTTTCTCACTGACTCTTTGTGTGTTTCATGTGTGCTGTTTAGTAATTTGCTGCTTAGGCGTGCGTTTCTGCTCCTCAGAAAACTTGATGGAAGAAGAAAACCAAAGCCGTTCTCATGCGTAGGACCAGCACGGTCACAGCAGCACAGATCTCGCTGGTGAACTTTCCTCGCCCCCTGCCCCGGTGGGAGGCGTGAGGTCCTCTCACCAGGTGTAAAAAAGCTGCAGGAGGCAGATCCGGCCCCGAGGAGCCCGGCTGGCCCAGCTCCCACTTCCAGCACTTGGGAAACGGGGAGAGGGGAGGTCTCAGTTGCTCCGTGGCAGCCAGCTGCCCTCGAAACAATTATCTGAAATTCTTAATAACAGAGAACTAACAAAGCCGGAGGTTCCCTGTCTGGAAAAGAATCCCTTGCAGCCCCTCCCTGTGCACCATCTCCCTTCCCTGGCTGTGGGGCAGTTGGGGACGTTGGGCCAGCACTTGGACTGGGGAGAACTGGGCAGCAGTCACAGGGATGGTGCACAGCATCTATGGACTCATCTCCACTGAGGAACACCAGGTCTTCCTCCTGAAGGGACCACCAAGGATTCCAACCTCTCTCTTGACCTCAAAGATCTCTTGACCTGCTGCTGCCCGGCTGTCTTGGTGCTTGTAAACTTCTAGTTCTCGCTCACTGGTGTTTGCTTTTAGATCTATGTCTTTGATTTCAGGTCTTCATGCTGAACCAGGCCATTGGGTGGGACTTTTAATCTGTTTTTCCTATGGACTATTTGATTGTTTTGGTAAATGACCCTCACGTTCACAGGAGAGGGGCGCGAGGTCCTGGCCGGCTTTGGGATGAGGATGGAAGAGGACACCACTGAACTCGGATGGTTCTCAGCTCTGGATGAAATCTCCCTGTGTGCAAGTGACAGAAACGCCTGTGGTGCTGGTGGTGTCTGCACTCATGGGCCCTTGTGAGACCCTCCAGCCGCCTATGTCTGTTACACAGTTACTGGAGAGTGTTCTGAGGTCTGTTAATGGCTCAGGGTTGATTAAAAAAGGCTTTTTTTTTTTTTTTTTTATACATAGATTGCTCTTTCTTGTACACTTTTAGAGTCCCCACTTCAGGTTGCATCTCGGTGACAGCCCCCGCTGCCCTCTCCAACTCTACGCGTTCCTCAGTAAATATTTGCAATAGTTAACTCCTTCCACTAGTTCATCTTCCCTTATCATCTCTCAGAGGCTTGTCTAGGATTTTCTCCTAATT
>JAOXJK010000012.1:139131112-139155598 GCA_025774025.1 Xenus cinereus | reverse complement strand
TTGATGGTTGGACTAGATGATCTTAAAGGTCTCTTCCAACCTGGACAATTCTATGAGTCTATGATTTTCTTTTATCCCGGGCAGCGTGAGGGTGGGGAGTGCGGGTCAGTCGGGGTGCGGGCCCCGGTGCCGGCCGGGCGCGGGAGGCCCTGGGTCGCCTGGCGTGGGCCCGGCTGCCCGGTGGGGCTCTGGGCGCTCAGAGCTGTGCCCGCCTGGGGCCGGGAAGGCAGGGCTTGTCCCCCTGGCCCTCCTGCCCTGGAGGGGGGCGTGGGTGTCTTTGGGTGGTCCTGGCTGCCTGGCCCCAGCGGAATGGGGGGTCTGGGGTCCCAGGAGGTGTCCCAGCTCCGTTCTGGGTTCTCCTCGCTACCACCCTGCCGAGCCAGGCTGAGGTGTGGGAGGGTGAGGGATCCTTATGGTGGAGAAACCTACGTGGTCCTCCTAAATCTCTGTATTGCAGCAGTACTCGAGTTGCCAAAAACTGAGTCCCGCTGTGTTAAATACAAGCCTGAAAAGACCCTTAATGTTTCCCTCCGTGAATGGCAGCATGCTGTACCCGCAATGACACCCCATGGTGTACTCTTCCCAGCACTACCACCAGCGTGGCCTGTGCTGTCGGGAGCTTGCCCGAAGCCTTTGGGGGCCTGTGGGATGCAGGTGCGGCTTCTCGCCGGGCAGAAGGGCTGGTGGTCACGGTATGTGTCACATCACAGCGCTGGCTCTGCCAGCGCCTTCAGCTTTTTCCTTGGCTACAGCTGATACAGGTATGTAATCGAGGTGCTTTCACACATAGCCCAACAGCTGTTGCTGCAGGATGGTGGTGGCATGTATGTATACAGGTTAGTTATTTCCTGGTTAGATGGATTTGAAGTTAATGGAAAGAGCTTCAGTGCTACTGTGCAGTCTTTGTCATCCATTGAGTTGTTGTCATCACCAGAAAACTTTAGCAGCTCCAGAATAACTGGGATATGATGTACAGGAGTGTGTCCATCATAGGGCTCACGATTAAGAGACTGGAGCATCTGTCGTACAAAGAGAGGCTGTGAGTGCTGGGGCTGTTCAGCCTGGATAAGAGGATCTCATCGGTGTGTGTAAATACTTGATGGAGGGAGTAAGGGAGATGGAGCCAGGCTCTTCTCAGTGGTGCCCTGCGATGGGACCAGATGCAGTGGGCACACATTGAAGCGTAGAAGGTTCCATTTACACATCAGGAAGCACAGGTAGCTCATAGAGGTTGTGTAATCTCCATCCTTGGAGATACTGAAACCTCACCTGGATGAGGTCCTGGGCAGTCTGCTCTGGCTGACACTGCTAGGGCAGGGGATGGGCTGTGCCCATCAGCTTCAGCTCTTTTATGCGTTTGGCTCATGTTGTCTGAACTGAAAGCAGAATGTTTGCATTATAAAACGGATGCTCTCTATTATTACGGCGAGTGTTGACTGTTTCATGCACCATCATAGGACGAAGTAGAAGAACTGGGATGCAGATTGAAAGCAGGTGCATCAGCCTAACAGTTACCTTCTCCAGCTCCCCGTACCCTGCCAGTGCTCGCTGGGGCCAGGAAGGCAGGGCTGGGAATGCTTGTGCTCCTTCAGCACGAGGTGGTGGCTGCTCTAAAGCCCCAGCAGTGATCAGAGTGTGCTGTGCATCCGAAATTGAGTTAGAGGGATCTTCCATGAGTTTTCAGCTGAGTTGTGCCAAGGCACGTACTGTGTTAACAAACAGGCTAGGTAATGAGTATTATGCTGATAAAACTTTGGCTAAGAGGGGTGGAACCCAAAATGGAGTGAGACAGGACTGTCTCGTCACCAGGAGCTGCCTGCCTGACAGCTTGGAAATGGATCTTGCTGTGAAACTCTTCTTTGCCCCAGAAGGGCTCAGGGAAGGTGAGAGGTGGGTTTTGAGAGAGATTTCAGTATGGTGTTGTCTTGGTGGGCTGACCCTTCCTTTTTTAAAATTTAAAAAAAAAAACAAACCCACTTGTTTTTTAAATAACTTGTACCATTTTCCCATTCTGTGTGGTGGTCCTTCACAGGGTCGTGCCGTCACTCTGAGTCTTTGGCTCCTGGAAGCCACCTTTCTGCTTTCCTGCCATCAGGGCTCTCCAGAGGGTACACACTGCTTCTCGGGCCCTTTCTGCTTCTCTCCCCTTTCTGTCCCGCTGCGCACTGACTGTGTTTCTGGGGTGTTCACCTCTCTCTCTCTGTGACCTGTGACATGGCAGCTGTTAAAGGCCATTGGAAAAATGACAAGTGCTCCTTGTCTCAGTATTGGTCTCCAGTACTGGAGACTTTGCTCTTCCTGTGCTCCACTTCACTTCTGTACACCAGAATAGTTTTTCAAGTTAGCTCCCTGCACTAATGGGCCCTGCGTGCTGGCTTTTGAATGGCTTAGGAACATCCTGGCAGAGGTTAGTATCTGCTAGTCCACCTTTTCCAAGGGGGATGGCTGGTGCAGAAGCAGATGGAGGTGCTTAGCTGGTGGCAGGCCCTGAGGAGGTGTGTGCTAAGGCAGGGTGCCGTCCTCACCGGGCCCAAATTCTCCCCCGTGGCACTTCCAGTGGGTTGTTGACACTGTCTCTGCGTCCTGGTAAATGTAAAAGGTCCTGCAATCCTGGGGCCTTCAGCAGAGACTCTGCAAGATGGTGCTGGGAAATTTGTCCCATGTAAGCGAGTAATGTTTAAAAATATAATAAAGTGCTAAAATTGTAATCTAGAATGTGCTTCCTGATGTGTTTTCTTTGGGGATCTGCAGTACTTAGGCCAGCTGTGAAATGTTCATGTGTGCTTGTTTTTTGTTTGCTTTTTAAATGTGAGTAGAATTATTCATGTGAAGGTATTTTCCAAACTGAAGTAAAGGATTACTTATTATTTGAGTGGTTACAAGCAGGCTGGGTAGGGAAAAGACTTTGGTACCTCCTAGGAGGGTAGAAGCAATGGTATTCAAAACCTTTTGCTCCCACCTTCTCTGCTCTGTTATATATAATACCTGCTATACTACCCGTGGCTGGTTATCCTCTACAGCAGTGTCAGTGGGATCTCAGGACTGACCCAGAAGGGTGTCCTACTGGTTAAACTTTTCATCAGCATAGGTCACCAGCCCTTCTGGAGAGGTTGTAGCGTGCTGTCCTGACAGCTCTGTGCAACATTGGACTTCAGTAGGTGCTCAGTGATGTGCCTGGCAGGGACGCTGTCTGGAGGTGACCCTGGGAGCAGATGTCTCCAGCTGGAGGCGAGGGGAAGGCCCTGCTTGTGGAGTGCCCTCTCCATGCCACCCTTCCCTGGCTTGTCTCCTAAATAAACATCAGCCATCCCCACCTTGGCTGGGCTGATAGCTCTCTGAGGAAGAGCTGTGCCAGGGCGTTCTCCAGAAGCCTGCGCAGAGGGAGCGGGGTGGGGATGGATAACTCCAAGCAGGGGTTTTCCTGCTGTTGGAAAGAGGCGCATCCCTTCATCTTGGTGTAGGTGGGGTGGGACGGCCTCCAGAGCAGCCTCCAGTCCCATGCTGGTGTGCAGGCTGCCTTCTCACCACAGGATTGCATACACGGACCTCCATGCAGAGACTTGCTGGGGCACAGAGCTGTTCCTCTACCAAACATGAGTAGCTACTGTGGTCTCTTGGTGCTTTTAAGAAAGTCCATCCAGGCCCAAGTGGCTGGATGTAAAGCGACTGAGCTGGAGGTGACCTGGGTGGTGAGCCCCATGGATGTGGGCTGGTGGCAATATCTCCCGTGTGCAGCACCTCGGCGGCTGATGTGTTCTCCTGGGGAGATTTCCTCCTCACGCTGCAGAAGGGCTTTCTCTCTGGCAGGCAGGCATCGGGTGCTTCCTGGCGCCGTCTCACCCGGGAGGGGGTGGATGGTGCCGGGCAGGAGCACGGATGGAGGGTGAGGGGGCAGGTACCCCCGGGATGGGTAGTGTGGCCACCCGAGGGGAGCAGGTGAGTGTCTGCGTGACACGTGTAGCTTTTGAGCCACACCTTTGGGATAGAGTGAAGAGGAGGAATAAGTAACGGGAGCCTTAACCAGAACTGTGCTTTGTCTTCAGAGCTCATCTCCAAGTGCTGCTGAAAATGGCTCGGACCCTGACGAGGAGCCTCTTCTCAGAAAAAATCCCCGCCGGTTCGTCATTTTCCCCATCCAGTACCCAGACATCTGGAAAATGTATAAACAGGCTCAGGCCTCCTTTTGGACAGCAGAAGAGGTGAGCCCTGGGGCCAGTGGGTTGGGACAAGGTGCTCAGACCAGGCTCCTGGTGCTTCCTTCCTGAACTCTGCTGCTGGCTTCTGTGTTCTAAGGGTTGGAGTTAATTTTGCATGGAACACGAGGTGCCTGCACCAGAGCAGGGCTTCTTTCATGGACAGTGGAAAGAGCCACTTCCACAGGGCGATTCAGCAGAGATGGTTTTGGTGTTTGGTTTAGGATGGGGTGGCATTGTATCCTGGGGTGCTCCCCTGGTTATAGAGGGAACCTAAGTCACATAGCTCTGACTTGTGGTCAGGTAGCTCCTGCCCTGCTGTGGTCTCTGTACCTGCAACTGACTCCTTGCCTGTGTAAGATGTTCTGGCCTATTTCATGTGAATGCTGTTCTTTAATGCTAGGCACCTCTTCTTCAGAAAGACAGTGATAATCAGAGACACTTGCTAAAAATGCTTCTAATTGATTCCTAATTGCCCTGGTTAGGTGCTTGCTCTGTGTTACAGTGCAAGCTGTAAGTTGTTCCCAGGGTCAGCCAGGCCTGAGCAGTACTCACTCACCACGCTTGCAGCAACGGAGGCTTCTGAATACTCTGCAGTGCTCTGGAGAGATTACCTGCCAGCTGAGATGGTGGTTCCGACTCGAAGCTTCTGTAGCCTTTGCTCGTTTGTGAGCAGCCATCTGCAATTGCAGAGCAGTGAGCTGAAAGCCCTGGCAGGCTCCAGATAGGCCAGAAAGCATCCCGGGATGGCGAGGAGCAGCTGTCTGCAGAGGTGCTGTTCCACCTCCTGCCTGGGAGGCTTGCTGCCCTGTAGTAGAGGTTGATTTAAACCGTTAAAGAAAAGGCATTTAAACTCCTGCCTCATCAGCATTGTCCTTTCACCATATTACTGGTTCCTTCTTACACCGTCCCACCATCTGTCGGTGTGTTTCCAAATGAACTGGAAAGTTAATGGTAAAACTGGTTTGTGTACGTGTTTATATACACATGTATATGTGTACATATTTATAGACACACACATAGAAGTTTTTAGCTTTCTGTATTTTTCACATCTGGGGCCCAACTTAACTGCTGCTGTGGTTCAGAACTCCCTCCGAACAAACAAACAAAGAAGGCCTATACGAAGGAAGCTGTGGTTTTCTGCTGTGGCTAAAGCTCAGGCTGGTAGATGAGAGCAGTTGCACAGCGTTCGCCCCGAGCCGTTCTTTGGCGGGATGGAGGCTGAACACCTGCCAAAGGCAGAAGTCCCCTCAGTCCATCTTTTGGCACACCTGGCTATAGGTTTCTTGGAGTATCAGCATTTATTTCAAGTCAAATTTAAGTGTCCTCGCTTATTGGTGCATGTTCATACTCATGACAAGAAGATACTAATGCTTTTCAAAATCTGATTGATTTATAATTCAATAAACACTGATTTTTATTCCAATTTACAAAAGTGTAAACTGCAAAGCAAACACGTGATGTTACTGTTGCAGAAGGAGACAGCAGTACTGCAGTGTGTCTCTCATCTTTTACAGGCACATGTATTTAAATTCTGTACATGTAAAGATTTGAGAGCAAGCGCTAAAACTCTGCCTCAGTCATTTGACTGGGTTGCTTCTGTTCTTGCAGAATGACAAACTCAAAAGGGTGTAACATTTTTCTTTTCCTTTTCATTAGGTTGATTTGTCAAAGGACCTTCCTCACTGGAACAAGCTGAAAGCAGATGAAAAATACTTTATCTCTCATGTTCTGGCATTTTTTGCAGCCAGTGATGGAATTGTAAACGAAAACCTGGTGAGAAAGCTTTACAGAGGCTTGAATACTCATTTTATTTGCTTTCATTTTGGTTTTCTCACATTAATGCATAAGTTTATTAAATGTGTACTTTTTTTTTCTTCCCATCATCTCACCTTTGCGAAGGGGAATTAGCAGTTTATTCTGCTGGGGCCAGTGTCAGAGTTAAATCGGGACAACTGTGGTCAGCAAGACTCCAAATCAAATCACTGTGGGATACAGTTTTTAAGCTCAGCCTTCTGCCTGGCTGTGTTGATCCACGTTTCTCAGTGAACTAATAGAACCCCACACTTCTTCCTGTACTTGTGTTAGGTGAGAAGAAGGGAGGGGTTGTGCTGTGCCATGCTCTGTGTTCTTCATTTTGGTAAAATCTATTTAGCTCTCACTGAACAGCATCCTAGAATCTTTTAGGGCTGCAGGTGGGTGCTGCTAAAAAGGTGGGGAGGTCTTTCTGCTGAAATCCGTTCTGGGCTGCAGAATGTCTCACCACAGGTTGTCAGTGGTATCTGACTGCTAACCCCCAGTTTAGATCTTGAATGTCTATAACGTGTAGAGTATGTCATACCTTGTGTGCATATATTGCATGAACACATCTTATGTCGTACTGTTTATTTTTTTAACTATAAACAAAAAGTTTGAGGCTTTGTTCAATATGAAGTGTTTACTGTTGCAATATTTTTCTGTTCTCTTCCTGTGTATGTGTGCCCTCATGGTTCACAACAGCTCTCTATCCAATATGCACAGCAGAAGTATTTACTTCTAAGAAAGTTGCTTTATCTTCTTCTGTGCCACACCTTCCTACTGACATATCTGTAAATAAAGTAGGGCTGAACTGCTCCCACCCTTTCTCTGTGGTAGAGATCTATTGTCCCTCCCATTAAGCTTAGAGTACTGTCATGAAGAACTGGTTTTACTGTACTCATTGCCATGCTTTTTGGTTTTGGTAGGTGGCACGTTTCAGTCAGGAGGTGCAGATCCCAGAAGCGCGTTGTTTCTATGGCTTTCAAATTCTCATTGAGAACGTTCACTCGGAGATGTACAGCTTGCTCATAGACACCTACATCAAAGATCCTGAGAAAAGGTAAACCTCTGGATGTGTTGCAGACCCAATCTGTCACCTAGTTCAGTGGCAGCATTGTTGGGCAGCAGCAGCAGCTGTCTCCTGTTTCATACTGATGTCCTGGGGGAGTCGGGGATGGTTCCTTAAAGCTTTTAAGGCCTGTATGCCTGACCCCTAAAATGGAGAGAAGTATTACTGACCAACAGACTTGTGCAGGAGTGTCAGAAGATTAGTTAATATTTGTATAAATCTTTGATTACAGGAAGTGCTGACTGTGTGAATTTTTGAAGCTTAGACGAGCTCCTTATGGTTATTGTGCTCCTGAGGTCCTTGCTCTCATATGAGTACAAGATCTGCCTTGGGAAGTTGAATGCTCGTGATCCCACTGCCGTTTCTAATACACATGAATCAACGTGTTGCATCCTTTCAGCTTTTTTATTGTCAGTGCTTTTTCATACAACTTGAACTGGTTATTTTTAAAGTATTGGGTTCTTTGGAGAGCTCCGTCACCTTTGTCTGGAGAACTCCTTAGTCCAAATGTTAATACAGTTGAATAGAAGCACTTTTCCTTAGAAACTCCACCATGGTGATGGTCAGGCAGAGCTTGATTTCCCACAGTGGCATCCTGTGTGGTGAGAGCGGGAGGACTTCAAGGCTTCCTTTCAGATGTTTAGGATGGGAACAAAGCCTGTGCTCGTGGGAGTTGTCCAGTTCCTTTTGTGGAGTTGGGCAAGATGAGGTTTAGCTCGGTGGGTAGGAAGTGGCTGCCATCTGGCTTGAAGTCTGAGAGGCAGCATGGTCTGGTGAGTAGGCACTCCTGGGATGGGATGTTTGAGTTCACCTCCCATCTCTGCAGCTCGTCTCCTCTGAGACCTCGGGTCTCTTTCTGCACATCTGCCCCACCATGCCCTCATTATCCGAGATCATCACCCCTTTGGGGTGGGAACTGTGTCTTACTTTAGTTCAGAGCCTCACATAATGGGTTCTTCTGCGTGGTGCAGCCAGTAGGGACAACCAGGGCAGATTTACACAAATCACTTCTTGTTATTTTGACCTTTTCTCTTTGTTTTCTTCTGTAGGGATTTTTTATTTAATGCTATTGAAACAATGCCTTGCGTCAAGAAGAAAGCAGACTGGGCTCTGAAGTGGGTTGAAGACAGACAATCCACTTTTGGTGTGTAGCTTCTTAAAAATTTCCTTCTGTTTCACGTCACAAACTAATCCTCTGGGAGTGAGCTGTGTCCCTGGAAAGTGAAATGAAATTCTCCAAAGATGATGTAGTGGCTTGTGGGTGTCTGGTTTAACTAAAGAACTAGAAGTAACTTCTGGTGAGCATGTATGTTTTTATCTTCAGCTAAAGCAATATAGTAATGGCAGCGCCCACTAGGATCATGTTATGAAAAATGCTTGTAGGTTTCTCTGTCTTTTTTTTTTCTTTATGCCAAACAACCCTAGTTTCTTCAGTTTTTGCTTGTAGACCTTCTTTTTTAGGAGTTCTGATTATTTCTTCCAGTTGGCTCCTGTTTTGTACTCCAGTGTTCAGAACTGGGCAGTTGAAGTCTTGCAAGGCCAGGCTTTTGCTGTGTTCACATTCATATAGATAAATTTGTGTGTGATGTTAGCCTTTTTTTGTAACGGCATCACTGAGCCTGGGCAAAAAGGATTCAAGGATCATTTGTCTCTGGTGTTTATGGTTTGCTGTTGGGACCAGGCTTCTAGTTTTTGTATCTCATCCCAGAGCTGGGACGCTGGTTCAGCTTCCATCAGCACAGTGCAGGACATCCTCACAATTCAGCTTACAATGTTGACCCTGAAGGATGTGTTGTAGCTGAAACGAGTAATGGGCAGACTCTGGTCATTTTTCTAAACCAAACATCCTCTGTTCTTGGAGAAGGTGTAGGAGATGGAGAGATTCAGCCAGATGAACAAAATAAATGTTGTTCTTTTGCAGCATCTGTTGTTCACAGCTCTTGTTTGAGTGGGATTCTTTTTGTAGCTGTAGATTCTTTTGTCCTGGAGTGTCCCGCTGCCTCCCCATTCTGGCTTTCCTTGCTGTGTGTGGAGTCCCTTCGTCTCCTTCATTTGGCTCCCAGCAGCGTGGGGTGCGCCAGGAATCAGAAGGTTCCCTAACTCAGAAAGCAATGTTCCCCCCACCTCCTGCCCCCAAACTTTATGCATCCTATCCAAATTTTTGTAAAGTACATTTCTATTCTTCTGGTTTTTTAATCTCATTGAGAAAACTTCACAAGTTTAAAACGTTTGGGGGGCCCGGGTCTTAGAGTTATGGGTTATGAGATATGGTATATGAACGTGGCTGGCTGGCTTGTTTGCTTGGTGTTGCCTTCCAGCCTGGGGACCTGGCCTGCAGCTGCATCTCCACAGCTTTGGTTGATTTCTTATGCTGAGGGTTCCATGGCTGTGGGTTTTCTGTGGACCCAGTCCCCGAGTGTGCACTCGCATTATATATATGGTGCTGCTGGTGGGGGATTTTTGTTTCAGCATAACTCGTTTGGAGGATAGCTGGACAGGTGATTTTTAGTGTTGCCAGACAAATTCTTTCCTTAGTAACTTCTGTGATACTTCTAAGTTCGTGTTGCTCTTCATGCTTTTTTCCTAACTTGAATTTCTTCAGATAAGCCAGCAGATGGCATTTGCATCTTGTAGAGGAATTGGGACATCTCTCTATTTCGGGGTTATTTTATTTTTTAAACAAAATCCTATGCAGTTCTCACTGGGAAAAGGCACCACCACTTAATGCAAAAGCTCTTCATGTTAGAATATACCCAAGGATCTTGTGAAGTTGTTTAAAATAGAGTACATGGAATGACTTGTCTTCACCAAGCAATCAGATGGTCTTGTAGTCTGAAGAAATACATTCCTGTAGAGAACAGGGAGAACTCGGACCAATAATGCTGTGCTTTCCTTGGATGAAAGGTGGAGTAACGAGTGGGATAACATAAATAGTTTTGTGGCAGTTTCAGTGGGTGCCCAGGTTCTTCAGTTCTGCTGGGGTTGCCTGTGGTTAAATGCTGTTGCGTGTGTAGACCCTGTCTGCCTCAGGATCTGCTGAAAGATGTGGTCAGATGCAGCACCTGGTGCTGCAGTGGAGATTCCTCCTCTCCGACATGGGTCTGTCTGATGCAAATGGTGCATCTCGCTGACGAGCAGTACACTATTTTGTGTCTAACTGAAAATGTGTTATGTTAAACAGGTGAGAGAGTGGTTGCCTTTGCTGCAGTTGAAGGCATCTTCTTTTCGGGTTCCTTTGCTGCTATATTTTGGCTGAAGAAGAGGGGCCTGATGCCTGGACTGACTTTCTCCAATGAACTTATTAGCAGAGATGAGGTAATGTGTCATGTCCTACATACTGTTTGGGAAGGAGAGTGAATTTCCAGGGGAAGGGCAGGATTATGTTCATAAAGCTCCTGTAGTCTTCCCATAGAGGCCCACCTCTGGTGGCAGGGAGGGTTGGAGGGAAGGTGAAGAGAGCAAAAGAGAATCCAGCAACGAGTAAGAGATGCATTTCTGGGTACCACGGAGCTTTTTTTAACATTGACAGTACTCAAGGCCAAAGAGGTGGTAGAAGCCTGAGTAGGTTCTCTGCTAGCCAGTTTCAGCAGCAGGGTTTTCCAGGGAAGGTCCACTGTCCTGGTTACCTGCCAAGTAACTGCTGGCCATGCTCCCTAGAGCTTCTCCTGCAGTAAGCCTGTGTCTGCTTTACCCTCACCTCCTCAGCAGCGCGGAGATTTCCTTTCCCTAGAGCAACGCCCAACCCTGTTCCTCCAGCCTAACAGAGGAGCTGTAACTGCCGACATGTAGGAAGATTGGAGTCCTGCAAAGGAGCAGGCTATTCCCAGAATATTTGTAAAAAGGGGAAAGAAGCAGGCTTCTAGGTATGAATTACTAATGAACTTAAAGCCTAGGTGCTGCTGTGTCCCTCAGCAGAAATACCTGTTTTTAAGGGGAGTAAAATTAAGTATTAGCAATATCCCAATGCATAGTATGAGCAAAAAGGTGGACTTTTTAGATTGAAGGGGACACGTGTTCTACTGTGCCATGAAGGGAGGCGAAGGCCTGGCTGCCCAAGGACTGGTGTGGAACTGCACGGTCCCCATCTGTGATGGGGCATCACTCTCAGCCTTGCTCTGCCTTCACCGCTTCACTCAGGTTCAAGTGGCCTCCTTGTCCTGCTCCCCATCTGCCCCTAGCTGTGGGTCCCAGAGCTTGCAGATGGCCTTCTGCCTCTGTCTGCTGGCCGGCTGTGGCAGGTTGCTGCAGAAGCAGCAGGTACTGTCCCTCTCCACGTTCTTGTGTTACTGCTCAGCGGCAGCATCTCCTGGGAGGGGGCAGCTACAGGCCTGCGTTAGAGGGGAGGGCTTCTTAGCTCAAGATGTGATGTGTCTGAGGGGCTGCATGTCAGCACACCCGGTGTGGCCATGTGCTGACAAGTGCCCTTTCTTTAACTGCCCAGTTGGCAGGGGCTGCTTAGGGTTGGGGCCTGTCTTTAAGGCACCTCACAACTTACGGCGCTGTCAGCACTGAAAGAGCGGGAAGACCAGTTTCGTACGTGGTGTAAACGTGCTCGTGCTGTGAACTTACCAGAGTTGGACTAAAAGAATAAAGAGCTTTATCATAATGAAAGTAATTTCCGTGATTTGAAAGTAGGCATCTTACAAGATGCCTTTAATTTAAAAGAAACTTGAAGAAAGTGATATGATCAGTAAGCAAAACCAAATAGTTCTTCAGCCTTGACCTTCCTTGTGTCTTCTGTTTCTGTGAGTCATCACGAACTGATCCGTTCAAGTGAGGAGGTGTTTGTTTGTTAGAAGGATCACTTGCAGGTGAACAAGACGCAAGTTCCTCTGTACAGGAGCGTAACTGTAACTTCTCTGCAGAGTTGAGGACCAAAAGACTGAGGTTTTTCTTGAGCTCCGCTGGCATAATTCCAACGCAGAGCTGTTACGAAGGGTAAGGCTTGGGGCACACAGCACCTGCACCAAAAGCCAGGAAATGCTGTTAGAAAAGCAGTGGCCATAAAAAGAATCCACAATGGAAAACTTCACAAACTGTTTTCTGATGCGCCCGAACAGATAAATGGTTAATGCTCAATATGTTTTTTGAGCTGTAGGCTCTGTTCCCAGGCTGTTCTTTGAGCTGGTGCGTCTCTGAGTCTTAAAGGTGCAAAGGTGCTGGGAGCACCGGTCAGCAGAGCACACCGGTCCAGGTGAGAAGCCAGACACGTCCTGCGTCCTGCTGGTGATGCTGCCCTGGTCAAAACCACGGGAAGCCCCGCAGCAGGCAGCTAGTGCTCTCCCTAGAGGGGGAGTATTTTCCAAATTATGTTGTTTGAGAGCTGTTTCATGATCTGAAGCACGAGGATTTTGTAGACTTCCTGAAATAGTTTTGACCCTTGTTAACAATAGCACTGGGTTGTCTTATAGCCTACAGTCTGCCAGATCCCCCTGACTGGTTTTTACTCTGGTTGTGCCCTCATGGTGCTTATAGGCTGTAATCACCACCTTGCTGTCAAGAGGAGAGGCAGTAGCGCAGTGTCTGGCCGGGGTGGGTATGGCTGAAGCCAGAGGCTCAAGCTGTAGCCAGGCAAGCTCAAATAGAAGCTGAGGCACCTCTTAGAGCAGCTGTCTGGTACCCACCTCAGACTGTGAGGGATTGCTTGTCTCTTGATGTTTTCTTATCCTGGCTGGAGGCTTTTTTGGAAATCTTGGGAATGAACACAGTCTACTGGGCTCTGGGCAGGATAGCTGGGTGAAATGTAAACGTGGGTTGGGTTGGGGCACGGCAGCCTTAAATATTACAAACCTATGAATGTGTGGTAGCAAATTCCTCACAGTAACCACACGTTGTGTGAAGAGATGACTTGTTAATCTTGGATTTGGTCACTCTAAACTGAATCTTCCTTTCTGTAAACGCTGTAAGGAGAAGCAAGGGAAGATATGCTACTAAAAGAGCATAAAACAAGTATTTCTGTACAGGTTTTCAAAGCCTAGAGCAGATAAAGAGTCTATGTTAACTGATGTTCTTGATGTAGGAGTCTTTCTGCAAAAGCATCTCTGGGGAGAGGCAGGGAACCAGCAGGGCTTTCTGTAGGATCCCTTACAGTAAAGCAGCTCTCAAAAATATTTACCTGAGAAACATATATGCTGAGCGTTATTTTAGCATAGGTGGCATTTGTTGGATTTCAGATGTTACTAAACAGGTTGTAAACTAAAAGTGCCCACTACACGTGGTAACAAAACTGTCAAAGAAGCAGGAGGCTAGGAAGCTTCAACCTTCATGAGGCTGCCTCAAAGTAAGAGCAAACTATGTGGAGGAGGGAAAAACTGACTTTTTTTTTCATTGTTCTCTGTTATTTCAGGGTCTACACTGTGATTTTGCTTGTCTAATGTTCCATTATTTAGTGAACAGACCGTCAGAAGAGCGGGTGCGTGAGATCATCGTTAATGCTGTTGAAATTGAGCAGGTAAGCCTGGCCGGGACAGCGTGGTGGGCAGTGCAGGACCAGTCTTATGTACAAAAGTAAAGAAATTCCCTTCTGACTTTTGGGATTCCATATTTGATACTTCACTCAGGCCTGGATCCCTGTTGCATTAATCCACCCTTTCCCTCTTCCTTAATGGTGACGATAAGAGTCAGAGACTTTCTGATTCAGTTGTCAAGCAACTGGGAGAAGCCGAAGCTGGCGGCTGGTTTCCCCCGTAATGACAGAAAGGAAGGAAGTCTGTCTTATTTAGTGTAGAACAGAATAGTTCCAGTTGGAAGGGACCTACAACAATCATCTAGACCAACTGCAATTGTCCCTTAGAGAAGAGTTGGTTTACCTCTGTCCTTTTGGGATCTTTGTCTCTCTCTGCTGTACACACATCCCTGCTTGTCCTCAGGAGAAGACAGAGTCTGTTCTGGCCACGTGTACCATGATGAGCTCTGACTTTTTCTGAGGTTGCTGTCAGGTTGTTTCACGTGAAGTGCTACCCCTCTGCAGCTACAGGTTTGTGCACTGCTAAGTGTTTGCCAGGACTGTAGCTTACTCTTTTCCTTTCTGTTGCCACCCAACTACTGTGATGATGACGAATGCCCCAGTTTTGCCTCAAAACACTGACAGGTATTGCATCGGTGCCTAAACATGTACATGTCTGGATTCAGCTCTCAATATCACTGTGCTCTCTGATCTCTCATTCTGTAATTTCTGGAAGCCAAGGAAAACTGGAGATTTCTGGATCTATTGCTGCTCCCACTAGTATGGTCTGTAGGTTTTATTGAACTTGGAGCTCAAGTTTACAGTGAAGCTTGGGATCTTGTGGGGAATGGGGAAAGGCGGATGAGAGGGGGAGTAATAAAAATTCTTGTGCCTTTTCCAGAAAAACATACTAAAAATAAAGGAAGATGCAAACAGCTACTGAAAACAGAAAGACACTTGTTGAGTTTCGTGATGCAAGTTATTTATTCAGACAACTGCCTGGGGAGCCTGGAATATCACAAATTGTGTTACTGTGAAACACAGGTGTCTTTTCTCCGTTTCCCTTCTTAAATTTCATTTCTCTAAATGTCGTCTGTATTTTAACTTCTAGGAGTTTCTAACAGAGGCGTTACCTGTAGGTCTGATTGGAATGAATTGCACTTTGATGAAACAATATATTGAATTTGTCGCAGACCGGTTACTAATGGAGCTTGGGTTCTCAAAGGTAAGAGGTACAATTGCCCAAAATGCTGGTCTGCCAGGACAGCCCAGGAAAGCTGTAAGCACAAAGCTCTCTCTTAATGTCCCTGGGAGCAGGTCATATTTAGTGCTTGCAATTTCCCTGAGTGACAGCCGAAACCACAGCTTTAATATATATGCTTCACTATTTAAAAGAGCAAGAACAATTCAGGCCATTGTTTCCCTTCAGCTGCTCTGCAGGTTTGTAACGGGAAACTTAATGCTGTGCTCAAGTGCTGTAGTCCTTGAAGGATAATAAGCACCTTGCATGGGGGAGCTTCACCGTGGACCAAACTCCCTGGCAGTGACAGTACTGAGTTTGCTTTGATGGGTGTCCACAGGTTCTACAGCATATTACAGCAAGGGATGATCTAGTCTGAAGGGGTTTGACTGTTCTGTTTGGGGTTTTTGAAAGCATTGTTACCCTGTCAGAATCACCAGTGTAATAGTGTTTCCCTTCCCCAGGTCTTTCAGGCAGAAAATCCTTTTGATTTCATGGAGAACATTTCTCTGGAAGGAAAAACGAATTTCTTTGAGAAGCGGGTTTCAGAGTATCAACGTTTTGCTGTTATGGCAGAAACAATGGACAATGTCTTCACTCTGGATGCAGATTTTTGATAACTTGGCAAACGAACGTTGACTGTTTTCCCTCTCCCCATCTCACTTTCTGCTGAGAAGTTGTCTTCGTTTCCTTTCCTGGAATTTGAGTCTACTAGGAATTTTTTCCTGGGTTTTCATGTTGTTTGTCTGAGGAGTAAATATATTGCTGTGTCATTTAAGAAAAAAAAGAGGGGTCCTTTTTGAAAACTTTACATGGCTTTTTAAAAGGATGGCCTTTTTGATATTCCCTTGACTCATCTGCTGTGATTGCTGTCTTTAAAAATGACCTGGATATTACTACTTTTTTAAGACTTTGGTAGTGTTTTAAGCAAACTGCATATTTGCCTCATGTTATGGTATTTCAATCTGAAAACCAGATGAGGTATCACTCTATGTATATATGTTGCTATAATTTATTTTATATTTTCATATTTATAGATTTGGTCTAGAGCAAAAGCTCTCCACTTTTGTCCTGCTGCAGATAGAGCAATAAGTGAGCCTGGGAAGACATAAATAAGTTATGAACTATAAATTCTTATTAAACCCAGGGATATAGTTTGAAATCCTCATTAACCTGGGTTCTGTCTGAAAACATTTTTACTCTGTTTGCAAACCGGATGGCTGTTGGTAGGAGTTTAGATCAAATACATATGATTTTTATCTTACAGCTGTTATTGAGTGGGTCAGTGGCCTTTGAGTAGTCCTTGAGAAGGCAGGCCTGTTAATAGTGGAGAGAAAACACAGCCTGTAGTTCTTTGGCTTGTGCTGCCTGGTTTTCCCTGCTTTTCTAAACAAGTGCCTTATTAAGCAGTCTGTGGTTGCGCTGAGTTGCAATCGGCATCTGACACTGGAACAGCCAGCTCTGGGTGTTGTCTGTCTTCCCTCTGTCGTGCTGGGTGGTTTGATATTCTCCCCTTCTCGGTTTCACTTGTGCATTGATGGGGTGAGAAGGCGCATCATTCCAAGGGATTATCCTTGAGGTGCTACAAACATACTACTTGGCTTGTGAGGGAGCACCAATAATGTATGAAGGCGCTTGAAGTTGCATGTTTAATGTGAACCATTGAAACCGTTGTCACTGCAGAGCTCCTGGAGGAAGCAAAACCAAATTTTGAAGTAGTATGGATTAGCAGCATCTTACAGACAACTGCTGTTTGGGTTTTGCTCTGTTCCAGTGTGTGCCTGAAAACTTTTTTTATTTTCTTGTTGTCATATGCAGAGAATGGAGCAATTGAAGAATGGCTAACCTGCTGCAGTGGTACTTGGGATGGGAGGGATACTATTCAATTGTAGGTGGATTATTTGCAAATAGATATGCTCATTTTTTTCCAAAGGTGAAGTGAGTGAACATGAGCCAGACAAACGGTTCTGCTTTATTAAACCTGAGCATTTTTTCATTATGTTCAGCAATTTGTATAAAAGCTTTTATAAGTCTTCGTTATTGTTGCAGACATCTTGTGCTACTTTTGATATGCCTGGCATGAGATGAGCTGGCAGCCCAGGGTTATCGGTGATGGGATGGTGTAAGTGTTACTTCTCTGCCAGCCCAGATCAGCCATAGCCCTGGGTACCCGAGCTCCGTGAAAGAGGTCCACTGCCTTCGTGTGTTTCCTAGGGAGCAATTGTCTCTGGTGTGAAAATAAGCAGCAAAACTCACTCTTTTTGTTTGGTCTCAGTAAAAGATGAGTATTTAATGAGTGTGGAAACAGGACAGCTTTTTTTTTTCTAGAGAAGAACTGGAATCATTTGACATAAGGTATTTAGAGAGGGCAGAGGGGGACATGGAGAATACAGAGAAAGGCTGGAACTGGTGCCCCTCACTAATGTCCTGCAACTGCAAGAGAACTATGGACTCAGAGAGAAAATGCAGCACCTTTTGGAAATACTGTGTTCGTGAGGGAGAAAGAGGTCTGTTGTTGGAGGAATGAAAGGTAATTTTATGTCACTAAGAGTGTTTGTTTTGAGTGTTGTGAATTAAGATGAGAGTATACAGAATATTCAGTTATGAAACTATGTGCTCAGGTTCTGTAAATGTATATGAGATACCAAAGTCTGATACAACAGCTCCCACTGCATTTGTGTGTAAAATATGTGTGTAGTTTCAATAAACTTGAACGTGGCGAAGGAGCATGCCTTTGTTTCCTACTTACATGCTTCTTGTGAAATCCAACATGATACAATTGGGCTGTGACAGAGTGAGTCGGTGTTCACAGCTTTTGGGTTGTGGCAGAAAGTTACGAGTGCTCCATACGCTGTCTTGCACTTTGTGAGCTCTCAACTTGCTGTTTCTTGTTCCCGGGAGCGGGGTGCGCATTCTAGAGAGGAAACAAATATTTTATTTTTTTTTTCTGGAATTTTCTGGCTGAAGGAGAAATCTCTTGTGAGTCCCATAGATTCAAAGAAGAAACACTCCAGAGATGTAATGTACCATGGTGGGTGGTATCTCATATCTGATATATCAAGGGCATCGTCCCCTCAGGTTGGGCGCCCCGGCTGTGGTGGGGTACAGCAGTGTGGGGCTCAGCCCCAAGCTGGGACCAGCCAGGGCTGCCAAGCGCCGGGCAGCTGGGTCTGAGCTGGCAGAGGTTCATACCTAATGCCATCTGCACCCTCAGGGATCTCAAGTCAAAAGTCTTGTCCCTGCTGTCCCTTTGTGACTCTTTGGCACAGGCATGAAGGGCAAAAAGTCCCTTCCTCTCCCACTGGTGCTGGGGCTTGGGCAGAAACCATGTGCCTCTGAGGGCTCTGGTGGACAAGCCGGGTCTGGCTCTGTGCGTCTCACACTGTGGCCATCACTTAAAAAAGCCTGACGGAGGTGTGCGTGGGAGAGAAGTTGTGATGCGTCCCTTCAATATATAGTTTGTGTCCAAGGGTGGTGCATGAGTCCCGTTACAGGCAGTGGGACAGAGAAGGTGCTTCTGGAGGGGATCGTCTCATGGTGAAGGACATGTCTGCAACGGTCAGGTGAGCAGAAACCTGTCTCTGGGGGCTGCAAAGGGAACTGAGGCTCACGGGTAGAACCCTACCTTTTAACGTCCCAAACGGCCTCTGTAGCTCCTGCTGTTCTCATTCAAGCGGACACGGGGGTCCTGGCAAAACCCAGGCGTGATTAGCGATAGCCAGGAGCAGACAGCGTGCTCCCAGCCCTGCTCGCTGGTCCTGAGAGCACTGCAGAGTACAGTCAGTCAGTGACTATTCCAAGCCCTTGCTGGGAAAGAAAAGAAAGAGGGTGAAGACAGGGCAATTAGCAAGCTCGCTCTTAGTGTCTCTTGACAGCCCCGTTGCTGCGCTGGTAGGACTTTTGCAGCAGATGAGGATGCCGTGTCGTGGCAGCACACCCTGCCCGGCCGACACTCTGCTAATCCAATCTGCCACGTTTCTCATCCTTGCCTTTGAACGCTGTTAAACAGCAAATCTGGCCTCCCAGCCAGTCACTCCCCAGCCTGCAAAAGGAGCACCTTCTCTCTAGCTCTTCTGAGGGGACATTCTGAGCTGGTTTTCCTCCTGGTGGAGCCCTTGAGTCGGCAAATATTAATGTTTCTGTCACTATACTCTCTAAGAGCTCGTTCTGGGAGAGAAACCGTCACCGGGGATGCTGATGTGTTAATATTCCGTGTAGCTGAGAATGTGTTTGCCAGGAGGATGCTGGTGCGACTGGGGGCCGCTCCCCGCGCTGCGCTCTGCAGAAATACAAACTTTATGTATGTGCATACTGATGTACACGGCTGGCACACGCAGGCGTATGCGCTACACGTATGCAACAGCAGAGCTGAGGTGAGAAGCCTTTGAACGTCAGTCAGATTTTAGCAAACCCTCTCCCTGGAGCAGAAGGCTGAGATGGGCACTAATACTGCTTTTAAGAGCCGCTATTCCCAGTTTGCCACCAGCTGCCGGCTCTGCTCCTCGCTGCCGGGGCACGGATGGCGGCAGCGGCACAGCCAGAGGCTTCTCCCATCCCACCGTACATACTCTGGCCCTAGGAACCAAGGCTGCCCAAGCCGTGAGGCTAGAGCTGTGCTCCTCTGACCTCTAACTAGTTGTTTTCAGCTTAAAAGACAAGTAAATCTCAGGAATGGTTGCGTTTGCCCGGCGTGGAACACACCTGCCTGCTTTGAAGAACAGTCACGTTGGTGTTTGGCTGGCTGAGTGTAGCTGTGTGGGGCTCGGGGATGCCCTGTTGCCTTTTGTCCCTTCTAACATGACCCTTCTGAGTGACAGACATGCGATGTCTATGCCAGGCAGCGGTGCTGCCAATGTTGCAGCTTCTCGTGGAACTGCTGACCAGGGGCTCCTGCACCGCAAATCCTTCTTCCCAAATCTGCTTGAAGGGCTTCCCTGGGAGACGTCCTTCCCCTGGGACTGCTATTGCTTTGCCCACACCATTCATCACTGCATCGGCTCCAGCGTGGCTGCTGGCAGGTTCATGGGGACAAACCTGTATCAACAATTCCCTTTTTTTTTTTTTTTTCCTTTCCTTGCTGTAGTACACAGTTTGGTGAATGTTACTCTGGTTCTGGCCCTGGGTCACTGCTGCAGCACCTCTAATAAGCTCGTAGTACAAGGAGCAGAGCTGCCACAGCGAGCCGCATGGACCAGCCTGGCATCAAGGGCAAGGTGTTGGCCTCTGCCATGGGGACAGACTGGCCACCTTTGGGCCTTGGTGGTGCCTGTTCCTTCAGTGAGCGCCTCGCTGCAGAGACAGGAGGAGGTCATCACCAACCGATGATGAAAATGGATCAACAGATTGCTGAAAAGAAGGTATTTTGGATGCTTCCGTGACTTCACCAGCAGGGACCGACTTTAGCTCCTGACCCGCTGGTGCCCAGTGAATGTCAGAAAAAATCCATTCCGGGCACAACGACTGCTGGATGGCAGTGATCTGCTCAAAGCCTGTCCCTGCAAGCCCCTCCTGAACATCATGCCACGTCTCCTACTCGGTGGCTACACAGAGAAGCGGAGCTGCTGGGATGCCGTGAGCAGCTCTGCACGGCTGCTTCTCTGCCCGCTCGGCGTGATGCCTGGCCTGGTGGTGCCATGACCTTTCAGCTGCTGAAGTTCTGCCTGGCTTGGACACGGTCCTCGCTGAGCCCTGCCAGGAGCCCTGTGCGCAGCGCCAGATGGAAGGTCTGGGGTGAAGCACCAGGCTGACAAACCGGGGGCAGATGCTGACAAGCACCACGTTTGCTCACCCCAGCCGGGGCTGGGAGCAGGCTGTGTGGTCACGGGGCTGGTGTGGCTTTGAGGGGGCTTTTTTTCAAGTGCCCCAAACAAGGTCCTGTCTCATGTCATCCATAAGTTATTTCTTGTAGTGAGAAAGCTCCCAAAATTGCATCGTGCTGCAGGCTCTGGGTGAATGGCAGAGTAGTTGGTGGGATTATTTTTTTTATTTGTCAGTTGGCAGATCCAGGAGAAGTGTTAAGAGCAAGTCTCAACATGCAAATAGTCTTTACTCCTGGATGAAAGCCTCTGGGACCGCAAGCTAACTTCAACTTGAGAGCTGCGTGGAAAGTTTGGCTGCCCATTGCTGTTCCTCAGCCCACGGACGTGGTTCAGAAGGATTTATACTCGGGTTGTTTTATGAGGAAATGCGAGAATCCTTCCCACAGCTGGTGACCATACAGTCCAGGAGGTTCTTCAGGCTCTGCATCCGTGCCCCATCTGCAGGTTCATTACCAAATGGCCTGTCCAGAGCCCATTGAGTGCTGATGGTGGTGACCATCGCTGGTCTCTGCTGTGGGGGATCTCCGGAGTGGGATGGGCTGTGTTGCTGCTTGTACAGGCAGTTTTGAACGATTAATGGGAGGCAGACTGAGGTGGCACATCTGCCACCTCCTAGAAGACTGGGACCACCCAGGGAAGGGCCAAGGGCTCCTGAAGGAAGTGACATGCCTTGGGTAGGAAAAGTATGACAGGCAAAAGATGTGCTGGTGACAGTGGGAGTGACAGCGGGTTCACTCCTCGTCTCTTAGGTGCCAGCAGTTGTGCTACAAAAATGACTGTGCTGTCACTCACGCCCTGCACTCGCTGTCCTGGTGGCTCCATCACCCCAATTCTGGGGAACTAAACCCGATGGTGAACAGCACAAATGTTGACTACTAAATATATCCAGTAATAGCACCGAGTAATAATACTAGTGCTACCATCTGCTCAATTAGAAGTCATGGCAGAAGCAGCTTTGAGGGCCTGGAAAATCACTCGTGCTGGAAAATCTACTGCCAGCGTTAAACCTGAGGAGCCTGGAGCAGAGCTGGGGGAGGCCTGAGCCCCGAGAGTTTCAGCCCCACCATGGCTGTTGCCACTCTGAACTTGGCAGTGGCGATAGCAGAAGACCCGAGATCCCTCAGCTTCAAGCCACAGTCCCCCTCGGTGGAGAGACCCTCATCACCCAAAGCAGGGACCATGCACGTGGGCAAGCCTGGGCAGGTGAAGGAACCAGGTGGCTTTTAGATCCCATCGCTGAGATCATTTACAGCTTTGAAAAAAATACAAAAAATACAATTCTCTACCAAGCTGAACGTTTCTTTACTAGGTCTCTAGCATTTCTGTGGGACTGTACTGGTTTATACGTTAAGTTTTTCTGAGCATTGGCTTGCTTTGAAATGTCCTGTTCCTCATGGCATGGAATGGGACTTGGGGTTGCTCGTGTCAGCTGTGGGGCAGCTCCTCCAGACCTCCACTGGGTCCAGGGACATTTCAGCCACCTTTCGACACATGGGAACTCCCCCAACACCTGCCTCCCTCTTGGAGATCTCAGCTCTGCAGGTAGGAGAAAGCCTGAGTTGCTGGGGCTCGGGGGGAGAATGGGCCTTAAATGAGGCTCCAGGAAAGCAGGGGGGTTTCTTTGAAATATATCTCAGCTGGTGAGCTCCTTATGTCTACCTAGCTATGGAGAATAGTTTCCATTCATGAATTTAAGCCAGGTTAGTGAGTAAAGGCTGTTCAGATACTGGTTGCGGGGCCCCAGGGCAGCACAGCGTGATAAAACCTGTGGTGCAAGGGAGCACCAGTTTAAATCTATAGTAAGGAGCATTTCTGCCACATGAGAAGAGGCTTGCCTATCGGTTATTGATTTCTTTTTTCTTTCAGTTTGAAGGGAAATAGAGTTAAATTACAGCCTATTAGGCTGACTGGAGAACTGAATGTGTTTATTGAATGGCTTCATTCATAGCGTGTGTAATTGCCTGCCTCGGAGATGGGTGTTACGATAAGCCCTGGCAGAGCTGCCTCGCTCCTTGCCGTACCCTCCATCTCCTGTTCCCCATCCCTCTGCAGGCTAACGGGACCGTGTGTGGAGGGGGGCTGTGGCTGCTCCACCCTACAGCCACCACTGTACGTGCCGTGTTTCAGGAGGAACGCTTAGGGAAAAGCATTTCTTGGTTCCTTTCTCCAAGATTCCCACTGTTAAAAGCTCCTTACGTGCAGCCTGACCAGTCTGCTTAGCTCCTCTTGTTAGCTGAGCAGGGCCCAAAAATGTTTTCCCAGCTTCTCCCACACCGAGCAGGGTTTGAGAGTGAAGCGAGGGTGTCTCCTGCCTTTGGAGCCACCTTTGAAAGGCTGGCGGCCAGCCGATGCCGCAAGCCCTGCAGCTGGACGGGAGGTGCGAGCTGCTGAGCCTTCCTCCTTGTCCCCCCCCAGGTCCTCCTGAGCTCTGTGGCAGCAGTGATACCCAGGGGATGCACATCCTGCACTCAGCGCAGGCGGGATGTGCTACGGCTCCCGACAGCCTGCTGAGGCCGGACAAAACTCATGGGGAAACGCTGCGTGCAGCTGCTGAGATAAACGGGGATGTTTCTGCGCTAGGACGGGGCCTATTGCAGCGGCTGTTTGCAACAGAAAATCACTGGGTAGGAATTCCTCTGTGTAATTGAAAAATAATTGCATTTTTAATTCCGTCTTAATATTTTATTTCATTTTTTCCCTGCCGTCTGGTTTTATTCACCTCGGGCCCGTTACATTTACACGCTTTCAAAACACGGGGTTCTTGACAGGTGTGTTAAAGTTCCTCTGTCACTTACAATATTAATCTACACCTTCTCTTGGTGCGGCCGTATACTCTGTGGTATAACACCTGCGAAAGCAAATCTCTTTCTCTCCCACATCCATTAGATGTAAGTGGCAGCATTAGCACATGCTGATTGTGTTTTAAGCTCAAATGGCCTCACCCAAAGCCCGTAAAGCAGAGAGCAACTGCTGCCACTTCTGTTTCCTTTGTGTCATGGCTGCTAATTTATTTCCCTGTTGCCGCTGAGGGTAGGTCCGAATTAACAGGGTCTGGTTATTCTCATATCAACTACACAAAAAAGGCCAATTTTTGCCCAGGAATAGGAGGGGGATTTTTTTTTTTCCCCCCCAAGACATTTACTTTTCCCTGTACGACTGAAAAAATGAAGTTCACCACAATTGCACGTACATCAGTGACATTCAACACAAACACCGCTTGTGCAGAAGCCACAGCACGGCTGTGGGTGGGGTGAGAAGCACTTTCCACAGACCTCAAAGGTGAGCAGGCAGGTCCTCACCCAGGACACTGGTGAGTATCATGTGGAGCCCCTGGAAGCATTTGAGTATAAGAAGTTCCACCTAAATGTGAGGAGGAACTTCTTTACTGTGAGAGTGGCAGAGCACTGGAACAAGCTGCCCAGGGAGGTGGTGGAGTCTCCTTCTCTGGAGACATTCAACACCTGCCTGGACACGTTCCTGTGCAACCTGCTCTAGGTGGACTCGCTTTGGAGGGGGAGTTGGGCTAGATGATCTCCAGAGGTCCCTTCCAACCCCATATGATTCTATGATCTGACCTGGTCAGTGCCTGGTGGATGTGAGGCTGGAAATGTGGCTCTGGTGTGATAAGCAGCTATATAAAGTCCTGTTCTTTGCTCTTTCTCCATAAAGTGATACCTACCCACAGGTGAGGAGGAGAGTAAGTTAGGATGAAGGTGGTGTTTGTACCATGCTGGGCTGGTATGTACCTTTCCTGAGGGCCAGCAGCGTTTCAGATGACACCACAATCATGGAATCATGGACTAACGGAATTGTTGGGGTTGGAAGGGACCTCTAGAGATCATCAAATCCAACTCCCCTGCTAAAGCAGGATTGCCCAGAGCACATCACTCAGGACTGCATCAAGGCAGGTCTTGAAAATCTCC
>JAOXJK010000012.1:139107395-139129086 GCA_025774025.1 Xenus cinereus | reverse complement strand
CAGGTTGCTCAAAGCCCCATCCAGCCTGGTCTTGAACACCTCCAGGGATGGGGCATCCACAGCTTCTCTGGGCAACCCGTTCCAGTGCCTTGATGGTATGGACCATCTCTGATGGGCGGAGTTGTACAGTCATGCACTCAAACCGCATTTGTATTTCTACCTCTTTATTAACATGAATCTTGCATTAGGAGCCTAATTAGTGTAAGTTATGGGCTGGGGTGCTTGAGGCAGAAGCTGCAGTGGAAGCCAATTCTGCAAGCGCCGGAAGAGGTAAATTAGAATAATCTTGATTTGACCTACTTTAATTTGCACCCTCCTCACATCCATACAGCTCTCTTCCAAACCTGTGGAGTGTCAACTGCATGAGGTTAGGCTCTTGCTGTAAATTACATCCGTTGATGAATAAAATTCATGGAACTTGTGAAGAAATCGGGGGAAGGTTGCACTTCATTAACCTTAGGATACACTATATCCTTCTCCTGGATTTCTGGGTTACATCCAGACTCCAACCCCAGGTAATGTGTGGTGTACTGTACTCTGGCCCCAAGCTAAGGAGACCTCCAAACAAGTGATGGAAATCAGGAGACTGGTGGATGCACAGCAAGTTTGACCCTATAAATCCCCTGGGTTTGCTGAAAGACCTGTGTTATTCAACACCGAAGCCAGAAGAAGGAAGAAGCTGTTGCATTTTTGTGTCTTTCAGAGTCCTTGGGGTCCCCCAGGTGAACTTTTGCCATTGCTGAAAGCGGCATGAGGGAGCAGTTCAGTCATTCACTTTTTGTGTTAAAAGCTCCAGAATTGAATCAAGAAGGGTTTCCCAAGTACACTGGTGAGTGGGAGCTGCAGGCATTAAGTACAACAGGTAACTACAGTCCTGGCTGCTCTGTAGCCACCGCATTGCCATCATTTGTTTAGCATGTTCATTCTCCTTCTGTTCTTCTGTGGGCATGAGACAGCACAGCTACAGTCTTCTCTCCTCCACCCCCACAAATCGTGGTGGGGGGGTTTGTCTGTCTCTACTGGGAGCAGGCTCTGGTCCATGCTTGCCCCTGGGCTGGCCAGAGCACCACCTGTGAAGGGGCTGGTGTGGCTAGCAGGGGCTGTATCCGTGCTGAGGAGCATGCTGATGGTTAAACACTGCTGGTGGCTGCAGAACAGTGCGTGCAGTTGTTTCATCCCCTAGATACGTAGGGATATACATCCCATATGTCTGGCATTGGCTCAGCACCAAATCTTGTCTTTAAACCTGTGAGTGTGGCTTCCTGAGGAACAACTCGGGTTTAACCACAAGATACTGGACTGGACTTGAGACCTCCTGGGTCCAGTTTTGCTCTTTAGGCATACTGGAAATCAGAGCAGATGATGAACAGGTGGCATTAAAATGTATCAGTTCATGATGAAGAACCTCCAGAAACACAAATGGTTCATGACGACAATTCCAAGGCTGTCACAGTTGAGCAACCACTGGATAGACCACCAGCTGCTGGTCACTTCTGAGGACCACCAGACCTTGAATGCAGTCTCATGTCTTTCAAGAACTCGTACTTGGAGGAAGTCTCTTTCTACTATATGTATGTTGTAGATTTGCTTTGGAGATAGCTAATTGCTCAGGAGATGGGTTTGTCCTCTCTGCCATGCAAGCAAAGGATGCTTTTCAAGAAAGAAAAAAAAAAAGTGACACCAGCTAGGATCTGACTACCTCTGGCTACACCAGTGTAAGCTGGGGGAGAACGGATGCTGGGGGTGTTACTGGAAGGGCTTCATTTCTTCTGTGCAGAGCTTCCATTCAGTTATCAAAATTCCATCCAAGGCTTTTTGAAATGATCACATGCATTACTGCAGGGTCATTTTACAAAACTATAGTGTTGTAGTTATGTATTTGAATTCTCAGAGGGTTGTTATTACAGTCTGGGCATGCTTTCTTTTCCTCCAAAACATCCTTTTTTTTGAACTATGTCTTTCCTATCGCTGTATGTCCCTTTTTCTTCCCAGTCCCACTGCCTCCTCCTAATATTGCTACCTGGAAAAGCAAGCACCAGGAGGACACCATGGGCATGCACAGAGGTTCTGACATTGTTGGGATGTTTGCAGGAGCATATTTACTTTGGTAAATTGAAAAGAGTCTCAAGTAAGTGGAAGCTGTTGACCAACAGAGTCGTCTCTAACGGTGAGGAATTGGCCACCTCAGCTCGTTGTTTCTCCACTGTCTTTAGGCTGGGGACAAGACTGTTTAGTTCTGCTTTTAGAGTCATCCTCATTACCATTTACATAGACCAAGCCATGTGAAAATATATTACTGTAAAAGGAAATACAAATTTTAAGGTAGCAAAGCCACTGCAACTTAAAGGAAAATCTCAATTTAGTTGTTAATAAATAACATCCAGTTTAAAAAATTCAATACCTGTATTTGATTAAGTTTCAAAGAACTGTGTGTACTGGATAACAAGATGGAATTGCATTAACATGCATAATGTAATTTCTCATCAGACTTCAAATAAATTTTCTACTCATGTGAAACAAATTTCAAACTTGTTATGGTTCATCTTCCAAGAGTTCCTTCTTTTTGAGGTTAGTGTAAAAACATATTGCAGAAACAAGGGGACAAAGAAAGTATGAAGTAATTCTCTTCAGCATCTTCCTTGAAAAGCCACAGAATTTTTACTTATTTGTAAAACAATATATGCTGAAAGGAAAATCCTTTCATTAACTTGAGCAAAAATGTTTATTGATGTTATTCCTTTCACCTAAGTTGTTTCTGAAATATTTTACTAACAGACCAAAAAAAGCTATATTTAAGTAAAACCGTGTTAGTTGAAATATAACCTCTTGGGTAAAACATGGCAAAAATATCCAGGTTCTTTAGAAGTGTCCAGAAATACAAATCAATAGTTTAGTGCTGGTCTGAATGTGAGTTCCCTGCAGGAAATTCAGAGAGGTTCAATAAGGAGGGTCTTGGACACAATTTGATAGGATTTAATCTGAATTTCCTTGTTTTTGTCAAGTTTCCACTGGGTCTGTAACAACCCTACTGGATAAGAACATGTCATTGCTAATGCTGTCTTTCCCAAAACTAATAATTCTGTGGTTGTATTAAATTAAAGTTATTCTCTGTCAATTGCTATCTGGCAAAAAAACCCTGGGGTTTGTTGTCAGCAATCTTCTGAGGTGCAAATAGACAAAATGAAAGATAAACAGTCTTGGACTAAAATAATATACTGTGAAAGAGGAAAGAAAATTACACCTTGTATTTTGAAGGAAATAACATGGTGAGAAAGAAACGCATAAAAGGAAATAATTTTGAACACAGTTGTAGGGTTATCACTGCAATTTGCTAATAAAATATTCAATAGCTTAGTCTCAAGGCAATGTCCAAACCCATGAAGTCTATAATTGGAATTTGTGGGTTGGTTGAGACTTATTTTGGTCTGTAAGTGTGAACTACTCTTGTTGTATAGAGAAGATAAGATTACTTGAGAACTCTCAACAAGAGGAGTCATTAAGATAATTCTAACTGGCTCTAAATAACCAAGAGAACTCATTAAGATAATTCTAGTTGGCTCTAAATAACCAAGGTTGTACCTGTTACTTCGCTAATAAGTGTCACCACCATAAAGATTTCTATAAACTTCAGTGGAGCTGTGAGTCACAGAACATTACATTTTCATTCAAAACAGGTTTTTACACCCTAAAAGAAATTATACAATCAGTCAAATTTTGATCTTGGCTACGTCGCCAGCTTGTGTGTGTATGGCATAGGCCAGTCACTGATGCTGCAGGGTGGTGGTGTGAAGCTGGAGCTGCTTTGCTGAGAACCAAGGTACATTGCTCCCATGTGGTGTCTGGCAACAGCCCTTTCCAGCGGCCATTGGAAAGCTCGTCAAATGCATCAGCACAAAGTAAATTATTTGCACACCAGGTCTTTGTAGCATAAAGAACATGTTTTTTGAAGCCTTTAAGGTCTGCTTTGCATGATGTCCCACAAAACCTGCTTATTGCATGAACTCTTTTGTCTCGAAAGCCATATTTGATCTTGTAGAAACACGCTGTGATTTACCCCACTCAGGGTAAATAAACAGAGAAATTCCCACCTTTCTTATCCCTGTGATTAATGTTTTTCACTGTGTTGCTGTGTAAGTCCTGTTCTCTTTGTGAATCTCACCCACTCCAGCTTAGACTTTCAGGCCACATCTACAATAATAAATTAAATGTGCCTATGGCCACTGTCTTCTCTGAGATCAAGTGGCATGGGGCAGCCCAGACCTACACTATTAGCATCTTGACCTCAGTGTGGGGCTGCATCCATAGTGCCTGCCAGAACAGCTCTAACTCCCAAGTTGTGGGGCTTGCTTGGGAGACCATGGCTTGGATGGCCAAGACCCTCCCAGGGATTCTTAAAACGATTTGACGTCCCAGTCAATGAGCACAAGCCATCCCTCAGGAAAGTGCTTTGATGCTCTTTTGATTTCCAAATGCAGTCTGTCAGTCTGAAAGAGGACAGTCTGGAGCAAGGTGAGGGTCAAAGAACAGCCAAACCCATCTGAGGAAAACCAAGGCCCAGCTCTTGCAGTGTTGCATCAACTTTGTTTTCCATTGCTGCCTAATGAACGCCAGTTTTGAATGTTATTGAAGGTATTGCCCCTCACCCTCCCCCCTTTTGTGTATTTGCGTATGTGTTTGTGCCTTTTTTGTTTGATTTGCAGCCTATCAGATGTTTCCTGGTGTCTTCCATATGACTGGGATAAGAAAAAGTATTTATGGCATTTTCTTTTTAATCTTGTTCAATCTTCATCACCACATAGCTTTCCCAGACATCTTGATCGGTTTAGCACCTTACTCAGACTTAACAAAAAATTAGGTTTTATTAATAAGGGTATGAGAAACAAGAGCTCAGCTGGACATGGTGTGGGGCAGCCTGCTCTGGGTGGCCCTGCTTGAGCAAGGGGCTTGGACCAAATAACCCCCAGAGGTCCCTTCCCACCTCAATCAGTCTGTGAGGGCACACTGGGGGGATGCCAAAATGCATAACTAGGTTTGCCATGGCTGATAAAGGTCATGGATCAACATGCTTTGGGGAGAGGACCATGGGAACTGTTGAAAGTAACCCTGTTGCCAACAGGCTCATCCCAGGCTCTGTTGTATGTCAAATCCTCTCTTCCTGGTAGGGATGCATGGTGTCGCTGCCTACTCGTTGACGAAACCAAAAAGGGTTCGGCCTCATTTGACAGCCTTGTGGATGATTATGCTACAGGATATCTGAATAAAGACTATTTCTCCATGTTTTGTTTTACCCTGCCCTGCAATCTGTTTCCAGTGAGTAATAATATTCTTCTATATATGGACTTCCTATAAATATCTTGCTGCAAGTCTTTTCTGCAGTACAAATACAGCATAAATCAGTGCAGAGTCCTCAAGTCCTACTGGTGCTGGCAAATTTGTGATCAGCAGAGGCTTGATTTTAGTTACAGTTCAGATACAGCACAGAGAAATACAGCCGCTTAAGGTGAACAGTGATGAGTTGGATTGTCATTATTTTAACTGGGCACAAGAGGCAGAAGGAGATAACAATTGCGAGGCATGGAAGAACAGGACTGCTGGGGCCCTCAGGAGATCACCTCAGTCATTCCCGTTGGCCAAGGCAGGATGAATCATACTTCTGTTAGTCCTAACACAATAATCAAATTCCTGGCAGGATAATCCAGCCTCCATATGCTGGATCCCACTATCGCCCCAGGCAGTGAAGTCCAGTGCCTCACTGTTAGCCCCTCTAGTGCAAGCTTTCCTTCATGCCATTTTAAAATCCCTTTACTTTCTCCTCACCAGGAATGCAAAAACCACATTGAGAAGTTAACTCATTGTCACTGTGGTTTTTATGTTTGAAGAATATTCTGAGTAAGCTGACCAGCCTTCTGCCTGTCCCCACGGGTTGCGGTGGAAAGCCCCGCTGCCTCAGCAGTCCTTCCCAGCCATGCCTGTCAGCATTTGGTACATCACAAGCCGGGAGTCTTAGGGATAAATGTCAAAGATGGCATTGCTCGAGAGAGCTGGCTCCTCCCATCAGCACCAACAGTGCCCTGTACCATGTGCTCCGGCCACAGCGCTTGAGACCCAAGCTCTGTCAGCCGCCAGCAGAAGCTGCCTTGGCACAGGAGAAAAGGATGGGGCATTTCCCCCGAAAAACAATGAAAAAAGACAAAAATTCAACAGGGAGAGAGGACAAAAAGCATCTGAAATTCAAACTGACCAGAACGAGTTTTTCTCTAAGTGTCCTAACACCAGGGCTGGTCCTAGGGCAGCACTTGGCACCTTGGGCTGTTTTCCCCCAAAATCTGTGATTTTCTGGGGAGGGGAGGCAGCTTCCAGTGCCCTCTGTTGAGATCCTGCTTGCAAGTTGAGGGTATTTAGGCTATTTCAGATAGAAATTACCACCCTGCTATCAGCTACTCATCTTTTACTCATTCCTCCCAAAGCTGGCTCAACCATCAGTTTGTCACAAGCAGAACCAGATTAAAAAAACCCCACAACCATAATTTCAGGTAGTTTTCTGGAAGGATTTCTGAAGGAAAAGGAATGCCCCCAAAGGTCTTCCTTTGTTCCCATCACTGCAGCTGATCTTTTAGCCTATGAACACACTCCTATTTTCCAAGAACAAGATATATATGTTTCCAGCTCAGTGCACTAAAATAGGCTTAGTTTTTGCATTCTTCCATAGTACAGGCTGCAGACATTTAATTTACTAAGACTGGGAAGTGGTTCTTGCGGACAAAGCAATGCACCCCTGGTGCGCGGGGCTGCTGCAGGCAGGTACGAGCTGTTGGGGACCAGCCTCTGGTCAGGTTTGGCATCAAGAATCCACCACTTGAAAACAGGTTTTAAGACCGCCCTATTACATTATTGTTTATTTTCAGGCAACTAGATTTTTAGCAGCATTCATGATACCTTGATCCTTGATTCTTAAAACCTTACTGACTCTTAGATCCTAAGGACATCAGTTTATTAGAGATACTCAAATGAGTCATGAAACAGCTCAGAAAAGTTTATGTAATTTCTGTAAGGACAAATAATTTCCTTGTCCTTGCCCTAAGTTTTCATTCCAGATCAACCTTTGTGGCTGGTATTGCCCTAAAGTGCAGCCTAGAAGGTCAATGTTTCGGAAAGCAAAGTGTGACTGGCAAACGAGCCCTCGCACAAGGACACTCAGGTGACCTTCACTGCTGTCCCCTGCCACTTTTGCCCAAACACCTCTGATTACAAGAGTCAGACTGGATTCCCACTGACATGCAGATATCCTCGCTGAATTCAGATGGAGCTGCAAGGCATCCCCAGATTTCTTCCTCTTTTGCATCATCCAGTTTCTCTTGCAAAAAAGCCCTGACAATTGCCACCACGCTGCGGAGGTGGCTCAGGGGTGCTTCTCCAGGAGGCTACGCTGCAGGTGGTTTGCCAGCAGCTTCTGGAGATGCCACTCAGGGAAACCACCATGCGTGGTGGTGCTCTGTGGGGTGGGGGTGTGCCCCTCACAACCGCTTTGTTTTGTCATTTCTAGGGACACTATTGGAAATGTCATTCATTGTAACGTGTTCATCCTACTGGATTTAATTAGAAACACTCAGCTTTAATTAAGTGTTTGTTTTGCAGTCCCGGTAGTTCTATTTTGATAAGACTCTGTCATGTAAATCCTAAATGGAGCTGAAGAAGTAGATTACTGCATGTCATAGCTCCTGAGTAATGATGAAAGACAATACAACGTGAGATACAGTCGCTGAGAGTGGGAGGCAGCTCTGTGCTTTGCATTAAGTATTTACCTCGTGCTTTCCAGGATTTTCCTGTACTGTTAGTTCGCTGTGTCCTTGGACTCATCCTTTGCTCTCCAGCATCCTCCTCCCATGACTTCTTCGGGGCCCGGTGGAGGCAGTGGGGACAGGGGCTGCAGGGCAGCACGGGATGCTCAGTGCCACCGGTGCCTCTCTCCTTCCACCCAGAGCGCACCTGGCACGGGAGGAGCGGGGACAAAACAGGGCTCTGCCCCAAAACTGTAGACCTTTTCTTCTCTCTCTTTTTCTCAGTAAACCTGCAATTTTTCCTTTTCCTTTTCATGCACTTTTTGGTGCTTCTGCTGCAACTGTGTGACTTGGCCCATCCCATGTATTAAAAAAGGTTGCGTGTTCTGTAGCTCCTGGCTGTGTTAATGGTTTTCTCTACTTACCTAAAAACCTTTATTGCTTGAAGTGTAACTCGAAGCTTAGAAGAGAAATGAGTTCCAGCTATAATTAACGCAGAGGGAAGAGACCTAAGCGAGGGTATTCCCACAAAGTCGTTCCAATGCGTGAACTCTTGCTACGGGGTCTACAGATGAAAGCACCCTCAGAAACACTCCAAGTCTCTGGATGAAGACAGATTTTTACATTTTCAAAACAAGCCAAAGCTAAGGCTAATGAAAAGCCTTAGGCTTGACCTGGAGGGCCAGGGTGCTGCTGTTGGAGCCTGACAGCTAGCACAGTGAGCTTGCTCACAGACTGGTCCTCCATGCAGGGTGCTCGGCATCCCTCTGGAGTCACCACGGCTTGCAGCACTGGCCTTTAACCAGAGAGAATTTTTCACATCAAAGAGCACAAATACTCATTTTCTCTTTTTTTTTTTTTTTTTTTTGCGGGTGTTGCAATGAACAGAGAAAAAAAATTGCAAGCCTCAGACCCAGGAACATAAATCAGCTCTAGACTGACGGCAGTACGTGCAATTCCTACCTGTGTAGGGCCCAGGCCACCTCATGACCACATTCTCTCTTTCCCTTGAACAGGGTATCATCAAGATTAATGACCCTTTATTGTTAGCCTGGTGTCCTTTCCCCATACAAGTTCAGTCCTAAAAGGAGGTAAAAGGATAAGGAAGAAAGACAAATCCCCACATATTTTGCAGCCGGACTAATTGTAAGCAGATGAAGCAGCTTCGTGCAGAGCTTCCGAACCTCTGGAGGCTGCTTTCCTGGGGAGACAGAGCACATTGAGCACCCAGAGCAAGGCACCCTCCCCAGTGCAGTGCCCCACAGGTACAGCTTGCCCTTCCCTTGGAAGTCCCTCTGTCTCTGGGTAGATACACAAGCAGATCATGATTTGCTTTCTCTGAGCTCTCTTTTCTGTGCTACGAGCCTCTCCCCAGCCTCCCTACTTTCCTCTCCTGCCCTCACCCTGTCCTTGAATCTCTTCATTTTGCTCTCAGAAGTTTTCTGCTTTCCTTCTGTCCTCTTCCTTCTTCCAGCTCGATTTTGGCAAGGTCATCCACCTTCAGTAAGCAGCTGCTGAGCCGAAGGACCTGCTGCTGTTCCCTGCAGAGACATTCCATACAACCTACAGACAAGGACTCCACAGCCCAGCAATCTCCACAGTAAGAACTTCATGACATTAGTCAGAACCACGTCTCCAAATGCTTTGACATGCACAGCAAACCTATAGTTTAATAGGGGAAGTGTTAATATTTTTTTACGTTTTATGCTGCAGCATTTTAAGAAATGCAAATTGCCTTCCTTGAATTTATGATATTATTTGGCCTCCAACAAGCCAGCAGAGAAGCAGGCATGACAAACAGCCACAGAATTCCTGGGGTGGTTTGTAGTCTGCTGAATACACCATACACAGCAACAAAAGCCTTTTGAAGTCAGATTTGGCTCCAGATTTAGAGTGTTCCTTGGTCACATTGCTCTCTGCAGCGCTGCTGGCAGGTCTCCCCAGCCCCACCGGAAAGCAGCCTCACACGGGTTACCTGCAGGAGCAGAAGGAGCCAAGCCGTAGCTCTTCCTGCAGCAGAAGTCGGAGTTGGGGGAAGGTCTTCGTGCATGAAGTGTTGGAATGGATGCATGGACTGTGGACCATGCCCACCTCACCAGAACTCATGCCGGGAATGGGGCAGACCTGCTGAGAGGGTGTTGAGGCACTAGACCAGGTTGGCCAGAAAAGTTGTGGATGCCCCATCGCTGGAATTGTTCAAGGCCAGGCTGGATGGGGCTTTGACCAACCTAGTCTGGTGGGAGGTGTCCCTGCCCATGGCAGGGGGGTTGAAACTAGATGGTCTTTAAGGTCCCTTCCAACCCAAACCATTCTATGATTCTATGATTCCTTCCTCACAAGGTCTCATTGAAAAACCAGACACACTTTGGCTCTAAGGTAGAAGAAAAAGTGAGGGAGAATGTTTAGAAAGGTAGGAAGTGAAGACTACCACACAGCTGCTCTGCCAGCTCCAAAAAGTTTCAGTGCTATGATAACAACATTCTCACAGGTGAAGCCTTTCCCAGCTGGAGCTTGAAACAACTGTGCAGCAGGGCTGGGGGAATGGAGGAAGGACCTGGGCACGGGCATGGGCAGGAGGAACTCCTTCCTCCTCACAGCAAACATGATGCTGAGAACCTCTTTGATGGATATGTCAAAGCTTTATGAGGATGCACCTTGATGTGGTCCCGGGGGTTGCAAATAGCAGGTGACACCCGGGAGAAGACCTTTGCTGCAAGGCAGGTCAGACCCCCTGCTCCTAAGTGAGAACAATGAAACTGCTAGAGGAGCTGTGTGGGAGCTCTTGCACAGCTAAAGCTGTGCCACCAGAAGCGAGTGGAACAGTCATCCATTCCTGCTCCTTCCCACTAACATGGGGGATGAGGGCTTGGGCAGCACTCTTAGGAGATGCGTGGGCCATGTGGCACTGTGGTCTGAAGACCTCAACTTAACAGTGAGGGCTAAGATGACCTTTCTAAATAACATTTTTTTTCTGGAGGTGGCAAGTGATCTGAGAAAACCCCAAGCCTTATACAAGTCCGTCTGGGTAGGTGAACGTTTTCTCCTAACTCCAGCCTAATGCAGATTTACTTGCAATTCACTTTCCTTCCAGCTTGACAAAGCAGCTGTTACTAAAAGCAGCCCTTAACCACGAAGAAGCGCCCTTTGCAGCACCGTCTCCTCCTTCCCGCGCTGCAGGAGCCGGGATGGGATTCCACCAGGACATCGGGGGACTCCGGGGCGCTGGCGGCGTTCGCCCGACTCTGCCTCCCCGCGCTGCCGTCCTCGCTTTGCCTGGGCCACACGCTTCCCATAGCACCTCTTCCCACGCGCTTCAGGCTCACTCTGCCAGCGTTGTAGCAATGATTATACGTGCTTCTGTGCTAGCAGCCCACCCCTGTGCAGCGGCAGGATGAGGTAAAGATGGGTGACAGGGAGAAGTCCTAATCACTACACATAAAAAAACACCCCCATTTAACTGTTACCTGTCTCACAATGAGGAGCAGCGCTTTTAAAGCCCTTGTGACATTTCCACGCTTTTAGCTCAAAATCTTATTTTAAATCTCCTGTCATCACATATGAGCCTTGATACTCGGTACAGGAATTAAAAATATTTATGTATTGGCTTTCAGCTGAAGAACGTGCAGAGCGTTAATGGCCCTTCGAGCTCAGGTTTTGGGTCCCCGTCTCAGTTTCTGTTCTCTCTGGATGTCCCGGGTCAATAAAGTCTCATTCTCCTTTCACGCACACGTAGATGTAGGCAGACACCGAGAGGCAGCTTGCAGAAGTGAACTGACGTGCTGCCTGTTTATGAATAACCATCTCTCAAAGGCATTCTGGAGTAACTCCTCCTGTTAACTTTTATTCCAAAATAGTGCTTATGCCAGTGGGTTATAACAGCAGCTAAAATACAGCAGGGCAGTCTTTCCCCTCATCACAAGACTTAAATACACTTCCTTTCTATTGCCAGTGAGATTTATTATCTTTCTAAATGTATAGTCCCTGTCCCCCCATCCCAAGGCAGACACCTCCTCTTCTTTTGTATCTTGAACACACAGCAGATGTTTAAGAAGTAACAAACTAATAATGTAACAGTAATAGCTAGAATATAAAGATATGTGGCTGCAATAAAAGTTGTGGTAGCAATATTAGATTTTTGTGGTTTACAGTTCCAACTTTGACTTTCAGAAAGTGACATTTATATGCGCTTTGGGAATGTGATAATAATCTTGGTACTCCAAAGTAGTTTTCCAGTTTGAAGGATAATATAAAACAAATTAATTTCAGTTCTTAGATTAAGCATCTTCCCTTCCCTAGATAGTAACAACTCAAAGCTCCTATAATAAAATTTAATGACTGCTGTAGTATATGTGAGGTTTTTTTCTTCAGCTCATATGCATTTGGTTGCCAGAAAACATGGAGTGAAGCTGGAAAGGTAAATCCAGAACCGTTGGTTAAAGGTCTTTCCATACAAAACTAGCTCCTAATGTTGACCATTCTGTGCGCTTACAAATTTATTATAATTGTAGTGTTTAAGCAAAAAAAAAAAAAAAAAGACTTTATGCCTCCACATCTCTGTTTGCACAGACTCTACATTTTTCCTTTTAAAATATATAGAAGGACATTTTCTGCTCAGCGTTTTCAGTGGAACACTGCCCAAGAAGGGGCTGCAGAACCCAGTGGGTGTTGACTGCAGATGCTACTGGATTTGCTGAAGGTGGAAGGCAGGGAAAATGCAAAGAAGACTGGTAAGTGCATTACTGGCTGAAAATAACAAGTCCATTTGAAACACTAATGTTTTGTAGCCTCTGATCAGACAATCCAAGTGCAGAGCAGCAGAAGACTGCTAAAGGTGACAGAGATGTCCTAATGAATTACCCAGCTGACTGTTAATAACCTGATGTCGGTTTCCAAGGAAGCCTTTTTTATCTCACTCGGTACAACATGCTATCAGAAAGAGCATCATAAAATCACAACTCTGTTCAGGAATGAAACAGAGGTGTTCTAGGCTGGGGAGACATTCAGAGGTGATGGTCCTGGCCTGGGGACTTTGTGGGGAAAGGATTGCTCCCAGAGGTGTGTGGAAACCAAGAGAAGCACAGATACCAAATTGCACATTTCAAAGACTCCTCTCCATGCTTTGGTTAGTCAGCTTGAGGCTCTTCCCGAGGTTATCACATATCCACACAACAGCTCTGGAATATTCAGCTGTTGAACATGTAAGTAACCTACAGATGCACCACATCTTACTGAGGTGGAGACAAACTGGGTTCCCCTCTCTGTAGGCACCTTGTTCATCATAAATGTCAGCCAGGTTTTGATGATATTTTAGGAGAACCCTGTATGTAGCTACAGTAGTTATACTTTGGAGGATGACATGTTTCTGACGTGCCCATCTCTGCAAGTCTGACCGATAATATTGAACCATTGTCATTTTGTGTCTTTTAATGACATTTCTTACGGATTATGGGGCACGGATTTTATTTTCCAAGATCATAGAAACACCCAGAATTAATACAATCAAGCTTTTAACATTTAGGATCTTTGCTACAAAGAGCAGTAGAGGGGTGTCCCACAGGTTCCCTACAGAGAAGAGGCATGCCAGCATGGTGGGATGTTTTTCTGAAGGACTCTGCAATGCAGTAGGTGTGGAGACTGAGCAGATGAAACAGCTGCATTTTGTAGCGCGCAGCAGACATCCTACAGCGTTCAACGATATTTCACACAACTTCTGATCCTTTTCAGACACCAGTTTGTCTACACAGCCCGAGTGACCGCAGGTAGAGGAGCACAGGGTGGCTGCATGGGCAGGGAGCTGAGGGGCTCGGCACAGGTTTGGGATGCAGCGGCCTGAAGCTAGGAACTTTCCTCCCCTGAAAACCCAAACATGGGCACACCATCTAGGCCCCTCATGTTCCTCCCCACTGCAGGGAGAGGCTGCACTTCTCCCAGAAAGCAGAGCAAAACCATCAGCCTGGTCTGCACGGGGACTTTGCTCTGATACAGCCCGTGATGCTCAACCCCTCGTGCCGTGCGATGGGGTAACTGGGGCAAAGCCATGGTTTCCACTCACAGTTGGATCTAGGGCAGTTTGATGAAGCGGATCAAGCCTGATGTAGGTTTCTTGGCTTTGTTAGTTAGTTGTCTGCAGACAGTGGCCACTGCATAGCAACGTTGCAAGTAGCACTGGAATTTCTGATCGACCACAATAGCTGTTGGAGCCGCCAGGGCATTGTCAGGGGCTGGGGAAAGAAGGAAGAACACACGTAAGCTTTCAAACTCCGCTTTTAAGCCAGATTGCCCGTTGTGCAAGTCTCTCTGGAATGTGGATGGGGGGCTATAAATCAAGAGTCATCATCTCAGTTTGGTAAGACATATTGTGACCTTTCAGGCACAATCCCTGCCAACCTCAGAATTACAGGGAGTTGCTTGTTGGCATAGGAATGAATGGAAATAACACAAAAGTGATAAGAAACTTAAGGAATATTGCAAAAGATCCTACTCCGGAGTGGGGTGAGTTTTTTGGCATTGTCTTTCTGTTGTCCTTCCCAGTACAGAAAAATGTGTTTATCAGCAGAAAGATGAATATTGAGGGTATTTTATAGGCATAAATCAGAAGTTTAGCTACATTCATAAACACAGTTATCCTAGCCAAGGCAAACAGGGAAAGCCTAGTGTTTTGTTTACAAAGAGATAGCTGCCCTTCAAATATTTACAAAGAATGAAGGCAAATTCAAGAGCAGTTGGCAGAAGGTTTGGAAGCAGTAATGAGTATCTTCATGTTAGCTTATTATTCTTAGGGTGAAAAAATAGTTTGCAAGAATAGTTAATTCTGAAATTATGAATGTAACTATAAAGAAAAAAAATATTTAAACACAACAGATGCCAAACAAGTTCTGGATCTACAGTCATATTATTCAACGTTGCCCTTTCAGTTTATTTGATCTAGGAAGATTATGTGCCTGAGGGAAAAGTCCTTGTGTTAGTAAAGGTGAGTGACAAACAGGTTAGGAATGTTCACATCTATCTACGGACACTGTGTGCTGCAGCTTTTATTAAAAAAGGCATGGCAGGGCAGTGGAAAGAAGTGTCTATTACCTCAGCCTGGCTGAACAGGTCCAGTTTCAATGCTTGGGGATGGGAAGAGGTGGCTCAACGGGAGGAGCGTGGGGAGTTTAGGACGGGGCAGAGAGGAGATGGGAGAGCCAGCGAGTGGATGGACCGCGGGACTTCAGGGAAGAGCAGATCCGCAGTTCAGCCACTGAGATGATGCAAAGGAGGGGACATTCTAAGAGATCACGTAGACTAAAAAGCTGATGGATAGAAAACAGAATACTTCTTCCACGAGGCTAGAATGGGCCGGGGGAGATTTGTTTTCTGGTCTTACTTATTCAACATTTTGCTTCCAACAATTCTGGGCTTTTTTTGTTGTTGTTTTGTTTACAGACAGCAACTGTTTGCCTGGTTCTAGCTTATCATTGTGCCTCGTGGTGAGTCATCCCCCCACATGTCGGAGGCATTTCGGTGTGCCTGTTTTAAAGCAGAGGTGAGGCGGGTCTGCCCTGAGGCTCTGGCCAACTGAAGGGCTCATTGCAGAGACGTGGCCACTCTCTGCTATCCTGTGCACAGCTTGGCAAACCATGGGCCGTGTCTGCCAGTCTCATTGTGGATGTCTCTCAGCTGTTTTCTGTTTCAAAGGCTTTGCACCATGGTTAAAGGGTGCGAGAGTTACCCGCTTTCCACTTCACGTGCAGAATTTTCAGAGCTGTTTCTCTCTTGCTTTGAATGCGAGTGGAAGGTGCCTGACCATCTCACGCGGCTCAGGATGGGTACAGCAGCAGCCACTGGGGAAACGTCTGCATCTCATGCCTCTTTGTGCTCCCACGGGCATGAAGAGCAGATGGTCACAGCCTCCTTCAGTTCTGCCTTGTGACAGAGGAGTTGTCAGTGCACGCCATTTGTCAGAGATTAGTTTAATTTATATTGTTTGAGGATTGTTGTTTTTTTCCCCAACTGACTTAGAGGGAGAGCTTTGTCTTCCCCCTTCTGATTTCCTTGAATTTAAATTGTTGGGATGAATTAAGGACAGAAGGGATATTCCTAACCATGCAGACTGTGAGATTAGGTGCTTTGCCTCAGTACACTGCTCACAGTCTTGCTGGTCCCAGATCCTCATGACTTCAGTAGTTAAAAAACCCAGTTTCCATCTTAGATCTATTTGTGACCAATTTATACCCATTTGTTCTTGTGCCAAAGCTGTCTTCCAGTTTGAATAGCTCATTTCACTCCCTGGTATTCCCCTTCTTCCCGGGATATTTATAAAAAACTATCCTATCACCTCTCAGCTTTTGCTCAGTTAGGCTGAGCAAGGACATCCCTCTTAATCTCCCTGTCAATTCTGGTAGCCCTTTTCTTGCACCTCTTTCTGTTTGAACTCTTCTTCTTGGATATGGCTGATTGGACTGATCAGCAGCAGCTTACTATCTGAACTGCTGTAGACTTAGGAGAGCTCGAGTTAAGATACATCTGCTAGAGCTGTCTATTCACTTCAGACCCTGTTGTGCATGTAACAACAAGACTGCTGTGGGAAAAACCAGCCCGACTCACTGCTCTGAGGCAGATACATCCATCTAGGGGATTGGACGGGGAAAAAAAGAAGAAAAAAAAAAGACATAGAAGACATAGTACAGCTGACACAAGCAGAACTTCACATACATATCTTGGAGCCATCAGATTCTGCAAAAAAATTATCTGAAATCCACACCCTGATGAGCAACCCTTGGGTAATGCACTTGATAAGCAAACAAGATGTGCAGGCCTGTCTCATCTGTCTGGAAGACCCAGAGCTCTGAAAATACAGCTCCTAACACAGGGCGACTCCAGCATTGCTCCCTCTGTGGTGGTCAGTGCCCACAAAACCTTTCTACTGTGAGAGATTTTCATGCCATGAAAGAGATACTAAACTCTCGCTGTTTTGAGGAGCTGCCAGACATTGCAAATTAACTGCTGGATCAGTCCCCAGACTCAGGGGAGCTGGGCTGTAACTTCTGTTCAATTGGTGCAACTGAACAATTCTGTTCAGGGTCCTCAACCCTCTCTGTGGAAAAGATTATGCTTGCTGGAGGCTCGATGCTGGTGGGTAACTGGAAAAACAGCAGTTAATGAAGTCAGAGTGTTTTGCACTGCACTGGCCAGTATGGACTCAATACCCATTTTCATTGGGATGTAAAGTACCAGAGCAGCACAGATGTTAAACAGGCTGGTGTCTACTCAGACAAGCTGCTTATTGTACTGCCTGGCTCACAGCACGTGTCATGGTTTCGTAAATGTAAGTTATTCCTCTCCTACACTCCACACAATTTTTGACTGGAAATGCTTCTCAAGGCTACAATGCCATGAGACAGAGTAAGACCCACCTGTCTCTATTACACATTTTTTCTCCCCATCCTCTCTGCCCCCATACATGACAGTGTCTCTAGTCTCTGGGAGAGCTGAGATTATCCCAGCTGGAGCACCAGTTCTCACATCATTCTGGTCCTCGGTTACTGTATTCAGGCTATTTTCTCTTTTCACCACACACTCGCCCACTCATTCCTTTCTCCTACATTCGTCCTTGCTCCCTGTCTTTATGTCTTATATCTTTCCACTCTTTTCTGTTTGTCCCTGACAACTTGTGCTGTCAAACTCCTCTTCCAGTTATGTATACTATTTTTTTTTCCCTGCCTTCCTCTAGTAAATTAACGTTCATTTTGTTTGCCTTGGTATCTTTCATTTCATGCAATTTCTCGATGTTCTCTTCTTTCCTTCTTCTGCTTATTCTTGTTTTTTGGCTGTTGTTGTCCTGTTTTTCACACATTGAGTGATCTGTTTCTGGCTGCCCCTGCCACGCTTGCTTACCAGTTCCCTCTGGTACTATTTACAGAACTGACCATTGACCACTGGTTTTATAGAACGTTCTACTCCAACATAATGGAAGCTCTGGCTGTCTCTGTGTGGTGTGGTACCTTGTGGATGGTCAGTCATTTCCCCCACCACTGGAGCTGCTCAGGGCACCACATCAGAAAGTCAGAAACGGGGGGAGCAATGCGCCCTGTGCCCTCTACCAGTGCACGGCAGCACCTCTTCTTCCAGCATCTCCACTGGTGTCTGCAGGAGGTGATGGTGCTAATTAGCGCTTTCCAGCATGACAGCACTGCCAGCTCTGCTCACCCTTTGCAAGGCGGTTTCACAGGTTGACATGGTGAATGATTTCCTGCCAAGAGATTCCTTGCCATGATTTCTGAGGGGAGAGAAGAGGCTGTGGGAGGTGAATGGAGGATGCAGGGGGGAAGGATGGTGGAGGACATCCATTGGGGTGTCCTGCTTGCAGGAGAGAAAAGGCTGCTCTGGACTCTTGATTCAAACAGAAAAATGAAAGTGTAACTCTGATGTTGTTTATATAAAAAAACCAGTAAGGTGTAGTTTTACTGCACAGCATGCTGGATACACTTGGACTGGGAAGTCAAGCAGCAAGACATTTCTACTGGAGATGTGCAGAACTATTCAGCAGCATAGTTAGAAGCTCATAAAGTTTGCCTTGGAGATATGTGTTCCCCCAAGGAAGACATCCACAAACTCGTCTAGAAGCACAGGGCAGCTTCTTCCTCCTGTTCCTGGCTTTCTTGAGTCTTTCCCTACCTGTCTTGACCTCTACCCTTGGCAACTCTTCCTTATACCTTATTTTGATTGTTAAAGGTGAAATGCTGTTTCATATAAGCTGGTGCAAATGCCTGGTGGTCTTTTCCTTTCTGGTTGTTGTTTCAGATGGAGCGGACATGAAGGGGCGGTAGGAATTTCAGTAGAATTGAAGTGCTGACAGAAAACTGCAGAGCTCACCAGAAAATCTTCATTGGCTTCTGGGCAAATCTAGAAGCAGGATCTACTGGAAGATTTCAGTCTGCTCATGAACTTGGCCTGCCACCGGAACAGGGATTTTTGTTTCTGCATCACAGTGAAGGTGACCTGTAATGGTGAAGATAGGGAAAATGGCATTTTTGGCATGTGGTAGCAGCCCTTCTTAAAATCTGCAGATAGACTGGCGTTAAACTTGAAACATTCACCCAAATCAAAGCCAGAGTATGTTGCCTTCATTAGTATTTCAACCCAGTCCCTAGCAGTGTGTGGCTAATCCAGACTGATGAATGCATGTGATTTTTTAACATCTTAGCAGAGGCAGGTGGTTTTTAAGATAATTCTTTTTCTGATTATAGCTATCTGCTACTTGATATCAAGTTTTTAGATCTGTTTGTTCTGAAAAAATAATGGTAGATTTGAATATGAGATTTTACCCGTTCCCACTGTTTTTCATTAAATCTTTGATTGAACTCTTGTTACAGTCAATATAGGAACTGTCTTTGGTATTGCTACAGCTGTTTTTTATGAAAACTGCTTTGTGTTTCCAGGCTAAAGTATCAAGAGATCCTGAGTCATGCTAAGAAGTCTAAACTGCCATCATTTTAATAAGATTTCAAGACATTCATCACTTTACTGAGATTACTCAATAACGTAAGAAATATTTACAGTTTTACTCCAAAATTCCATAAAACTGCAATAATTCTTTCCAGTTATTTCCTAACAAAAACACCCTGGGGCTTGTTCATTTGTGCTCAAATCCTGACATTTCAGTATTCCTGATGCTGTAAGTCCTGGCTGCCCCAATTTAACGGAGGAAAAGTTTCGAATTTTACCTTGACAGGTTGGATCTTCCATGTACAGTCTCTCAAGGAAGGCAAAGCACTTTAGGGTTTCTACAAGGCTTGTATCTCCATCAGCCTCCCAGAAGCAGTTGCAGAGAGCCAGTCGCACAGGTTACTGAATTCCCAGACACATGGGATTGGTTTCTGACATGTGCAAACTTTTCCCTTCAGAAAAAACTGTTAGTCTTAGTAGAAATGTTGTGCTGTGTGTTCAGCAGCTGGTTTAAAAGCCTTTCTATAATTTCTTACTCCGAAACAATAACTTCTAGTTTTATTTCTAAGGTGCCCATCACTGTAGTGTCTTAGCACCATAAGAAAGGAGCATGAGACTGTAAAGTGCACACAAGGAGTGCATTTCCTCACATCATTTCTTAAAGCAGAAGCACTGCAAGTGCCCATTTCAGCAGGGCATCCCTAACTGCCTGTTAGGGATGTAGGGATGTAGAGATTGTATCTGGGATTGGCCTCTTGCTGGAGGAAAGTTAATGGACTACTGGACCAGTAGAAGGATCTGTGTGATGATATGATAAAAAAGAAGTGGAGATATGTTAAAATTGAAAGCCTTTACTCAAAATAAATATATTTCAAAGCAAATTCACTCCTGTTCCTAATTGCAGCCGAGCCTGGGTTCCCAACGAGCTCTTCTGGGTGCATGTGTGCTTGTGCACGCAGGCGTGTAACATTCACTCTGCATCAAGCAAATTGCCTTGGCAGCATCCTGACAGCTGCGGTCCCCATGCCTCTGAGGCTAGGTAAGAGGACTGTTCTGTGCGATAGCATCAAGGGTAGACTTTCGTTAGTTACTTCTAAAAATATCAATGGCTGCCTATAGGTAGTGACTGTATCCAGTCACACGTGAGTCTTGTATTCAGTTGTTTTATCCTGGAGTGGATACTGGCTGGATTCTAAAATAAGTTATGTTGCATATTATCTAAGTAGCTGTGTATGGGTCTCTGAAGTGTAACTTCCTGTTTTCTAAAGTGTGATTCTTTTTTTTCTTTCCAATGATGAGAAAGCTTCTGTACAAAAATGATAAATAACAACATTTTTGAAGCCACCTTGAAAAATAATTTTTCTTTCCTAGCTTCTACATTTCTGTGTTCAGCCTCTACACCTGCTAACGTATGAATAATGTAAAAGCAGCATAGTATTAACAGCTGAAGGCAGGAATGCAAAAAGCAGAGCTAAGAGCAAAGTGCAGCTACTCACTTGCTGACCCAGAGCTCTGACAAATTCTTTGTTTTCCTGTGCTGGAGGAATGTATTTTTGAAAAAAGGACTAGATTCCCCTATAGATACTAAATAAGCCAACAAAGTCTGTCTCTTGCAGCCTCCATTCTGGCACTGTGCACATGTACGTCCCCGGGTGTAACAGAAGCTGGGGTCCAGGCAGCTGGGGCGGGCAGTGCTCAGCTCCACAAACCTCTCTCTTCACACCGAACATCTCCCTCTTTGCTTCTGCTCCCCAGCTACACCTTCCCACCCACCTAGGTATTTTTGTTTCCCTTTTTCTTGACAATTTAACTTCACCCAGCACTGAGGTCTCTAAGGTGTTTGCTCCTGTTGCACTTCTGCTTCCCCACTCCGGTTTGTAAAGAACATATCTGGAGAAGGGATAAATTAAGCCATCAGTGCCTCTCTCCTCCTTCCCATCTTTCTCCTACCTCCCGCTCCCTCCTGCTTTTCCCCTGTCCAGTGGAGTGAGAAGCACCCACTGCTTTGATCTCTGCCCTGGTGCCTCCCAGCGCCGCACAGCGGGATGCAGCAATGGGGCGAGATGCGCTCGGGCTGCGGGGAGCCGCAGAACCCTGGCTCCTCGCTTTTGCTCTGGCACTCCGCTAGCTCGGAGACTTGCTTCCTCGCCGGCAGTCCCCAGGGCCAGGCAGCGAGCCGTCCTTAGCTGACAATGACAAAGCAGTGCCTGCAAGGTAGCGTCTCTTTTAAAAAGTTAATTAACACCTTCCTATATGGAGTATTTTAAGCTACAGTAGCTGCCAGGTGACTCTCAAAGCAGTCTAACCTTCAGTGCTGATAGGGATTGGGGTTTTCGATTTAAAGGGCCCAAAATATTACTTTCTGTCTATTTCCTGTCACAGACCTCCACTGCCCCACATGCCACGGGGACCAGCTTCAGGGCAGGTAAGACTGCGCTGGGGAAGGGATCTGTAGCGAAAAGGGCCCACGAGAAGCTCTTTTTGGG
>JAOXJK010000012.1:139057682-139107295 GCA_025774025.1 Xenus cinereus | reverse complement strand
AAAGGGCTGGGGGCGGGGGGGGGGGAGTGGGAAATAACTGAATTTATACACCTCCTTCTCCTTTTACAACCTCGTTTCCTTCAGTCTTCACCACCTTAATTCCCATTAGAAATGTTCTGAGTGTACAGCCGTGGGTTACATCTCTTTCTAATCTCACACATGTGAAAAGACAATCCAGTTTAGGAATTCACTGGATTTCTAAATAGTCCGTTAAAAAAAATAATAGAGATACAGCCCTCCAGAGTACAACAGAAGGAAAATACTTCAGGATGCAAAACATACCCTGCAGTGAAAAGCCACTGGAATAGTGAAAGGGGGGATGAGGGGAGCTGGCTTCTTGTTAAGGATCGGCATATGTGCAACAGCTGGAATTCCCAAACAGGCATTATATAATAACAACAAAAGCTGTTCAAAGCAGTAAGGAGGCACAGCTGGGACTGGTGACCAGCAGTTTTCCTCCACTTTAGAGCTTCGAGGTTCTAGTGCAGGAAGCAAGACAGACACCAAAGCTTTTGCTCCAGTAAATAAATATGTATTTCTGCTTCGCTGTAATTATTAATTGGACAGGGGCATCAATTTTACAACCATCATTGTCCACCATGCAGAAACCAGAACAGAATCCATGTAAAAACAGTAATTAAGATCAGAGTATTCATCAATTGTACACATCTGATTGCTACCTTTTACAGAAGCATATATAGGCTATAAAATGTAAAATAGTCTCAGGAAAGAGCTCTCCTGGTGTAAAACCCAAAGGTAAGTAAATCTAACTTTATACTCCCCAAAACTGTCATGTTCTAAAAGCACTTTAAAAAGTACTTAAAGGTAAAGGGACTCTAGACTTACATTGCTGTCCAGAGGTGATCACTGAAGATGATAACCAAAGTACTAACTTTGCCTCAAGGTGATCTGGGAAAGTGTTTCAGAAAGTAGTTATGCAGCATCCTGGGGGGTAGGGAGTGAAATCCCAGTGAGACTTAAAAAAATACCACCCTAAAGTTAATAAGATTGTAAATTTTCTAACTATGAAGCTGATGTAAAGACAGAAGTACTGCCTAGAGCCTGTAAGTTCAGATCTTCATTGACTGTTTCCTGTACCACAAATTTACTTAAGGACTTAACATTCTTTGTGTTATTAAAATAGTTTGGAATCGTGTATATCATACAGAGGCATTTACCTTTTTTGTGTTATTGTGACCTTAGCTATTGAAAAGACAAGGGGCAATTGTTTTAAACTGAGAAAGGGACATAAGGAAAAATTTTATGATGAGGGTGGCGAGACACTGGAACAGGTTGCCCAGAGAAGTTGTGGATGCCCCATCACTGGAAGAGTTCAAGGTCAGACTGGATGGGGCTTTGAGCAACCTGATCGAGTAAAAGATGTCCCCGCCCATGGCAGACATCTGGACAAGTTGATCTTTAAAGGTTCCTTCCAACACAAACTATGCTGTGATTCTGTGAAAGTGCCAAATGACAGTGCATTTATCTCATGCTCTAGAACTTGACACTTTTTGCCAGCAATTTGCACAAACAAGGTGCCAGTGAGGTTGACAATTTCAGTGCATGGCTCAGAAAATGGTACGAACATAGGGGACTTCAGAGTTGTCAGAAAGTAGAACAGAGAAAGCTCTATGGAAGACATAATAGCGTGTGTTTTTAAAGCTTAATGGAACTATGTTGATGGAACTTACAAATATCATAGGAAAAATTTTAAATTGGATACTGGAAAAGAAAGTATACAGCTCTGAATGATGCAGTCACACTTTTAATGAAGTCAGTGCACTCAAGTAAAAAACAAAGCAAAAGTTGGTAACTCTTAAACAGGTAACAGTGAGAAATAGAACAAACCGTATGCTTTTTAACAGAGGAGGCAAGCTGTCCTGGTTTGAGGTAAAACAGAACCAATTTTCTGTTCAGTAATTTTACTTTGCAGCTAAGCCTCTACCTGACTGAACTCTGAAATTAACAGCATATTGTCCAGACACTGTTTGCTCTCAGAGAGATAAGACCTGACTGTTTCTAAGTTATGCCAAGAAACGGTATGCAGAGAGGCTCTTGCTTATGCTTATTGCTGTAACAACCAAGGTCAGCTAACTTCGTTATGTGCCCCATTGAAGGGTTGGAAGTGGAAAAGCATAGAGGGGTCGCACCTCTGGGGAGGAATGGACAGGACAGGTGACCCAAAACTGACCAACAGGCTATTCCATCCCATCTGCATCATGCTCAATATAAAAGCTGAAGTATCAAAGGGTCAGCCCTCCTTCTTCAATAGCTGGCATCCAAGGAGGCCTCTGTTCATCTGCCTTTGATCCTAATCCATGCATCCTGGAAGCCAGATCCAGAATCCAGTCCAGTCTGGGGCTTTCCTCCCACCTGCTGGTGACATGATCATGATTCTGGGAGCTCGATATGGCTTTGTATATATTGTATATATTTCATTATTTTCTTTTTTCATTATTTCATTAATATTTTAATTAAAGTAGGTTAGTTTCTTTTTTAAACTCTTAAGTCTCTTTTTCTCTCTCCCTCCTCTCCTTTGAGACAGAGGTAGGGGAGAGCATCTGTCATTCGTTTCAGTGGCTAGTCCAGCCCAAACCATAACACAACCAAACCAGAAGTACCTGTGCTTCTCCATGAAACATTACAAGTTCAAGAAATACAATGGAGAAAGAATGAACAGCTTTATATAGACTTATTTGGAATAAATCATTCCTACCTTGGGAAAGGAAAACTAATGTGAGGATCGGGAAAGATCCGTGTAATATCCCAGATAGAAAAGAGACCACCTGGTGGAGGAGTGATGCTACTTGTCCAAGAGTGGCCTCTCAAGTTACATCAGCAAGTTAACTGTATCAATCACCAACAGAGCATCTCTGTGACCTGTGATTTCAATGCTAGGAAATTGACTAGAGGAAATGCAGCATTAGGACTATATTACTAGCTGCCTAAGATGGTGACAGCTACCGTACCACTGAAGCCACAAAGACAGAAAACAATATTAATAGGAAAGTTCAGTTACCCCCAAACAACAGCATAACACATTTTTAAGATGTGATTAACAACATCTTCATGGATCAGTTCATCAGAAATGCAAAAGAAAATAATAAAATCTTGGTTCGGCCTAACCCGTGTACAGGATCCAATTCAAATGTTACCACTGAAGAGACATTGCAAAAGTGAGCAAAACTTTACTTAGAGTTAACGTCCTTGAAGGGTTAGAACAAGAAGAACAAGAGTTGAAAGGGAAGGGAACTTGAAGGGAAGAACAAGAGTTAAAGATTCACTACAGCAGTTCACAGTTTCAAAACAGGAGAATGAACATAAAATGGAAGCTAGTTGAAAAAGGTTAATAAGCTGAAAAACTGCCCAAAAATCTTTAGACCCAATTAAGCAATGTATGCAAGGAACACATAGAGAAGAAAAGGCCAGAGAAGAAAGTCTCAATGAATTCTTCCCATTTGTGTTCATCATGAAGGAGCTTATAAAGGTTATCATGCCTTTCTCTCTGAGGGATTCTGAAGATCTTTCTGTGACAGAACAGTCAGTCAACACCAAGAGGTCATTAGACCAGATAATTCTCATCCCAAACTTCTAAAAGTTAAGTGAGATTCTACCTGTCTACTACGTAGTACTCTGGGCACAACAGAACCCAATAGAGAAGAATATAGTAACTTTCATTGAAAAATTGGATGGGGTTTAACATGCCTTATCATTGATGCGGAACGTGGTTTTGGTACAGTTTGTTACAACCCATGCACGGTTTCTGGAGAGATGAATCAAACGCAGTGAGCTCTTGGAGACTGACTGGATTCTTGACTAAGCTGTTTTATCTCTCCCTGTAATGAAGGTTGTCTGTGTTGGCTTCCAAACATAGCTGAGTCAGGGCTGAATGATAGGGGAGAGGGTGGCGGACTCTCCTATACACACTTCATCACATTAATGAGGGCATTAGTAGAGGAAGTTGTACAACGGTACAGCCAGGCAACAATTTCTTTGATACTACTCCAACACTGACCACCCTTTTCTTGCACCAAAGATTTACTCAGGCAAGTGGTGTTACATAGCCATATAAAAGCATAAGCCAACTGGCTATTGCCATCACACAGATTAGCTTCCTCCTCCTGTCTGGAATAAGCTCTGGCTGGCTTGAGATACCAGTTGGCTCCCTATAATTAAAGGAGTCTCTGTATCAAAAAGTTTTTATTGCTGAGAAACCTCTTCCTGTCCAAGATATTACTGAAAACACTGAAAATCCTGTAACCCCTATTTGTGAGACCTTCACTTCACTAGATGGTAGCTCAAGCGTGGACAAAACGAAATGTTCATACAAAGCTAGGCTGCATCATCTCAGGGACATCAAGAATCCAAAGTCTAGGGCACTGCAGCTGAAGCTCGTAAGTGTCTTACATGGTAGTGCAATGGTGATACTTATATTTTCGAAATTCTTTTGAAGATATCTCTGCTTTTCTGGTGGACAACAGTGAATATACTGCTGAGTATTCGCTGCATGTGCACAGTACTTGACATGGCCAAATGCTATTTAGCTGCAGTACATCTCTGCTGAACTCTCAACATAACTAAATTGGATACTTGCAGCCCCAAATATTTCAACCAAAACAGGTGTGGTAAAAAATCACAAATGCTTACATCCAAAAGGTCTTACAAAAAAGTCATAAGAACAGACTGGATTTTGTCCACCAAAACATTAAAGGCTTCCCTCAAGTGAGTTTGCCATAACAATCTGCCCACCTCTCATACCATTGTGAACTAACAGGATCTATCAAGTGACTAGCCTATTTTGTAACAAAACCATGTTTTCCTACTGTTCACACCACACTTAAGTGAGGCCACGGTCTTTAGATTCAGGTCTGTTACAACCCAATTAACAGCAAGAATACTCAATCCAACAGAGGTAACTACAGATTCTGTTAGCTTATGGACTAGCACTGAAGCATGCACCAGCACTGTTTAAGAAGGACACCGGGACTAGGACTGATATCATCGTCATCATCTCCATGTTCTCCGCCAACACAAATGATTCCTGTCCAGAGGGAGACCAGCCATTTTAACTTCAGTGACTTCAGCTCCTGCAGCCCGATGATTACATTCCCCTAGAATGATGAATGGAGGTGTTCTTGAGGGCTGACTCAGTGCCTGGCAGCACAAAGAGATGAGTAACTACCTTTGAACCAGTTTTTGTTCTAGCACACATACATCAATAGCACTGCCAAAGACTACAGAAGTGAGAATAGCTGCAGTATCAGAATCCCAAAACACTGGTCTCACCTGTAGTTGATGCCAAAGATCCTTTATGTATGCCTAGTGCTGCTGCAGCAATTAAATTAACCATGCCCTCAACTGACAGCTCAGAACTACCTTACTAGTAGTAAGGTAGTTACTACTCGTAACTACTACTGACATTCATTAGGAATAGTGTAAGGACACAAAGCCTCGGCAGTGAAAATGTAAACCCATATGCAACTTTTATTTACATGAGGAGACCCTATGCAGAATGCCATGCCACAGTAATAAAAAAAAAAAAGTTTATTACTGTTTTAGACTTTCTAGGATGACATAAATAGCTGTCTATATTAATATGTTTAAGTTTGGGATCAAGAAAATCGAAAACAGCTGATCTTCCTCAGAACAATTATTATAAAGCGCATGCAGGAGAGAGTGAAAGAGAACAAGAGGGGTGTAGTTTTTTTAATCCAGAACAAACCCTTTAAAAACCTTAATAACAAAGCAAGAAGAACTCTAACTCATTCACTATGAGGAAACTCAGTGAAGAATTAACTTGGCTAATACATAAAAATGTGTTCTGGAGAACAGCTGAGGATGTCTAAGCCGGATAACAGCTGAGAGGAACTGCACAGGAGAAGTGCTGTGCCCCCTGTACCCTTGGTACAAACATACAGCTGGCTGCTAATTCACAGGATGGCTCTTAGGCAAGAAGTCTGAGCAGAGAAGGGACATTAACACTCACCCACAACAGAAAGTACCTAAGGCCAAGCACTGAAGCATTGCCCTCTCCACATACCCTTAGCTTAAGCTAGGCAATGTGCTGTTGCTTTACTGTCCCAGGGCCTGACCCCACCCCTCAGCACAGGGGGTTTGTGAGGAGAGCTGTACCAGACTAACAATTCATGGGGGGAATGAGGGGAGAGGGCAGGAATAGATGGACCAGGACACCGAATGGGCCGTGACACGCCAGGAGAAAGGCAAAATAAACATTCTGTTATTTTTCCTTTGCAGTTACTAGTTACAGAGCTAGAAGAGTAAGTCCCATTTTAGGAAAACGTTGTTAAAAGATGGTGGTGTGCCCCCTCCTCCCAAGCTGTACTGTGCTCCACAACAGAAGTTGATCAGGAGGATCCCAAATAATTTGGGATTGACTGTGAGTGCAACTCATTTGTTTTTAATTTGTGTATTAGTCATCTTCTTACTGAAGCCATAAGAGAATACAACACAGCTCAAATGTACTGTTTTGGGTCCATCTGTCATTTTAAGAAGGGGACTTCACTTCAGCATTCAATAGAAAGATGATTATACACAATGAACAAAATAGATGGTTCAAAAAAATGTGCTGCCAATAAATGACATTCCAGTGAATTCAAACCACCCTTTTCAAAATTCCAGCATTCTGCAATATGAAAATAAATCCTAAGCAGAAGGAAAAGCAAAGTTTGCCACCTACTGCCCAGTGACATAATAGTATGTACTAGTATTATCTGTCTCCTGTGATCAGACTATCTTTGCCTCATTTCCTGACACAGAACGTACAGAATTGCATCATCAATTCTTTTTAATAAAACAGAAAGCACAAAGCCAACACAAAGAATATCCAAACACAGTCCTTTCCTTTAAACCAATTTTAAACTGCTTATAAAACCCCTGACAAGCCTGAAATATCATTTATCACAGCATCCAAACTGACAAAGAATTCCTTTTCATATCCTCTAGTTGTGCTATGGGCTTTAATAAAGTCTGTTCTCAGCTGCATGGTAAGTTTTCTGTACAGAGAGTACTTTAAATTTTAAAAAAATTACCATAGATAAAGCCCATCAGAAAATATATTTTTTTTCTCCTGTAGACATATCTGGAAGAGATATTTTTAAAGCTATAGATCTCACGAGTAACAAAAGAGGACTGCAATGAAGGCTGGTTTCTTGCAATTACTTCCTTTGTCCTGGAAATTCCATGTCTCAACAGCAGAAATGATGCTGTTCATTTTCAAACAGGGAGAAATTATCTTCAATAATTACAATGCTTCAGTGAGCTATTAGTCTGGAGGTATTTAGTCTTCTAACATATCACATATAAAAGGTCCTTTCTGAATAACAGTAGGTCCTTTTCCTCGTGTAGAAAGGTGCTTAACTCGAAGTAAAGTAGTCATGATTCTAAGCATGCCAGCAGACTTACCTTCCCCTACAACACTATATACTAGACATTTCAAATTAGCCAACAGTCCATCTTCTGGTATTTCAGCACCTCTCTCTAAGGCCCTATAAGGCAATTTGGAAAAAATTTGCTAAAGAGGGAAATCAACAAGGATTTATGGCAGAGTCCTGTGAATAGACTAATGGCTGGTTACAAAGTCTCAATCAATATTTGAATAACATCAGGAGAAGACCCTGCTTTCTCCAACTGTCTAGTGTTCTTCATTTACACTCATACCTTAATTCCAGTCATTAAAAAAAAATAATAAAAATCTGTCTTTCACCAGATACTGATGAACAGTATTACCCAAACTTCAACATAAGACAACATGAGTAATAAATCTTCTTGGTAGTGGTTAGATTAGCAACTGATTACACATTGTGTAAAACAATAGTTTTGGATTCCTGGGAGGAATTTACCAAAGTACAAGGATACATGTCACATGTAACCTTTATGGAGCTTAGGTAAAGTGAAAACTGCTTCTCAGTAGGAAAAAAATCTGCTTCTCAGTGAAGTATTCAGACTCTAGCACTGAAGAAGAAAATTAGTTTAGAGATCAAGTATATGTCTCTTGGGGTTCCTAAATCTAGAACACAACAGGCTATTCACAGATGAGAAATCAATGAGGCATTTGTAATTAACCAGACAGGCCCAATCCTGAAGATAGGCCTGCTTTAGCAGCCAGCCCACATCATTCTCTGAATGAAGATTCTTGAACCATCTAGTTATCTGCTACACTAGCAAAATGCTAAGATTAAGTAAATCCCCTGAAAAGGGGTTCTTTGTGTCTTTGTTATCTATTTAATAAGGTTATTAAGAATGAATTCTCAGTAAAGACTGGAAGTGTTAAGACAATACCAAGAGTTATACTAATACCTAAAACATACAAATCAGCTAATAGTTGCAGTTAATTCTATTTTGAAGGGCTGAAGATAAAATATTAAGCAAGATTTCTGATACAAAGACCAAAAGCAGACACATCTACAAACATGGCAAGCCTTTTCTCCAAGTTCAATATACCTAAACCAGAGGAAAATGTCTCCATTTCAGTGATCATTTCATCTTTATAACACTAAACCACCTGGATTTTTCTGAAAACAGAATACTGTTAAATCATATTTCTATACCTGAAATCAGTTATAAACTCTATTCTCACTTTGCTTTTCTTCCATTGGAAGTTAAAGGTACAGATGTATTTTGTTTACAGACATTAGTTTTCTAAATCAACCTACCAAGATCTACTCCCACAGCTCTGAAGAGAGGAGAATGAAAATAACAAAACCAATTCCCATTAGCTTATTGACCACATATGGTCCAACGGAAATGCTACTTGCAATGTTGTTTTTATTCCGACCACATCCTATAATCTCTACTTGCACAGTAGTTTGCTTAGAGGAACAGACTTTCACCTGAGTGGGTTACTTTTACCTGTTTGGGTAAAAAGTCTCAGTCCAGTATAAAATTGTTACATAGTTGTTTTGGTATGACAAACATTTGCTAATAGAGTAACCTTTTTAAAAGGAAATGTTCCAAATCCCTAGAAAGACTTTCTGCCACGTGGCAAGTGTTACGTCAAACCAAATTTTAACAATACAAGTATTCCTTCCTAAAACTGAAAACACACTGTCATGCTATCCATGAAAAGCTGTGCTCCTTCAGTCCCCAGCAAGCCACTAGAAAGAAGTAGAGTTCTTCTAATTTTTTCCCCAACATCTCCTGAAATAATTCCTTGATGATAAATGGTAAGTTTCAATAGTAGTACAATTAAAAAACAAAACAAACCAACCAAACAAAAAAACTGGAAAAGCCACATTGGAAGGGAAAATACCAGTTCACAACACAGTAACAAATAACGTAGAAAACTCCTCATTAAAGCCCTCACCACACAACTGCATGCAAACACTGAATGACCAAGCACACATTTATTTTTTTAAGCTAGAAAAAAAAAAAAAAAATTGAAAACACTATAGGTTGAATAGTGGCTTACAGTCCTCTCTTCAAGTAAGTTGAAAGCACCAGATTAGTTTTAGGAGTAATTTACTTTTCTGAAAAACAGTGCCTCAAAAGCAGAAGCAATGATTTCTACACACATGGAGTACGCCTAAGTCCTTAGGCCTCTATTTTGCTGTTATTAACAAACATTAGCATGAACACATTCCAGTACCACTCAAAGGAAATAACTTGAAGTTAATTAAAAAGTTAAGTTTACCTTGTGGAGCATGTTCAGTTTACTGGGATTGTGGGAGGGAAGGCTACCCTGACATTCTCAAAAGGAACATGCCTTACAGGACAATATGGATAACTAACCTTCATAAACACTTTTCAAGGTGATTAGGAAGAAATCAATAACCTGATGGATAACAGGATCCATTGCAGTTCTGTGCAGCAGGTCTCTTATTAAAAGCATTGTGCAAAGGCACCTCAGAATCTACCTCAAGTAGTTCACAAAGCAAAATTAACTTTCCTGATTCTCCCTGGAGCCACTTTGCATTAGTGAACCTATAACAAACACACCATGAGGTCATTACATCTTAGAAGCCTACACTGAAGGGATACAGTTGGCAGCTTAACACTTCAGACAGATTATCAGTTTTTCACCTTTTTGACACAAATCAGTGGGCTCAAGAACTGCTGGGAAAACCTCACGTCTGACCATTGGAGTTAAATTTTGAAGCCTGAGAAGCAGTAACGCCCAGAGAATGCAAAGCACATGGTGCTGATACAAGCTCACAGGATTTAAACATTCATTTCTTAGAATAAATAGAACAGCCACGGTAGCCCTTTCTTACAGACAAAAGCTCTGAAGCCCAAAGTAATGGTCTATAGTTGTATCTTAACAGTGTAGTTAGGGCTCACTCAAGAATTTGTTCAGATCCCTTTATCCACTCAATATCCTCAAGTGATATCCTCAAGTACCTAAAATACACTTAGGTGTATCAGTCCTGAGCACACATACATGCATGTGCCTAGGAGCACAGATTAAAACCCAAGTTGCACCAAGAACAGCAAAAATAAGATTTAAGAATATTAATACAGAATATTTTGCTTAGAATCAAAAATACTAATTTTCCAAGTTATCATCATTGGAATTAGAGTTCAATTGCATCCAGCTCCCCTGTGTAGCCCAAGAGAAGAGATGGTCTCTCCTCCTGAAGAAAGAAGGAAGTGTATCATACAAGTTCCTGGCTTTGAAGGGGAAAAAAATATCACCGTATATAGTATAAAAACAATTGAACTACAACTTTCAGAAGTTAAGAAGTCATGACAGACTTTCTAGTTTTAACTTGGTGTTTTGTTTTGTTTGCTGGAGTTTTATTTGACTTTTATGATGAGATGACTAGCTCAGTGCATGAAAGGAGCATGATGAATCTTTTTAACCTGGACTTGAGCAAGGTGTTTGACACACTTGTCTTCTTATCTAAAAATTGGTGAAATATGGATAACTGGATTATAAAGCGTGTGCAAAAACTGCCTGGCTGAATAGGTGGTATTCATTGATACAAAATCCAACTCACAGGAAGTTAAGTGGATAACTATCTGTTTTTCTTAGAGATTGATACTGCAACCAATATTGTTCAACAACTTTATTAATTACTTTATTAATAAAAGGAAAAAAGACAGTTCTCAGCAATTATACAGACAATTCCAATTTGGAGAAGTGGCTGTTTTACTGTTAAGGGATTTTGACAGGCTGGAGAAACGGGCTTACGATGTTCAAAGGCAAACACAAAGTCCTGTATCCGAGATGCAGCAACTCTTGTGCAACAGTGCAGGTTCGGTGCGGAAATGGCTTGCAAGCAGCCCTGCAAAAAGTGATGTGGGAGTCCTGGTGGATAAGCTGAACATGAGTCAGCAGCGTGCCCGACATTAAGAAAGCTGATCGTTTATCAGGCTGCATTAGCCAAGCAGATCAAGAGAATGATTATTCCCTCAATCTGGCACTTGTGAGATTGCATCTCAAGTGCTGTGCCCAGTCATGGTCTCCCCAAATCAAGATACTGACACAGTGGAGCAAGTCCAGCAGAGGATCACAAAGACTGTCAGGGACTGGAGCACATACCATATTTGCAAGAGATTGAGGGAGGTCAGTTTGTTCTACCTCAGCTCTAACAAAAGGCAGCTCAAGGGTATGATACTGCAATCTGCAACTGCCTCTTCAGAATTATAGAGAAGATTGAGCCAGAAGACTGAGTCAGAGTTCTTAGAGACATACAGCAAAAAGGGTAATAATCAATATGCAGCAATGGAAATCTCAACCACACAAGGAGACCTTTTTTTTCTGAGGGTGGTCAAACACTGCAACAGGAGCCCAAAGATACTGTGAGATGTACAACCTTGCAGCCTTGAAATGTTCAAAGCTCAATCACACAACCTCTTACAGGCGATCCCACTTTAAGCAGAGGGTTGGACCAGATTGCTTCTTCTTCCAACCTATGCTTTTCTATGCTTCCTACACTACCCAAACTCCTTGATTTTCTTTAAAAAGTTTCCATTTTAAAAAAAAAAAGCAAAGTATTTTTGGACAGAAGTCCAATATTCTGCCAACAGCTTCCATAAAGTATTTTTAAATAAACCTCACAGTTAAATTCAAGGCCAGGGCTCATCTAACTCAAAAGTAGTGAAGTTTCACTTGCTCTGTACATCTTTAGTGCAAAAATCTTTATGATGGTGATGAAAATGGATGTCCTCCGGAAATATTTACTCTTCTACAAGCTATTAACCCTCAAAAACCATTTCATTTTCTTTCAACCAAGTCATTTTCTTTTTTTTTCCATTCTAAATTCACATTAATATCACATCAGTTAGTAAAAAATGGGGAAAAATACTACATCCTTGAACAGAAGGAAAAAAGAGTTTTTAAGATACAGGTTAATAGGTTCACTAAAATTAGCAGGTGATAAGCCTGCCTGTAATAGCATGGGACTAGACCCAGTGACCCAGGAATACAGGTTTGGAGTGGACCTCTCAGGAAACATTTCTAGGTGCATCATTCACATTGGTAAATCCAAATCTGTCACTTAAAGTCTGTGCATCCACCCCTCCTTTGATGAGCTTTGCTTTGCACAACGCAAAAGCAAACTTCCAAATTTCATCAAGAACTACCTTCAAAAGGGGCTGAAGAAGCAATGCTGCGACACTTCAGTGTAATATTGAGCTCCAGCTGATTGATGCTGTTCTCCTTCTGGTAACCATTTCCAAAACTGTACTAGAAAGTTCCCTTAAAAAAAAAAAAAGAATTTTTTCTGCTCCTGCAGCTGGTAAATGCAGAAAATCAAGCTGTTGGAGCTATACTATTGCCAACAAGTGAGAGAATTAGATGTGAAAGGGACACCCTATGGAGACCTATCACAGGAATTCAGGACCACAAAGCATGCCTGTTATTGCGATCAGAATTCCCAACAGGTTCCAATTAGAAGCATATTTTTTGTTTCTGAGACACCACTTGTTTTCAATTACAGCCATCTACATCTTCTGCTAACATTCTTCCAAGATGAGACCTTGTACCTGATAGTATCCATTTTCAGCCCAGGGCTATGACAGACTTTGCTAGTGCTAAGTGCCTGTGTTCTAAATCCAGGACAGTCCAGGTAATTAATCTCTCTCCAGGTTTCCTTCTGTTCAGCAACATATTTTTCAAAAAAGATCTCCGGGAATAAATAAATGAATTCCCTGTTTCACTAAATATCACTGCCACCATGATCCTAAGAAAACATGTAACAACACATCTTGATGATTGGAGAAGTTGCATGCATACACAAAACAGAAAAAAATGACAGAGGATGGCAAAACAGAAGTGCTGCAGAGACAAGCATTCTCTAGGTGTTAATGTTAGTGTTCCAGGTTGGGTTCTGCCCTGACTCTCACCAGTCTTCGACAGCTCTACACAGCAGCAGCGTATATATCAGTATACCAACCACAATGACAGCAGGTGATTCCACTCCTGCCATAGCCTTCCCTGTGCTTCTAGGAGTGGGAACAGAAAAAAGCCATTCCAAAAATATCTGGGCAGCCTCAAACAACATAGGAGACTCATATGACATCCAAAGAGGAACTGAAGCAGGAAATCACCCCTTTGATCTGTGCCAATGGTAGACACCTGACCTCAAAAGGATCCTTCAGTCCTGTAAATTGTTCTAATAGTCCACATAAGAACTACTGCTAGCACTCATTTCAACAGCTGTACCTAAAAATCTACCTTCTGCTATGCTTTATGGAACTGCTTTGGTTTGTGATACAGCCCATTTCCTCTCCATCTCCCACTCCTAAGTCTGGCTCCTGCCAAGGTTGTAGGCTGGCTTTCTCATGACTCCAAAGACTCAGTTTTCCATTTTCCCGCTCTTCTAGTAAACTGGCTGAAATAAGTTTATCTTCATGTGATCTCAAAGTCTAAAGGTCCTATTTATCTGAAAAGGTTTCTTTAAATCTAGGAGAAAATTGCTAGGTTGAGAATGGGTCACATGAACAACAAAGCCCACCTGGGTCAACGCTGCTTATGGAAGCATGCTGAAGCACTTTGGATAACAGATAACGGGTTTTGCTAGTCTGGAATTGCTCCCTCTACATCTGGGACGTTGTCTCATCCAAGCAGGAACAGAGATTTTGGTGAAGAATGACATGCTGTAGGTACCCTCTAGAAACACTTTGAGCATCTTAGTCTGGCAACTATCAAAGTAGCATAGAAGAATATCAGTTTATCATCTTCTCTTCTCATGCAAGAGGAACCCTTTATCCCTGGCCTCTGCTTTTCCAGGAATAATGGAAAATAAGCCTTCTCTAGAGGTACCCACAAGCCTTCTAAGCACAGTTGCAAAGTGCTTGGAAAAAGGGTTTTTTTCAGGCAAGAACAAACCACATTCTTTTCTTCTCCTTTTTTTTTTTTAAGTATATTTTATTACCCAATTTTGATAACTGGTTTTTATCACAACAGGAAGAAGAATTCCTTGAGAATGTTTCTGTAGGGAGGGAGGGAGAAAGAGAAAGACACGCAGTACACTCTACAGGAATCAGTACTGATAAGACAGGAATTGCCTGGCCTCTTGTACTGATTTGCTGTCCTGTACTTTGTAGGGCTAAGCAGAGAAGGCAGGTGCTGGGGATCAACAGTCCTGCCGGCCTATATGGGAAGGAGCAGAAAAAAGCCTGCTGATTTTTCTAGTAGTTTCCCCTTCATATCAGCCACTTCAGTAACCCTTGCTTCACCGATAGGAATGAAACTGGGCTCAGAGTACTATAAAATATTAAAATTGGGTAGCAATTTCTCCATCCTTCAAAACCATGGATGTATTTGTTCCTAAAACCCACCCTGCCCCACCTTCCACCTTTCTCAAAGGACATACTGGCTTAGGGTTTAGAAGTCCAAGGGAACTCAGATAAGTTCGTCTTCCTATTAAACAAGACATGGATAATGCAGTTTTGCTTGTGGCTCCTCAGTTAGATGAACTAGGACAGCAGTAAAAGGAATTGGAAGGGTTTGGGAAATAACCTGATAAAAAAGTTACCAGAAAACATCAAACATCATTGGCAGTACCCAGTGTTCTCTATTCTCAGATGCAGCTTTGGAGAGGGGTGGCAGAATGGACTTTGTTGTCAGGAGCGTATAACAACTCAGGTGCAGACTTTTATAATCACACACCACCCTTCCAGGTTCATTTTTATGGTTTTGGGCATGGGAAAATACAGTTTATTTCCCAGTCCTGGTTATCTTGCTCTGGAGGCTCAAAGTGAGGCAGACTGCACCCTGCTTACACCCATCCAAAAGCACCACCCGTTACAGGACAGAAACACTTTTTATCACTACTCTCCTTCCAGTTTCAGGTGACGTCAATCGCTGCAGATGCCTAAAATTGTTCACATTCAACTTGACTGCCACCCTCCTGCACACACCCCCTTCCCCCATACCAAATGCAGCCCTGAAACATGTTAAGGTCAGACATATTAATAAAAACAACATTATAGCTAGAAAAAATTCAGACTCACTTGGAGTATTTAAACTAATGAAAGTGACATCAAGGTCTGGCTAAGTCATCAGCCACTGAAGAGGCAGAGAAAGAATTCTCCAAGAAGAGGGGTGTTCCCTTGCTGCCTATAACAGGCAGATACAGTCCTGAACCTCAAACACAAGCAAGCAGAAGCATCCATTGCAGTAGTCTTATTTTTAGAAGAAAATATAATGTAAACAGCAGAAAGAAACCAGAATACAACACAAGCACCAAATCTTACTCTCCTCAGTTCCGCGAGGTGTTGAAATTCCATGCCAGACTTTGTTCTAGGCTAAACTCAAAAAGTGACTAGTGTAAATTAAGAAAAACTCCTCTGAAATTAGTACATGATTGTCATTCTAAGGAAAATAAAGTTGACTAATATTACGGGATATTCTGTTTAGGTGAGGAGATCTGGCTCTTAAGTAACAGAAGTTTAAAAATCCACTGAAGTTTGACAATTAAAGCAAAAAACTCTTTAAAAAATAATCTGTAAAAGTCTCCACGTGTGATTATTTGAAAACATTTACAAGGAACGACGTTTTATAAATCTAACATACTGGACTTTTTTGAAAGCAAAGAAAACACTTACTGTGGTTGCATTTGCTGAGGTAACCCAACAGGAGGCTTCTGCTTGATGGTGAATGCCATCTGAGTCATAGGGCCAACCTTCGGTGGGACCTGCACCTTCTGAGAGAAGGTCTGCTGGGCAGCCTGCTGGGGTATGGGCCATGGGGGAAGAACCGGGCTCCGGCCTCCAGGGGAAGATGTGTCTTGCATGACTGTATCCTCACAGGAATTACCTTTTGTTCCTGGCTTACACACACAAAGCTGAGGTCGCAGACACATCCCTCCATTTTGGCATGGTGGTGCACAGTTAGCTAAGAAAAGACATTTTGAAAAGTACCTGTGAAACAGAGCATGATGGAAAATGCAAACCCTCCCCACAATAAAAAAGGATGTTAATTGGAGTAGAAGAAAGCAACATTAAGCTCCACAAAAAATAGTATATAAGTTGGTATAGCTTTTACTGCTTTCCTACATAAGACATGTACAACATTTGAACAACTTAGAAAAGTAAAATTCTGGCAAGCTAAAGAATAGGAAATGCACGAGTTAAATCAAGAAATATAGTATTATTTCAAATCTTCCTGTTAACAACCTTTAATACTCTCCTTCCCTGCATCCTCTCTCCCCGTATTTTTACAACCAAATTGCATCTGATGAAACAATACTATGCAGATTATAGAGTTTTACCACTGATCGAGGCTTAGCTTCGTTCTATTACTATTTAAAGTCACAGATCCTCCATAGGTACCCAGAAGGAATCCTTACAGTTACATTATAGATGACCAAAACGATGCAGAGAAGCATGAAGTGATTTAACCCTTCCTCCTCTAAAGCCCAAATGAAGTTTCCTCCGATATCACTATCGTAATAATGTAAAAAAAGGAGATGCATAAACTGCTGCTACAAAGACATAGCTACACCTAGGGGTTGCATTCTTTGAAGAAACAGACAAGTACTTGTGATTATCCTGAATTAGGTTCTACAGGTTCTTTGTATCACCAGTGAAAAGGGATCAGATTCTTCAAAAGACACTTTACTTCCAGATACCTGCCTTCAGATAGGATTAATTATACTGTTTGTGTTGCTCTATCCACTGACTATAGAAGGAGTCTGAATAGAGCCTAGACCTATTAAAGCATGATTAATTCCATTCTGAATGAGCAAGAAACTTTTAAGAAGAAGCAAACCTGACCAAAAAAAAAAAAAAAAAAAGAAAAAAGAAAAAGCAGCTGCTGATCATATGTATACATGCCACCACAAAGGTATGGCTAATTTGAGGATTTATTTTGGCTGCTTAAACTTACAATGTTATTGTACTTAAAGAATGTTAAAAAAACACAAAGATGGTAAAACAAATTAATTTTCTTACCCAGAAGATACAATTTAACAGTAAAATAAGATTCTAATTAAAATAGCTATCAAAATAACGTTTTCATTAGTCCTATTAGAGATGGCATACGATGAAGCACTTATAAGAAGAACCATTGCTGAGCTACTTTACTCCTTCAAACTAAGCATAACGTTAGTATTGTTAAAGATTTTAACATAGACAAAATGATAAGCCAGATCATAAAGTCTACCGGTTTTATTAAAATAGGTAAGATCTTAAACCATAACATGTGATTCTGCACCACATTCAGGCATATCCAGTTGCACAAGTTTTTAATTAAAAAAAAAAAATGTCCACAACCCCGATCCAAATACATTGCAGTACTTGGCACTTCAGTTTTAATTCATACATTTACATATAAAAATAAACACACAAGCATACATATAAAATAACTTATTAGGACGGGACAGTGTTGATTTGGAGGACTAATTTGCCAACTGACAATACCATCTGATCCAGATGTATCATCTATCCACCTGTACACAACAGTAGAATTGCCCTTGCAACTTTGAGCTTCTTCTCACATTTATTTCCCCCTTTTGTATGTTGTTCAGCAACGTATCTCCTTTCCCATACTACTTAACTAAGAAACAAAAAAGTAATTATTCATTTGCTGGTGTTTCTGTTTATTTTTGAGAGTATACTTTAACTGTTGTAATACTGAAGACTATTTGCACTGTAAACTTGAGAAGGGATTTACAACAAGCATATGTTGTAATATACTAGCCAACACTTTCTCATGTCTTCCTTAATTTAAAACTATGCAACCTGGTTTTAAACAACCTTATCTTTTTTACCCAGACTTGAAGAGTCTTACTTCACTGACAGCAGTATAAACCCTGAAAGCTTCTCAGCTTTACATATACATAAAGCATTTGAAGCTCTGCAGGGCAAACTGCGTTACTCTGTCTGGCCTTATAACAAAACAAGCAGCAGCAGGTCCAGCAACTATGTTATAAAAGACCCAGTTTGTCTCAAACCATGTGAACGGTGACAGCAGGTTCAAAACCTGATCCGTTAGACCTTCATAGCAATCCACCCTTTGACTGAAGTTCTTTATTAATTTTGTGTCATCGATCACAAAATAGGAGAAAAGATCACATTTTTAGGAAAGAATTAAAATGAACATTTTAATTGATATAATACAGCAGTTCAGTTTTAAAAATGTTCAACACAGCTGCAGTGTGCCAAGTGTATGACCTAATTATTTCAGCTGAAGACAACAATAATGGCACATCTAACTGAAAACACCCATTATTTTCCATAAAGCTTCAAAAAACTGGAGCGTGGAAGTATTCAGTTTAAAACTGAAAAGCCGGCCAATATACTCCTGTTAAAGGCAACAGGCTTGGTCATTTTCAATTCAAGGAGGCCAAGACTTCAAATTCAAAGGGGAGCTTTGCAAAGATGCAAGTAACAAGACCAGCCTTAGTGGGTCAGATCAAAGATCCACTTGGTCCAGTCTCCTCTCTCCATTACTAAGGTGGATGCTTAAGGACAGGTGTAAGGACAAGGGTGAGAAGCATTACGGTTGTACCACTACAGCCTTCAGGAATTAGAAGCCCAGCAATTTCCTGAGCAAGAGTGCTGGTTTTGTGTTTAGGAACCCTCAACAGATTTTTCTGCCAGGAGTTCACCGATCTGGTATAGATGGTTGGACTCGATGATCCCAAGGGTCTCTTCCAACCTAAATGATTCTGTGATCTGTGTTTTTGAACCTGTTAGTTTTAGCATCCAAAACTTGCTTTGCCAGGGAAGCTGGCCACATTGGAAGGCCAGGCACAGACAACACAACCAACCCCACCCCACTTCCAGAAGTGCAATTTGGTGAAGAAACACGGGGTTCTTTTGGGTTGGTTTTTGTGTTTTAAGACCATGCAAATTTGAATCGACTAAAACTAAAGCCACAGTGACACATTTCCTTTGACGTCCCAAAATCACAAAGAGCTGACAGCTTTTTCTGTGGCTGTTTCCCCAACACATTCAACCTTTTTATGCATCTTTCCCTAATCAACTACTGATCCCCACCATCGCAGACAACTACTGGTTAGAGGGACGCTTATCAGGCCTGGTATGGTTTTATTTATGACCTTCTTTCAGAAGAGGAAGCATAAAATAGTAACATTACCATTAGGCTTAATACACAGATGTGTTGGAAAGGGTGTGTTTGGTTTGGGACTGATCTATACATAATGCACTTTTCAGTCCATATGTTTACGTTATTTTGGTTAAAGAGTATATAAATATTTGCAGAAGCAAGATCTAAAATAAAATGTTTATAACCTTTTTAAAATATGTAAATATTTTAAGACTTCTATATATACAGAATGTATTTCTGTTCTAATACATACTAAATTAAGCATAATTTAATATATTAAATCAGTAAGTATAAAATAGAAATTTTTACCTGAACTTCTTCAATATATTTTGGGCCCCTCACTACAGGAAGGACATTGAAGTGCTGGAGCATGTCCAGAGGAGAGCCACCAAGCTGGTGAGGGCTCTGGAGAACAAGTCCTATGAGGAGAGGCTGAGGCAACTGGGCATGTTTAGTTTAGAGGAGGCTGAGGGGAGACCTCATTGCCCTCTACAACTACCTGAAAGGAGGTTGGAGAGAGGTGGGGGTAGGACTCTTCTCCCAAGGGAATAATGACAGGACCAGAGGAAATGGTCCGAAGTTGCGGCAGGGGAGGTTTAGGTTAGATATAAGGAAGAATTATTTTACTGAAAGAGTGGTCAGGCACTGGAACAGCCTGCCCAGGGAGGTGGTGGAGTCGCCATCCCTGGAGGTATTTAAGAAACGTGTAGACATGGCTCTTCAGAGCATGCTCTAGTGCCTGAGATTATTGGTTTGTGGTGGGGTGTTGTGTGAGGTGTTGTTGGTATGGGGTTTGGCTGGTGGGTGCTTTTTTGCGTGGGTTTTTTTTGTTTGTTTTCTGTTTGTTTTTGTTTTTTGGTGGGAGTTTGTTGTGGTTTGGTGTGTGGTTTTTTGTTGGTTGTTTTTTGGTTTTTTTTGTTTGCTTGTTTGTTTTTTTTTTATGTGGTTGGACTCGATGATCTCAGAGGTCCCTTCCAACCATGGAGATTCTGTGACTCTGTGATAGTGGTTGTTTTGACACCGCTGAATACAAAGGACAGAAGGAAAATGATTGTTTCTGGATGTTTTTTGAAGGATTTTAGTGCAAAAGAGGAAATGCAAAGGAAAGTTTCCCTTTGCTGTTTGGTAGCGTGCCCCCATGGCAAAAAATAAGGGTGCCCTCTTACCAGGCTTTTGCAAAGCATATGTATGTGATCAAGGGGGAGAGAGATTGAGAGGAAAATATTATTAAGAGACATAAATGGGAAAAACTCAAATCACAGTTCCTCACTTAAGCGTAAGAAAATAAATCAGAGAAGAAGGTTGTTGACTATCTTACCTAAAATTGAGAATCTGATTAGAATTACAACTGTCTGAACACACAGTTCAAGCAGAAGAAAATTACATGCCAGGAAGCCAAACAGCAGAGTACACGTCTGCCTGGGTATGTGTTATTTTTAAGCAGCAGCAGACTCTACAGGTACTAACTAGCTCATTCTCTATGGCCACTTCTTACGGCGTGTTTTCCAGCTGTGAGGAAACGTGAAAAGTATTTTTTGGGAACAGCAGAGCATCTTGCCTGACTGTCAGGGTTCATCCTTCAGAGCAGGGATGGGGGGATTCTCTGCATGGAGAGGCGATGTGCCGCCTCCCCGCTTGCCCTGTGACACGGAGACAAACCAGGTTGGAGCTGAGCTCCATTTATACCCCAGCGGGAAGCCTGCCCGGCGGCCATCCCTTTCGCTTCTGTATAACAGAATCCATTTGATGCATGGGCTTGAACAATCAGATTTAGGTTATGAATATTAGGGATGCTCTCTTCTGTGCGACACTTGATCAGAACTGAAAGATGATGGGAAAGAGTGAATGGCAATGCATTCACAGCTTATTGCGATTCTCCTTGGGGTAACTTTCTTGTTAACCCACATCAGCGTCACTCCATCATTCAGCTCTGCTTCCTAAGGCACCTACCAAAACCATTTATTTCTCCTATTAAATCAATAAAGGCTTGTGAAAACTGTAGTCTGGGGGCTTTTTGTTCCTTAATGACAGGCAGGAGTTCATAGGAATGAGAGTGCTGCAACCAGGAACGGTTTGTATATATCAAATCTGCAGCTGTTCTTGGAGCCAAAGACCTATAAATTGTCACATAAGCTTTTAACTGTAGAAATTTAGCGTGTAGTGAAAAATAAACTCTTTGTCTTTCATGGTCCAGGTTTTAACCCTGGCTGAAATAGCACTTGGTGACAACCCTGTACCATGTAGTGGTATATACAGAGGTGATTTAAGCTGTGAAAAGAAGCAGTAGCACCTTCTCCAATCCCCCATGCTCAGGATGTCACTGGCAGTTGAAGATGTCAGAACACGAATCCTGCCAGGCTTCTCAGGGTCTGTCCATTGTGTGTTCCCCTCTCATCGACCAGGCTAAACTAAACCCTTGATGTGACAGGCTGCCTGCCTATGGCCCTGTCTGCATAAGTGATGATACACCATCAACATCTACCCTTCCATGTTGGCACGCATATGTGTAGCATGTTGTTTGCTCTTATGGGTGTCAAACCTCTTCACAGGCTAGGATTTTGTTTTTCTCTGATGTGATAAGCTTGAGAACCCCATCTTGGGTAATCACCTGCTGGTGGGACAGCCAAACCTCTACTGACAACTGCTGTGGGACAGAACTGGAGGTATGGTGGAAAACATTACCTTTCCTCTGACTCAGATGCTCCCCACATCCATGTCTCCTTTCTGGATTTTCAGCTCCAAGCATCTGGTAGCACACTGTGGTTCTCTGTATCAAACATCATCTATTTTTGACATCAAAATGATACCTTGCTCCATTTGTGTTTCATCCAATGGCCGTTAATGAAATAGTTAACAATGATGACTCTTGGCAGCACTCAGTGCCCTGCTGGGGCGAATGGCTTCATGTCACAGAGCTGTGGTGTTAGTTATCTCCACCTGTGCTTTTATATACCTATCTTTAAGAATCCAGTTGAGAAACCCTAGTTTTAACACAGTAATTATTACATGGAGTGCAGAATTTTTTTACCAGACCAAAGCTCATGGAGAAAAACCTCTATGTAAACAAGCCACTGATGAAAATGCTTTCTTCCTGTGGTTCCTGTCCTTACAATGGACAATGTTTGGAAAAAGCATTCTGATTTGATTAAAGACCCAAATTCCCACTCTCACATGGAGTATTCTGCAGCAGATTAATGTTACAGTGCTAGAACAGGGCAATATATTAAGAACATCATCAGGGGTAAGTAAGCAGGACACCACCAGCTAGGGCACAAGCTAACACCTCAGGTTTGTCTATTTAAGTATTTATTTCATGGTTTATTACATCCTTAAAGGGAGATGCTGAACTTCCATGGATCCAGCTGAATATAGCGCACATTGCAGATACTCAACATTTCACAAGGTTGGTCTTTATGACTGGCGGATATATAGTGCAGTTTTGTCTTCACACCATTGATATGCTGTTCTGTTTTTGAGCGCCAAAGCACACAGCAGACCAGTAAGTGCAGAGAGCAGTAAGCATTTGACTAGTCTGTGATGTGAAACAGGTTGGTAGCATCGATAAGGCATTGCTGAGAGGTCTAGCCTCTGTTCCCAGCCGTACGCTCCCTTAGCTGCGCGATTTTGAGTAGCCATCTTTCTTTGTGTCTGCTGACATGAGAGACAGATGATGAGGTTCGCTCATACAGCCCCCGGCGACAGGAGTAGGTGCTGTCTCTCCAGTCTGCGCTCCCCACTCCGTGTTCTTTGGCTAGCAGCTTGCCTGGGCTCGCTCTTTTACTGGCAACAAACCGTTTGCATCATTCTTCTGCGTGTTTTTGTGTGAACTGTGATTCCCAGCGCTGGTGAAATGTAACAGGGCCAAACCAGCACACACACAGTTTTGATCCCAACTGTGATAGAGGCAGACAGCGTTTCCCCACCCACAATGGATGGACAACTTGTGTAAAATGAAGTATTGCAACAATTACTAGAAGTTTTTATTTTCTGGCCAGGCAGTGGCTTCATCTTCTCATGCTCAAGAGAGATTAATATTTGAAGATAGATGATGGCTGCCAATAACAGTGGAAAGAAGAATTCTGGTAATAGGTAATTCTGATGGTGTGTTTTGTTGTTGTTGCCTCACAGGAAATTCTCAGGGGAGTAGGAAAGGCTTGAACCTGGCCAAAAACTCGGGGAGAAAGCTGGTATCTCAGGAGGTGTCCTGAAGCCATGCTCACTCCAAGATGAGGGTCTTGCCTGAAGACTGAAAGCTGTGTAGGTTTTGGGGAAAACAAGGAGGAGATCCGGGAGCCAAATACATGTGTCTCTAACCCTAGAAAATGTTTTGTCAGTCTTCAGACCGACGTAGGTGAATTCATTCTTTACTTTCCCCTACTGCTAAGAGTGATTTTCTGGGAAGGTGTCAACGTAGGATTTTGTATCCAAGACAGTGGTGAAGCATAGGTAGAAGAAATACCTAGTCTCATGTCGCTCACCACTCCTGTACAAGGTCAAGGGTATTTCAGAGTGAGAACAGTTTTCCTCTAACAACCTGCACAGGTCAGTGTGGAAGCTAATAATGTGTAGCGTCACTTCTGAAGAGATGTTTTCCAGTGACAAGCATGAACTAGACTCTATCTGACATTCAGCAAAACGGTGAGAACTCTTCCTGACCTCTGAAACTCCTTCTTACCAGCCTGTGGATGAAAGCCATCAAAATATGCTGTAGTCAATAAAATCAGTGGCTTATTCATAACAACATGAAGAAGTTCTCTTGAACCTCCAAAATTTTGAAAATCTAAATTTATTTTGTCAGTAATTATAGTCATATTTCATTTTAGTAGCTGGCATAACTGACCTGTTAAAATATGTACATACACAGTTACTTAGTAAGGCTGGTAATATTTTACTAGAGCCTAGAGTTTGTTGATATAAGCAAAATCTAATTTTTGAGACTTAGTCTTAAAAATAACTGTGTAAAATACATTTTCAGAATACTATTTTCTTACAATGTCAAAAAGAAGATGAGGTGCTTTCCAGTGTAGACTGAAGTTTTTCCCAGGGAATTTATGAGATCACATGTCACGGCAGATTATTAATGCGATGTGCAGATGAAGGTTACAGCATAGATAATCTCCCAGATCCCATGTTCACCTTGGTACATTAGCTGAAGGAAACTTGTACCCCTTTTGTAGTTCTTGTGGGCCTCAAGGAGCCATTCTTGAAATTTTATTAAAGACAGAGATGCTACTAGTGTGTTACGCACACATGCACGTCTAAAGATGGCTCTTGCACTATTTCTCATGTTATTCTAACGGTGCAACAATGTGTTGGATGGAAGGTACTGGACGAGCGAGGTGTCTCTGGATCCGAGCTCCACAGCACTCAACCGCAAACAGCGTGGTCTTGTGAGACTGGAAAACTCACTGTCGAGATTGAGGTTCTATTAATGCAAACTTAGGGAGGCAATTTTTTCACTGATTGTTTTGATTTTGTCAGCCTTTGCCATAAGCAACCTCTCTAATGTATGGGACAGTCTCTTCCGAAGGCTGCGACTGGCGTGATCCGATAAAGGGTATGGCAGCGCTTGGCAGACGAGTGGGATTCCTTGGACGCGTGCACACGCTTTGCAGTTTCTTTGAGCAGCATCAGTCCTGTAAGTGCACGGTAGCCCCGTCATGACACATTTTTCCCTTTGCAAAGGGAGTGCCTCAGGCTGTTCCTATGAGACAGCAAATCTGTGTTAGCTTTAAAGCATCTTTTTGAACACTGCCAAAGCTCGCATGGCCTTCTCAGCATGAAGTTCCTATCAGTCAAGAGCTGTCGGGGGGCCTGCCTCTTCAGCTGGAAGTAATTTAAACAAGCAAACAGGAGATGTGTGCCCGGGACTCGTAGAAACTTTATTTCTATTTTTAAATGACAGCTATTTCTCTCTTTCTGACAAGGCGAGTTCAGAAGTGAGGCTCCCCCTGTGAACGCATCCTTAGGGGTCTCCAGCAGGGCCTGGGAAGTCCTCTCAGGCTGCTGGTGGTTTCCTGCAGGGCTTCAGGCACTGTGGGCCAAGCTCAGCTGGAATGCAAGGAAGAGCATCCCTCACTGAGATCAGAGGAGCAGTGTCCACTTACAGCTTGGCTCAACGTGGCCCACCAGCTAGGAGTCCCGGAGGGTAGCCTGGATGGTCCAGAGCTGTCTCCTTTGCAGTGCAGAGAGCCCTCTCAGAAGTGACTGCCTCTGTTGTAGTTTTGAAAATAGGATTTTTATCCTCATAAGTCTTTATTCTGCATTGTATATTATGGAGGAAAACAACTGTATTAGCGACTACGGACATAAAGTAAATTGCTAAAAGGAGGAGACCTCTGCAGAGTGCTCATACTCCCTTTCCATCCCTGCCTCCCCCAGCCTGGAGCATGGACGAACACTGAAAAGCATTTGTGCCTCCTGGGACATGCACCAGCCACCTCAAAATCCCACACGTTTCTGTGGGTGTTCAGAGCCCTACACACCCTGTAAATGCAGGCTGGCCACCGAGAGGTCTCCATGCTGTGGCGTGCAGCAGGCTGAGCAGCAGGTGGGAGAAGACCGGCTCCCCGACCAGCAGCAGTGGGCTTGGAGGGTTTTCCATCCTGCAAGGGCTGACAGCTGTATTTTTCTCTTGTTCAGAGCCTGTTATTCCTGCATTTTAATTTGTTTTCTTCACAACGAAGGGAAAACAAAGCTCTGATGAAATTTCAGAGTATGCCTGCAAACAAAACAGTTTTGTCAAATAACCCCAACCCCTCCTTGTGCTGGTGGAGATCACGTTTAGCAACATAAAATTGGACATTGTCTTTACAATAGAGATTCAACAGTGAAAGATAGGAGGCAAAGCCTGGGGGTTGAAGCTGGGGCTTGAAGTGCCCCAGGTTGCAGTTTGGCTAATGCCATGTGTTTCTGGATACATGAGATGTCGATGGTATGGTGTGGACTCCCAGGAAGGTGTGAGAGCCCATGTCCTTCTAATGGCCAGAGACCTTGTTTGGGGGCTTGGTAGACACCATGAATCTCCAAGCAGTGTGAAAAACTCCAACAGGATGTTGTGTTGGTGACAAATGCACAAAGGAGGCCAAAAGGGAGGATCTTGCCAGCCTTAGCTGTAGAGCTGTGCCACAAATTTCCCACATTTCAAGGTGGCTGTTGACTTGGTGGACAGCTTTGGTCATTATGCTGGTGGCAAACAAAGGTATCTCGTGGGCTGGGATGCAACACAGTATTGGCCAAGTGCACGCAAGGTGCAGGACCTGGTGGTACATACGTCTTGTTTTCTGAAACATTGAGTGCGAAAAAGCCTACAAAAAGGCTCACAGTCATTTGGAGAGCCTAATAATAATTTTCTTTACTCTCAGAAATTCTACTTTTCCTCCTCCTGGCTTACTTTCATTATCCATATGTCATTAGCTGTGGGAAGAGGGGGGAGGAGCCATTTGAGGTGCCAGGATTAACCAGGAGGGGAAGTGCAAGGTGACCTGAGCAGTACTTACAGAGAGTGTTGGCCATGGCCATGAGGGCGGAGATGATCTATGCTGACTGGGATCCTTCTCCAGCCCATCCTACAGCAATGGGACCTGGCAGAGTGAAAATCTTTCCCTTACGGATTAGGCTTTTTCCTTCCCAACTCCCTCGCTGACAAAACAGATGGACAAATGTTCAGATCCTCGTCCTGACGTGATGTCCCGGTCACAGTGAGGGACCTCTGATTTGCCTTCTGCTTACACGGAGGGGCTTGAGCCACCCACTTTTGTACACATCTTAAACTTCCTTCTTTCTTTGAGATTTTTGCCTTGCAATCTTTTCTGGCTTGCCAGTTTTGAATAAGAAGTCATGAAGAAATCATTCAAAGGAGGGTTGTCAAAAATGCCTGACACATTTGTATACGAAGCCTCTTCAGAACAGACCCTTCCGAGTAACTGGTAAATAAAGTGGGTTTCCTACTCAACAGCCCTGCATTCACACTGATAATTCAGCCCAGACTTTGTATAAATACACATCCAGCGGAGGCTTCTCTAATGAATTATGTTTATTTCCAAATGAGAAATCTGTCTCAGGAACTGATTTCTACGGCGACTAGCTGAAAGCCTATTAAACACTGCAGTAATGGCCCTTAAACTGCAGCACGTATTGAGGCAAACCTGCTAATAAGGTGGATTTTCTGTGGATTGAAATGTCCCTTTTTAGCAGGTTTGTGCTGTACCCATGTCCTTGCCTGTCTGGAGCAGCAGGCTCCGGGGGGTGTTCTGAAAGCTTCATTAAAAAACGCTTTATGAAACCCCTCTGATCTCGTCAGCAGGCAGGAGAGAGCGTGTCTGTCCAACCTCGCCATTTGTACAGAGCAGGGGGTGAGCACCTCTCCCTAATGTCCACTCCTTTTAATGCTTTAAATAGCTCTCCTTGACACACGGCAATGAAAATGGCTTACTGACAAGTTTCTCTTAGCCCTGTGGCTATAAAGTCTGTTCTCTAAAGAAAAATAGATGTGGAGACCATTTGGTTTAAACCCCCTTAAGCAAGTGAATAAAATTAATCAGCTGTCTTTTAACTCTGATTCATTTTTCCTTTAATTCAATTTACAAAAATGTGCGGGCAGAGTCTGAGCCTCTGGGTATATTAGCATTAATAAAACACAATTAAGCAAATGTTATTATGTTGCCAGCAACAAAAGGAATGCCCCTGAGTATACCGCTTCCCCTTGCCGTAATAAATGTGCAGACACAAGGACTGTGCCTGCAACCCATTGCTTAAGCTGTCTTAAAAAACCAAATACCCGCTTTGCTTAATACAAAGAAGGGAGCAGGAACAGGCGGAAAGTTAACACACCGAGACGTAGTCGCCTGGAGAGGAGAAATGAGAGGGACAGGTAGGAAAGTTTTGCCTTTTGCAGTCAAATTTAAAGGTTCGGACTTGATTGATTAGTGTGAGTTGCAGAGGATTTGACTGAGACCTTTGAGAATGATGGCATTTTCTCGTTGCTTCTAGAATGTGCCACAGTCAGAACTCCGCTCCCAGCATGAAAAACAGAGGAATAAAAACTCATAAGGTAAGAAATCAGTCACATTAATAATCAAAAAGGAAAACTGATGAAAAATAAAAATTCTAGTGGTTTTTTTTTGGTGAAAACTGACTACCTAATGTGACCAAAAATATATATATTCATGTATTCTGCATGATTGGGAAGATCCCCTGATAAATTTGGATATATATAAGAAAGTTAATTTCTCATGTGATAATGCAGACTTTGCAGATCCCGTGTAGGATCTAGAAGGACTTTGATTTACCAGACTCAACAGTGAAGCCCATTCATAACTTTGCCAATAGCAAGACACTGAATTAACTCACGTCAGATAATTGTTAAAAATATCAACAAAATGCAAACATCTGGTCAACGGCATTAAAGTTGCTCCTTTGGCACTTCATTCTGAATTTGGAAGAGTACCTGTCAAAAGACTGGGTTTCACAGCTTGTGTAGTACAGGGAGCGTTTTCCCAGCGTTTTGACCCCAGGTACTGAGATTATCTATTATTTATGCCTTTCTTGGACTCTTTTCCTCATTGCTTGTCGCTTTGCCAAGTTAGGATAAACGTTTATGTTAATCCACTGGATGACTGAGTCTTTTTATTGTTTCATCCAAAAAAAGTGATTCATTGTTCCTGAGAAGGGACTAGGGACTTTGTTTTGCCAGGATGCAATCCGTAAAGGTGTTCAATTGTGATTCTTTAATGAGTTGGCCCTTTGGGGGAAACAAAATTAATTTGAAGGAGAGGCGGTGCGTTTTCCTTTATGACCAAGGTGGCCCAAGTTGTAGGGCTTTTGGGTGCTCCTGCCCACAGCCATCACTCTCGAGGGTGGCCGAGGGCCCTCGTGGTCTCCGGGTGCTTTGTGTTGGGCTAAGGTGGGAGGGACGTGTCCCATCTGGACCCCAGGGGTCCATCTTCAGAGAAGCGGTGTCCAATCCAGAGGATAAACCGGCCAGAGCAGATGTGAAGCTGGGCATAATGCTGTCAGTTTGGGCACATTTTGTTGCCTGACCAGGTGGGGCTGCAGGGCTGGAGGCGAGAGCCCACCCAGGGGCTTGTTGCCTCCAGCCCCACGTTTACCCTTTGCTGGGGGTCTCAGCACAAAGGGAGGGTCAACTGTGCATGGGCACCTCTGGCCTTTGCTAGCTCCTGGTTTTCTCCTGATGCAGTTTGCTGTAGAAAGGCCAGCAGTGGTGACCGATCAGTGACATGAACAGCATCAGCAACAAAGGGGAGGTGAGCCCAGAGGAGGACAGGGAAAGAAAGAGAAAGGACATCTGGGTCCTGCAATGCCTGGAGAAGTGATGGCTGCAGACCTACAGCTGTCACTGCCGACTTGGATTGGGACAGTGCATTTATTCAATGCACAGGGCAAGACAGAGTGTGAGGAGTTGGAGAAATAATCCAAAAGAAATAGGAAGAAATTGAGCGAAGATGTGTGAGCTATATAAGGAAAGCCTGAGAAAAACTGGAGTTATTTACCCAACAGAAGACTGACACATGATAGCCATTTTCAAGTACGTCAGACATTGCTAAAAAAATGTGTATTGTTCTTTATGTCTGCTCCATTACAGCATGCAGGATTGGAGCAAGGGAGGCTTAGGTTAGAGATTTCCCAACGTTTTCTAATTGTTGGGAAGGCTGGGGAACTGAGCAGAGTGCCAAGGGAGGTCGTCTACTGTTTGGGGTTGGAGGTTTTGGGAAACAGATAAAGTGTTATTGATCAGAAATGATTTAAATATAATTTATCTTGACTCAGTATTAGGGATGGACTAAATGACTCCTTGAGCCTGTTCCAGCCCTATTTGCCAAGATTTCTACCTAGTATAAACTCCAGTGTAGGTCTGACCTAGCTGGAATGCTTTTTGCCATTACGCAAAACAAAAGGCTTACAGATGTGAATGGCAAATTGCGTACTTCAAATTAAAGCTTTAAGTAATTACGCACGGCCTTTTCACATTGTATTTATATTTCTTGAATGTTATTTTAGTTCACTGCGTATAAATAACAAGTTGAGAATTGCTGTCCTTAATTGAAACCATCTCTACTTTTCTATGAGAGAGATTACCATTTTTAACAGACTCTTTGTGATCCACTGGAGGATTTTTTTGCGTTGTTGCTAGGCAGCTTCCTCCATGCCAGCAGACAGACACTGCTGGGTATGTCATGGCTAATTAAAAAAAAATCTCTATATTTTTGAGTATACAGCAGCCCAAGTTTTTATAGCTTGCTGCTCAGGATAAGGGCAATGTAATTGGTATGAGGACTGATGAGAAAAAAATCATAGCAATTGTGCAGTATTCTAAAATAATTTGCTGTTTACCCAGTCCCCTGGATCCACTGGGTGAATGAAGTGGCAAATAACTAAGTATTATTTATTTGTGAGAAAAGAACATTGAGCTGAACTATTCTGACATTGGGTTTGTCCAGATAATTTCAAAGACTCCAGTATCATGTTCAAATATAAGAATAATAGAAGAATATTTAGCATGGAAGAATAAGGAATTTTTAAAGGGGCATAAATTGTTTCATTTCCACAATATCGTTTGCAGTTAAAAAGCTGTTCCAAGTTATTACCAACTCCACAATGGCCATTTTTAAAAGAAGACTAGGCAACAGACTAGGTAAAAATGCTTCTGCAGAATGAACTGAGGAGTTTTTGTAGCAAGACAGGTCACTGCTGTGTGCTAAGCAAGAGCAAAGGCGGCAGCTCTGCCTGGACCATCCCTGGGCAGTGGAGGTGTGGTATGGCCCCTGGGCAGGGGAGGTATGGTATGGTCCCTGGGCACGGGAGGTATGGTATGGTCCCTGGGCAGGGGAGGTATGGTATGGTCCCTGGGCACGGGAGGTATGGTATGGGTCCCTGGTCAGGGGAGGTATGGTATGGTCCCTGGGCAGGGGAGGTACAGTATGCTGCTGCTGCTGCACTGCACATCACTGGAAACCATCTTGTGCAGGGAGACAAATCTGCCTGGTTCGATAGATTTAAAGCATTAGGCAGCTTTTCTTCTGGTGACTTACACAGGGTATCAGTGCGTACAGTTAACAAATATTAGAGAAGAGTCTTTGTATGAGTTAAGTGTGCACAGGATCAGTTACGATTGCTTTGACCTCTGTACACCCTCAAGAGAGCACCAGAAACTTATCATTTCTGCAAAGAGGAATATAGGCCAAAGGATAAATCTTTATTTAATCTCTTAGGAAGTTACCATTTTAAAAATTTATTGAATGGCAGGCTGAAGTACAGGGATTATAGAAGCTGAGGACACCTGATACAGATAGGGAGATTTATCAGAGGGCATAGATTTAATGGGTGCTTGGGTTTTCTTTTTCTTTGGAGGGATTGCTTTTAATCTGGATCTGGTTCAGGGAAATGAACAGACTGAAAGAAGCTTTAAACCGCTTCTGCAGCTACGCAAGAATTAGATTTGTAGGGATCTTTGTGGAAACTTCTGAACTCTTTACAGATGTCTTTTACGTAAGATAGGTGAATAAGTCTTACAGGGAAGTTTTGAGCTGACAATGGAAGCTGCCACCTTCTTCTTTAAAATCTTATTTTACTAGTTCATTTTTCTTTGCCCCATCCCTTCCTCCCTAAATATACTGTATTTCTTTTGCTTGTTTGTGTAAAACATAGTTTTGAAGGAGACACTGGGGCTTATCACAATTGTATGGCAGTTGGTCTTTGTGCCTGTATGGCAGCAGGTCTGGACCAGGGACCTTTCTTTCTTTGGCAAAGGTAGAGGTTTTTACTGTTGGGTCTGCTACTGGCCTCTGAGAGAAAAAAGTTTCGTTCGATCTCTATCAAAACAAGAAATCTGTGTGGAAGCAGAGATCTTGTTGGTTTCTGTGGAATCCGTGATGCTTTTTAAAAATAGGATTTGTGTGAACTGTATCTGTAGAGAAGTGGTACATTCGGTCCCAAGACTGGACTGGTCATGACTGACACAAGGATGATCTGAGCAGTGGCCAGCGTAAGGAAGCTGAATGTGATGAAGCTCATGACAAAGACATGGTAGGTAGCTGAGAAATAGGAATAACCATAAACACTGGAGCAAAGAATTCATGTATCCTTTAGCTAAAAAAAGAGCATATCCTTGCTTGATTGGTGGTGTTTTGGAGGAATGGTGTGTGTCGGGTAGCAATGCAGGAGCTGGCAGCACCAGGGATGGGGAGTGGGAGATGGGGCCAAAGGAGGGATTTGTTCAGAAAGCCTGGTCTCTGCTAGGGGAAAGTTTGGGCTATTTTCTGTGCCACACAATACCTCACCAAATATCCGTGGTGGGGGAAGGAAGGGCAGATGGAGAGGAAAAGTATAATGGAAAAGATCTGTGCTGGTTCAGGATTCTGTATGTGTGTTAGATTGTCAGAAACACTGAGCATATACCGTTCCTGTTGCCATGAAGAGACTGTACTTATATTCACTATTTTTAACATCCGAGGAAAAAGCGTTCATACGATAGCATACCCCATTTTCTGTGTTCTTAAAAACATACCTCATCTACCTCCACCAACATAGGTAATCTTAGTTTTTGTGTTATTTATTCCTTTGAATTCTGCTTAAAATGGCATCTATTGTTGCTTTCCAGTACTTCTCCTCTCCCCCTCAGATACTTCTTCTTTCTCCCCTTGTTCCTACAGAAAAAAGCAAAACAACCCCATTTTGAGCTGGGATTATTGACTCTGGGTTCCTGCAAAACTCCTTTCTCAGTGATGAGGCTGAGACCTAGGAGCTGGAGGAAGGTTTCTTGACATGCAAGATAAGGCACAGTGGATTTTTCATGTGGAAGGATTTTTTTAAGTAGATGTATAAATCCTTTTAGTATTGAAGTACTGCAGAAAGTGCTCTCAAGTTCATTTTAGGGCAGTCTCTGAAGCCCTAAATCTCCTGGCAGGGATCTTTCACATCCACTTAGCAGGTCAGTCTGTAATATTTTGGCACTGCGGTGGCTCTCTTCTCCATCTCCTCATCGCTGCGCGCCCTGCACTTATTCTTCAGAAAATGCTTCTGAAGGAGAGCTGGGTGGAACTGACTTTTTCCAGACTCTGAGGATGAGCCCCAGACCTCAGCAGTGCTGGCACGGGCCTGGCAGTGCTCTCGACATGCAGAGAAGGAGAAGGAAGGTTGGACACCTCCTTGCTGCCAGCCAAAACAGGATTTTCCCTAATTCTATGAGTGGAATAGATCCAGCCCTGCAGCCCTGCTACAGAAGGGGTGTTTGTTGTCCTTAAAATCAGTAAGAGGCAGAAAGTAACCTGATTACGTTAGGACACAATTCAATTACAAGAGGAAAGCCGTCTAAAATCAAAGATTGGCAATTCTCAGTACATTTATTTAACATTAAGGTCTGTTATAACTTTCACTTGGAGTGAAGGATGGGTTCAATTAACTGCCTGATTTCTTGTGCTAAGAGAAATTAGATTTTCTTAAACACTATGGAGGAAAAGGCTATCATTTTTTACATCTCCAGAGCAGTAAATTACTCACATGAATTTCATTTTGATCAAAACAGAGGTTTGCCGAAATTGGAGATCAACTGACATTTTATGCACTTGTCTGTGTTTACTGGGCTGCATCCGATGGCGTTACACGTACCCAGACAGATCGGTACTTCTCCAGCCATTGCCACCTACTGTGGCACCATGTTTGCAGGCGGCCATGGAAGTGCGTGGACCACAAACCCAGGTCTCCATGTGCAATGGCACATGCGTGTGCGCAGCCCGAGGGCTCGTTCAACAAGGAGGTGGTCTGGGCTCCCCCCTGAATGACAGCCCCAGGGAATATCCTTGCGTTTGATCTTTGGTGGCTTGTGAAGCAACAGGGTGGTAAATGTGTGTCCACCAGCCACTGCAAGTGAGCTTTCAAAAATTGTTCCATAATGTTTCTTTGCAACGGTATGTTCAGGATCAAACATCAGAACTCAATTTTCTATAATTACACAGGTTTATGGAGCTGTCATCACCATGTCAAGACAGCTAAGAAATTAGAGTTTGGCTTTTATTTCTAAAAAAAAAAAAAGGTCTTTTGAGCAGAATGTTGCCTTTCAAATATTTAAAAAGAAACAGAACATGGCCAGGGTAGAATGGGTTGGCAGTCCTTTTAATGGCTTGATTTATGTTTAATTAGCTACTGATAAGAATGAAAACACTGTGTCCAGATTGTGTGTTAGTTAAACACATTTATCTGCCTTAGCTATACCTTTGCAAATATACAGTTGGAATATATTTTGTGGCATTGTAACTGGTGAAACAGAAGCTTGCGCATTCTGTGTACTAATACATCACTGAAAAACTTTAACGGCTGATGCCCCATCATAAAATGGGAGCCAATTTCTTCTTACATACCTACCTGTATTTGCACTTGGTGATAGCACCAGTAGGAGGGTGAATGTTCGAGATAATAAGTAATTCCCCACTGAGATGCTGGCTTTATTTATTTTTAAAAAATGCTTTTGCCACATCAATGAACACTTTGATGAGGACCTTTTTTCCTCGTTTTCTTAGTTTCTTTTTTAATTTTGCAGAGAGGATCATATAATTTGGGAGAATACTTTGCTCTGCAATGAAGCAATTTCACTTGTTGAACTAGACCGGATAGAAGGATATCAGCTCTCCAGTGTAGTGAGGGTCATAATTTGAGTCTGATACACCCACTCTTCCCTATTATCAGGGCTCCTTGATTGATGGTACCTTTTTCAGTAATTATACTGCAGCCTTTTTTCTCTTCTTTTTCTTTCTAAATGGCTATTGCAGTGGTATTTACAGAACAGTGAGATGCCATGTATTTGAAACGCATCCCAGGAAGGACACCTTTGAGAAAAGATGCAGCTGCTGGAGTTCCTCAGCTGGGGGTGGTCCAGTAGGTGTGCCAAGTGGTGGGATTTGTACCCACAAGAGTTAGAAAGCCTTCAGGTCCTTAATGATAGTGATATGAGGAGAAAGAAAAAAAGGGGGGGGGGGGAGAAAAAGAAAAAGGTATTCTTATACTAACAATTTCCTCAATTAGATGAAAGCATTTAGATCAGAAGGTTTAATAGGGTGGCAGGACTGTGTGGAAAAGTGAGAGGGATCTTTTCTGTTCTCCCTTCTCTCCTCACTTCCAGCCTGTTTCTTGCTGTTGTGTGCTTCTGCCGACCTCTGGGATGGAAGATGCAATGAAAGATGTTTTTGGAGATGCTGGGATGACCTCTCTCCGTGAACTCTTACCCGAGGGCTGCAGGACCACAGCCAAAGATACCTCATCCACTCTCCTCTTGGGACCTTCGAACCTGCTGGTCCTCCCTGCCCGGCAGCTCTGCTTTGCCCCAGTGCACTGCTGGGGAGGACACGGCTTGCTACTGCAGAGCGAGGAGAGCAGTCAGCCCTCTCTGGGGCTTCTCCTTCCCCACTGTGCCCACAAATGAAGCTGTGCTCATTGGGGCAGAATAAAAAAAAAAGCAGGAAGGGAGAAGGTGCTGCAGGTGGGAGGGAGTTGGGCTGAAGGCACTGACGTTGCAGGAGCAGCAGTGCCTCGCGCTTGTGGTACAGTTTGGCATCATGTCCTCACAGAGCCTCAGCTGTGCCGTGGTTCCTCTGCTGTGCTCTGCCACTGATTCCCACAGCGAGGGATGGGAAGGAGGACGGGCACAGGATAGGTTTCATAAGCGCACATGTAGCCGAGTTTTTAAAAGTGTGAGTGCGTAATGCCGCAGCTCATAGTTATGCTAGCAGTGAAATAATTAAAGAAACCTTTCTGATTATTTATCTTGCTGCTTTTTCTCACTACGTTTTACACCACACTCCATGGAGGTGCCTGACTTAGACCTTTAGGATACTGACCGTTTTCATGAAATTGTTTTTATGAAAAGGAGAGGTCTGCAGAGAGATACTTTAGCAGAAGAGCAGCCCAGCAGTGGGGTGAAGAGGAGGACAGGAGCAGAGATAAGAAGGGATAGAAAAATACTCCTAGCACTGCAGAGGTGGTGGCGTGTGTCTGTTGCTGCAAACTGCAGCGATGCTAACATGCTGCTGCGATACCCAAAGAAGGCGTAGCTGTGAACCACAGACTTTGAGCTCACTAATACTGCAGTCAAGGGCTCCGATGTAATTCGTGCAAGCAAAGCTCCTTAAGAGAAAATAATTAAAGTGAGGAAATGAGAGAGCTTAAAGTAACATGTCAGCCCAAGAAGATATATTAAGAAAGTGTTTCATTAAGAGAGTGCTCTTTATAATGTAAACAAGGTATTTTTCAAGTACAAATGTATGTTTGCAAATGTACCAATAGGAGTTAGTAACAGCATCAGCGCACGCTCCCATTTCTTTACCTTGGTCAGGTGAGTGGTTTAAAAAAGGCATTTATGGGTAAGTGGAAGCACACACTTTGCGTCTGTGTGGGAGATCCTACGCAGTCGTATTCCCATCACGTACTTGTGTGCCTGTGTTTTCACGCTCTGGGCCTTGGAGAATGCCCTGTGAGCATCGCCTGCTGCCCAGGGCCCCCAGCTCCTGCTGCTGAGCTCCTGCATGACCTTTTGCAGGTTGACTAGGGTTGGCTTTTCAAAATTACTCCTGACTTCCAGCTGCTAGATGTCAGACAACATGATCTAACTTTTCAGAAATGCAGATATTCCGTGCCTGTGATTTGTAGTGTTAAGAATAGCCGTGAAATCTGGAGTGACCGTTGAACTGAAATCCAGCTGAAGCCAGTAGTTGTGGATGGGTTTCACAGCCTTGGAGGTTAATATCAATTTTTTAAAACTGATTCCAACAATTACAGCCATGTAATTAAAAAAAAAAAAAAAAACTCCAAACTCATCAGAAATAATCTTAATTTTTCTCTGCTCTTCAGCTGCCTCCCCAGCACCACAACCTGCTTTGAGTTTCTGTTGGAGTTTTATTTGTTAATCTTTGTTCTCTGCCTCACAACACCTAGCAGAGAAAATGCCTTGAAAACAATGAGAGTGGTAATAATGGAGTTATTTGCAGTTCATTTAAAGTATCCCGAAACATTCTGCCAAACAATACGTAGGAAATCATTTAATTACCAACTCAAACCAATTGCTTTAGCCTACAGGAAGAATATTTATCTCTTGTTACAGAGAGTATCTTTCTCATGGGTCTTGTTATTGGATACCATTAAATGGAAATGGTACCGAGGTCCCAGATTCTCTTTAATCAGGTCATTATATCCTGGTATCCTGGGCTGTGTCTGATCTGAGTAATGTGATGCTCCTGGGCTAAACTTCCCAGGGCAGTTTCCGTGGAATACTGTTTTCCTTGTGTCTGATTTATCACTGAGTGTCAGGGATGCTGCAGTCCCTTGATGTTCATTGGCAGGATGAGTGTGGTGGGAGGAAGACAGATTTCTTAGCAAATAAGGACTAATGTAGTATATGACTTTTTAAAAAGCTAGCAGATTACAGCATGTTAATTTAGAAAAACATGCATGATCCTTGGCTTCCTATAAGAAGAGGGCAATAGGAAATGTGCTAAGATGACAGGTACTTTTTCAACAAGTAAATAAACTGATTGAAATAGGTCACTTACGCAAGGAAGGAATTAGACTTTCGAAGCACTTTTCTTCTAATTGTGAGTTGTGTAATGATATGTAACGAGTGCATCTTTAAAAAAAATACATGGGACTAAGACTTGCTCCAAGCTAGTATATTTTTATAAAAGAACACTCACCGGTGATGTGATTCCTCCCCAAATGCTATTTTTTCCTGAAAGATGTTTGCATCTACCATCTTTCCAGTGAATTTTTTCTTTCTTTTGCTTATTATTATATACACTAGTGATTGGATTAAACACACCTGAGTGAAGCAATCTGCTGCTTCTAGCTATAGAAGCATGGCTAGAGGTATCTCTAATTATTGTTTTATATACAGTTACCATGGAGACTTGTGTATGAATCTTAATTTGGCATGATTGGTGTATGAATTTTAGGATTTTAGAGAGGCTTGCAGGGCTGAGGGCCGTTGGTTAGGGCCAAAGCAGAGGGGATGCTGAGCCCATGGACCCGGGACGTGGACAGGCAGTGTCGGGGCTCAGGCAGGGACCAAGGCTGAGCGCCTGAGCTGAAAGACATCTCCCGGGCGAGGGGGTGGAAGCCCCAGTGGGCTCATTGCAGCCCCTTCTCACCCAGCTCTTTCCCCAGGGCTGACCCCAGGTTACAGCTGCACCACATCAGAGCTGCCCATGAGACAGGCAGCTAAACCCCATTTTGGGGAATGGATACAGCCACAGAGCCCTGACATGTCTCTGGTTTTGCTTACACAAGAGCTGAAGCCTGCACGTGGTGTCAGCAGCCACTCTGGGAGAAGAGGTGTCTATTGCCATAGGCAAACTGAAAAATCCAAACTAAAATAAAATCTGAGCTTTGGGGAGGGTCGACTAGTACGTGCCTTGTTGGGAGGAAGGGATCTGGGGTGGGTCTGGAGGTGGCTGGATTTTGTAAGATGGAAAGATCTTGATTGAGATCTTTCTCAATCTTGAGATCTTGATTGAGGTGGAGAAGGAAAGGAGGAAAATCTGTGGACAGGAAAGTGGAAATAAACTGCCTGCCGGGGAAGAAGGTAGTGACTCCTTGGAAGGTTTGCCTGAAGCTCCCAGGTGACTGAGGTGGTGAGGGATGGCGATGGGTGGGCAGGTCCAGGTGGGTCTGGTCCCTCCCCACCTGTGCAATCTTCAAACAGAAGCAGTGAGTGATTTGTGGCTGGATCCACGACCTGTGTGACAGTCTGATCCCACAGACTTCTGGAGGAGATGATTTAGTGGGCATGTTGGGCTGCCTGTTTGGTGGTTGTGCTGTCCGGAGGCATCGTTGCTGCCCCTGGGGTGGTTGCTGTAGCTGGGCTGAGAGAATCAGTCTTTGCAAAAGGGTAAGGGGGAAATAAACAGTCTGTCTTCAGGCAGCATGAAGGGCCTCCCTGAAACAAAAGAAAGAGGCACAAGGTGTTTCGGGACCTGAGCATTTTGGTGAATAATGGATTTATTGTTTTGGAGCTGCTGCCACCTCACCCCTATGAAAACCAAAAGCCTATCACCTGGAGAATGTAATTCCTTTCCAGTGGTGAGATATTTTTTTCCTCCCTATTTTTCAGCAGAAGGAAAGCCTGAAAGAGATCACTTTAGCTGTTGTTCATATCACTGAATCTAAAATTCAAGTCTTTCCTCCCATTTTAAATAGCTTACTGCCTTACCATAATTTAGAAGTAAATTTTTAAGTGTAAACTGCCATTGTCACGTTGGCTTTGTAATTACTAAAATGAGATATTACATCCTAGAAATGCTGAAATTAAGTGTTCTGACACTCAGCCTTTTGGGGTGACTGATTTTTGTGGGTTGTTTTTTTTTTCTCTCCTACCCTTAATTCCCTTTGCAGTTGTATTTATTGAAATCTTTCTCTAACCAGACTGTAACACGTCGGTCTTTTGAGTGCCCAAATAGTGGAGCATTACTTATATCATATGAGAAAGGTATCTTTGTTTCTCACTTGTTACTGACTACATGGGACTAAACAGCTGAAGTTCCCAAAATTGGGCAAATTTGGTTCTTACTTATGACCATATTGTTAGTTACTCTGTATTTACATTGCTTAAATGATATTACAATTTGAGCTTTTAAAATTGTGCTTTGGAATCTCTGCCTTTAACAGAGAAGGAGAGAAAAATCAGGTGAAAGTGATACTATTAATGTAAAAGTCCATCAAGCAGTAGTGGAAAACCATAGCAATTATTTTCCAAGTAAAAGAAGAGAGAATTTAGCAGTAGGATAGTGCCATAGTACTTTGGTGCTGTATACGAAAACAGAAAAAAGGAAATAAAACACCCCAAGACAGGAAGAGAGATGATGAAAGATTCCAGGACTTGCTCAGAGATATTTTTCATTAACAAAATTAGTAATCCATTCAAAGTAGACTTGATCATTTATTAACAGGAAAGGATGGTTTTATAGTTGAATAAAAAGTCCCATGAGTTTCATGATCTCAGGTTAATTACTTAATCTCTCTGTGTCCCATGTATTCCCTTTGCGCTCAAGAGAGATTTCATTAAAACTTTATAATCTCTGCGGTAGAGATAATATTTACCTGCTTTGAAGAAATGCTCTAGAACTATGTGAACCATTTTGTAAATAGATTTGAGACTACTGAGGAAGAGGTGTTATGATCAGCTCTGCCAAACTTACTATTGATTTTAAGAGATCTAAAGGCTTTGGTTTTGAGGAAGTTTGTTTCTAGAGAAGATTGAGCTGGGCACTTGAAATTCTTAGTCTTAATTCACGAGTGGCTCCTAAATATTGTTATATGCAGTATGAAGTTGTTATCTTCTTCCCACCTATACATTCATTTAGGAAATGCCTGAAAATTTGCACTAGCATAGTGGTGACCAGAAATGACATGAATTCACTGTGGTAAATTTATCACATCTACAAAAAGCAAATTTGGAATCAATACGAAATACTAGTAAATATGCTCCAATGGGAAATGCAGATGTGGCAGAGGGAGAGGAACATTTAGATACATTCCAGATGCAAACTGTCATGCTACTGAGACCTTCCCAAACATGTTCGGATAAAGGTGAGCCAGAAATGGTGATGGAGAAGGATGAGAGAGACCAACAGAAGGCAAACACTCTTTTAAGGCTTTTGGAAAAGAAAATTGCTGCATAAGGAACGTAGGAAAAAAAGAATAGCACAAGCCTCAAGGAGCTGGATACCTTGCTTGAAGGCTGCTTCAGAGTGAGCAGGGTGGTACTGATCCAGTTGGCAGATCTTCATGGGCAGGCCTGTAAATGTGGGCTTGGAGTGGGTGCATGCCTTTGTCTGGGAGGGGAAAGGAGATTGAAGCAGAACAAAGACTGTAAAAATAGCTAAAAAAAAACAGCCCTGGAAAAGAAAGCCCTGAAAATATGTCTGGTAGCATCCATCCCATGGTGACAACAGTGTTATAAACAGCAGCCTAATGAGCAGTGTTGGATCTTCCATGATTCCATGGATCTTCATCTTCCAAGATGAAGAAGAATGATCTTGAAAAGTCACGTTGATACGGTAGCGCTGCTGTCCGTTGCAAGTCAAGTATTGGGGTAGGCAATGGGGAGAGTAGGGAGAAACGTGAGCAGCAAGAGAGTCCAGGCTAGTTTTATCAGAGCAGATACTAACACAGGCAAGCATCTGGTTTTGGGGTTGGCTTTTTTTTGGCAGAGTGGGGAAGGTGGTTGGTACCCAGGGCATGTGGGGAAACATGTGTTGCCCTCCTCTCCCATGCCATCAGCAGCACAACCATTTGTAGGCCCTGCCTGGTCGGATGGAGAGTGACCAAAAGAAGAAGAGGTGCCGAGTTTGGTGCAGAGGGAGCAGAAGCAGCTGCCCCACTGACTGGCCCCAGGCAGCGCAGGCAGCTGCCTGCACACGTGTGCACGCTGCCAGGGCACGGCAGCCCATCCCGTGCCCAGCGATGCCGGATTGCGGGGATTTGTTGGAGTCTCTGGAATTTGATTCACTTGTTCAAATTCATCCTTAGGATATAATCCACCAGCCTCAGCCGGGTTATGTAAGAGCCGAGCTTGGCTGGGCATCTGAGGAAATCTCGCTCGCAGAAGTAATTCAGAGTGGCTTTATATGAGCAGTTTGCAGCTTCTTGTTGATTGAAAGTTGGCTGAGAAACTGTAAACAGTGTGTAGTGATTAACAGCAGTGAATCAAGCCACAAGGAATGGGCAAAGGGACTGGAGTTTCGTCTTCCTTTACATCTTTAATTGTAATTAAAACCAAACGTTGCAAGGATTATGAAGTCAAACTTCCACACGATCATCAGTAGGTGTTGCGTTTCCCTGCTAACGGAATAACGAAAAGATGAAAATGTGGCCCAAAAATTAAACAGGATTTATGTCTGAAAACAGTCAACTGGTACCTGGGGAAAACAGTTTGAAATGTTTATTCTGGGAGAGAGAGAAAACTTAGAAATGTACCATTCACCCAACACCTCCTTGCAGGGACAACAGGAGTCTGCAAATTAATGCTGACAAAAATCCAACATAATTTTGGATTTATTTATATACACACCCCTCATATGGAAGCAAGTATATTTTTATCTGCAGGACTGTGAGAGGCCTTTTGTGCTAACACAGGTGAATGGTCTCCACCTCGGGTATCAGACCTTCCTTGCACACTGCTGGCTAGCTGAATAGGAATTATTTCACTCACAATACCTTTGGTTTGATAAACATCAGATAAAATTAAGACAAGTTCTGGGAGAGCTTTGCCTAAATCGGGATAAGCAGCTTGGGAAGCCAATGCATCCTTCCTGGTCCACCCTCCCTGGCAGTCAGCCGTGTTTCCAGGCCCCATGCCCAGGGACCAGAACGATGGGCATCCACTCACCCTTAAACACTCCTCAAGTGTTCCCTGCAATGAGGTCCAGCAGTCCTCAAGCAGGTTCCTGAGACATTAGGGTGTGTAGCCTGCCCTGAGGTGAGAAACCTCACTGCTCCTGTGGTCTGTAGCTGCAGGACAGGAAGCCTGGAGTCCTGCCTCTAGCTAGCTATGGCCTCTGCCTCTTCAGATGATAGAATCATAGAATAGTTTGGGTTGGAAGGGACCTTTAAAGGTCATCTAGTCCAACCTGCCATGCAATGAGCAGGGACATCTTCAACTAGATCATGTTGCTCAAAGCCAAGCCCCATCTAATCTGACCTTGAATGCCTCCGGGGATGGGGCATCTATCACCACTCTGGGCAACCAGGGCTTCCAGGCTTCTTGACATGTTTTGGCTTTGAGACTGAACATATTAGGGTGTGCTACCAACACCTGTGTGTCTTAGGCAAGTCCTCTGCGCAGGCTGTCACAGCGCAGTTACTTGCTGTGCTGGCTGGCTCCCAGATAGCTTGTGAAGGCTTTCTCAGAATTCTTGATTTGAAGGAAAGATGGAATTTTTTAACTGTGGTTAAAAAATTGACATGTTATGAATTGGATAAAACACACATTAGTGGGCTCCCAGAGGAACCACCATTTGGTTTTGGGCATCTCGTACTCGGGAGGTACCGATAAGCTGATGGGGGGTTTTCGCTGTGAGGCTGGTAAAGCACTGGTACCGGCTGCCCAGGGAGGTTGTGGAGCCTCCATCCTTGGAAAACCCCAAATCCAGCTGGACACGGTCCTGGGCAACCTGCTCCACCTGATTCTGTTGGAGCAGGCAGATGCAGTCAAGACCTCCAGAGGTGCCCACCAGCATCAGTGACTCTGGGAGTCAGGAGTGGCTGTTAAAGGACTGGTTTCTGTAGAGAGACTAAAAGCTTCTCTTTGACCACTGGCTTTATCAGCTGCATGCTTAGGGATGGGAGTTCCCTGACTAGAGGGGAAGGGAGAAGGTGCTTGATGCATGTCCTTTAGCTGGCTGGCTTTCCCCAGCTAAGGAGAAGACAGCTTGGACTAGGGCAGGAATACCTGTGTGCTGCACAAACGAGGGCTGCAGGAGAGTTCTGCTGCTCGGTGGGTGAGCCAGTGTTTCCTGGCATGTTTTCTGCCACCCAGACCGCATGTCCCTCGCCACAGGTAAACCGTGACATCCCATTGCATAACCCCGAATGAATTCATTTCAAAAATGACTTGTGAAAGGTCAAAATTAAAATGGAAAGTAAAGGGTGAAGATGGCAGAAATCCAAATGCTTATTCCTGGCTGCTGGGAGTGGGTGGAAGCTTGTCCTCCGAGCCACGCCGCTTCGTGACTTCAGTGCCTGCATTTTCTCTAGACATCTGGTACCCGGCTTGTAACTTGACGTGGCGCTGCAGCACACGCTTCAGGCACCTATTATCTGCCTCTTTTTCTTCCCCCTTCCCAGGGTGAAATACATCCCTAGCTCTCCGTGTCATTGCAGCGGATGGAAACCCACAGCCACCCGCAGACGCCACCCATGCGGCAGCGTAAGGCAGGAGGTGAAGTGCCGGTACCTATCCAGCCCCTGCGAGGAGGTTTCGGTTGCTGACTGCGGTTGGCAGAGGAGGTAGGTACAGCAGGTGATGGAGGAGAGGACATTTCCTGATTCGAAACACGTAGGAGACCCGTTGGTGTCACCACTTGCACGCCTTGCACCCGCCTTGCAGTGCAGTTCCCTTGGTGAGTGCAGGAGTTGGCCGTGGTCCCTCAGGGTTTGCCTTGACATAAGTGAAGGCAAGTAGGGTAAGTGTGGGAGGTCGTCAGCCTCCTCTTCAACAGCAACTTCTGTGGCTGCTGCTGATTCCAGATATTTTATTTTCAAACCGCAGCCCTGCCCTCTCTCCTGCTTTCAGTTGCTGAATCTGTCCCCAGCCACAACTGTCACCCTTAGCGCCCCGATTTCTCTCCTGTGTTCACAGGGTGGAGAGACCGGCCGATGAAAGTGTTGAGAAGACAGACATTGCAGGGAGGCTGAGAGGGCTGGAGAATGACACTGGTAAAGGAGATGAGGAGCTGGGAGGGGTTGTGGAGGCAAAGAAGAAGGAGAGGATGGGGACCGGGAGGGAGGAGGACAGGGAGATGGAGGGGTGGATTTATGCAGCTAAGTCAGGGAGCCAGAGAGGGTAGGAGAGGAGAGCTGGTGCAGGCTTTGACTGCTGGTGAGGCAAGGCCAGGAGATGGGATGGGATGGGCAGCCTAATGCTATAGGGACAAAAATAGAAGAGTGTCTTAAGTACCAAAGATACTTTTGGTGGGCATGCCCTGAGCCTGGGGAGGTCCCACCTTGGCCACTGCTGGGAGAAAGAGCAGATGGAGATGAACACAGTCCTGGCAAGCTCCTTGGCATGTGTTTTCCCTTTTCCTGTGTTGGTACACCTTCCTCATTGTCCCTAGTGGGCTTCAGGGAGCAGATCCTTCTTGTGGACCCCCGGGCAGCCCCCGCGGAGGCCCTGGGAGGTGCTCAGCAATGCCCTGCTCTGCCCCAGCCTGGCCTGCTGCTGCTGCACAGGCACTGCTGCCACGCTCCCGCAGCAGCGCCGGTCCAGAGCGTAAACAGCCACATCAAATCTCGATAAATTAAAAGGAGAAGGGGATTTCAAACAACACAATTATATAAATGTTGTAAAATGAGCTTTAATGTTGTGGTTCTGTGACCTCCAGAATGAATTAAGCAAATTGCTTTTACACCCACCCATGGAACGAGACTTGATTAGTTACAACTCTCTTTCTTCTGTTTCACTAAATATTATGATTGTCAACAGCATGAATAGAGCTTTTGTTTGATGACGAGATAGCCAACTAGTGAGAAGCATTTGCTAAATACTGCGACTTAAGAAGATTCATTTTTTCAAAGCCTGTGGTACTCATGCACTGGAATTAATGGTTTTCAGGTCTAATGAATATGTAAGGTTTCCCGCTGGCGGAAGGATGCTGAGATGTGCTGCTGGTGGAGCGTGTATATTTGGAGCCAATCTCCCTGCGGTGTCCTGGCACCGCGGAAAAGCACCGTGCAGGGTATCAGCTGGAGATGGGAGCGCTAAAAAATTGCTGTTCTCAAATCAGGTCTAGCAAGCAGTCTCTCTTCATTGGTTGTAAAGCCAGAATTCAATTTATACCTGTAGTATGCACTAGATTATATGAGAATATCATCAAGTAGAAAATAACCATACACGGTCCCAACTTTTCTTTCCCCATGCAAGCCTCCTTGTCACACATTTTCAATTTGCCTGTTCCACTGAAAAGTTGGCTAATGGGACTTGCTTTTTCAAGAAAAAATAAGCCAAACTCGGACTGATCTGAATAACAAATACAACAGATCTCACAATCTGTGGGTCTGGGTTGTGATTTTCTTCCTGGGAAAGGAAAAGCACCGATTTTGTCCTCTCTGAATTTTTCTTCTGCTGAGCCGTTGCCCTCAGATGCACTCCACAATCTGCACTGGAGAGGGGCAGGGAGGGCTGTTCTGTGCTTGTGGGAGGCTTGTGGGAGGTGGTGAATCCTCAGAGATACAGGAGGAGGCTGTGGGCTGCCCCACAAGTGAGAAGTGGTGTGATAAACTGGTTTTTTACTGCCAGATTAGATTTTTTTCATAGCCTTTAAATTTGTTTGTTGTCCGTAAGAACATCCTGCTCCATGAAATGGGCTGCATAAGGCATGAGGAGCCTGGGGTTTGTGACTGCGTTTCCCAAGATGTTATGCTTTTATGGGTGAAGTTCCTTAAGATTCATAAGTTGCCTTCTTACATACCTTCTTGCCCCTTTTCCCTTTCCTATCGCTTATGATATATTAATATTGCTGACATTACTGGAGCATCCAGAACCTGATAAAAACAAAGCTCCATTGTACTGTCCAGAAATAAAATGAAACCAGGGTGGTACCATCGGCCCCTGGTACGTCTCTTATAGCGGGGCCCCACAGAGCTGTCCCTCCCGGCAGGACCGTGGGGCAGCAGGCAGGACCGTGCTGCCCGGTGGGGCTGCAGCGTGGAGCGTACACCTGCATGGGAATTCACACATCTACATGTTTCATAAACCCCAGGTGGTCATATTACATCAATAATTTGATGAGAAAATGTGTAACGAGGGCAACATGAGGTGATGCTACGTTTCCAGTGTCCTAACTTGTTAAAATAAAAAGCATTTGTTCCAGTTGCATGGTTTTTATTAAATTAAAAGAAAAAGAAAAAAAAACCCCAAACCTCCTTCGATTTCTCTGCAAGGAAGGTCAAAGCCTCATTGAAATTACACGAGACAGAGATATTTTTAACAAGTAGAAAATTTCCTGTTTTTAAAGGCAGCAGTGCAAATTTGAAGCAAGACAATATAAACTATAGAATGACTTCAATGAGCTATTTTGTGACCTTGTGCTTTTCAGAGCTATCGAGTTAATTGTGTTCCTGGTGGGCGGCTATACAGTGGAAACGAAGGAAAATATGTTGTGGGGGTGAGGGTGCTTGGCTGTTGCGATACATAAGTGATGATTTAGTGAGGATTTTCATGTTGCTTTAGTGATGGCTTCCTTGGATTTTTTGGTGGCATTCACAAGAATTTGGATTGGGGCTGCTGGGATAGGATATGCTGAGCTGCCAATCCGACGGTAGGGTGTGGGCACAGCCTGTTTATCCTCTTGATGTGGTCTCGGCTGGGATGCAGTCGACTTTCTTGCTAGCAGCTGGCACAGTGCTGGGGACGTTTGGAGTCATGGCATTTGTCTTCCCAAGTAACCATTTCCTGGAGATGGCAGAACACCTGCCTGCCGATGGGAAGCAGTGAATTAATTCCTTGTTCTGCTTTGCTTGTGTGCGTGGCTTTCGCTTTACCCGTTAAACTGTCTTTATCTCAACCCATGAGTTTTTTCTCACTTTTACTCTTCCAATTCTCTCCTCCATCCCAAGTCGTGGGGAGTGAGAGAGTGCCTGTGTGGCCCTAGATGCTGGCTGCAGTTAAACCACAACATCTCTGCTGAGTACTTCTGGTTGCTTCATGTGGATCATGCTCAGTTTAGTTCATAAAAACTTTTGCTCGTTGAAAAGTCTCCAGATCTAACTCACAGGGGTTTTCTTGGATGGAAACTTGATGATGCAATATGCAAACCTGAGAAACCTTATGTTTATTTTGTCTTTAAGAACTCGTCCAAGCCAGCAACCAGCATCTGCTACTTTTTTTGTCTGCATGAGCAGTGGTTACCTGCAACATGGACTTGCTGGCTCTTTCAAATGGGTGGACATACCCTGACAATGGACAGATGTTTCGAACAGAAAACAAGCTATTTTCTCTGGGCTTATTTTCCTTCATGCTAAGGATTTGTTAGCCTTTAGTGATGCTGGAGAGCAAGGAAATCAACAGAAATTATCTTCCTTCCTTTGCGTTCAGAATATCTCCTCATTTTGCAACCCCTGTGCCAGCTGTGATGTTCTTATGGGCTGAGAGACCCCATGGAAAGATAAGCACCTGCTGGTGACCAAGGATATGGCCGGGGGCTGGCTTTGCGGGGGCTGGCTGAGCTCTCTCACAGCTCATGCCCCAAACTGAGCTCTGGTTGAGTCTGCTGTTGCGTTCAAATATGACACCCTACTGGACTCTCCCCTTGAAAAAGTAGAAATCAAAGTCTAGGTGCTGGTTTCATCAACCTGAACTTCTTTTCATCAAGAGGAGCACCATACTTCTCCCACCCCAGGAGAAACGACCTGACATAGCTGAGGTGGATGGCGGTGCCAGAGATGAAAGAGCCCATTTGATTCACCCCACAGCCTAGATGGCCAAAGCATGGTGGAGCCTTAAACCACCCAGAAAAATCTTTGTGGTGGTGTTACCTCCGCCAGCGTCCCTTTTTCCAATACACCACTTTATCCCTGACCTCCAGCTCCATCTCAGCTCCTGAGAAATCGCTGATTTGGAGCAGAGAGGCTGGCGCAGGCAGTCGGTGCAGACATGCTGTGAGTGTGGGCTCGCTGGTGTGGCAGGGCCAGGTGCCTGGTCCCCAGACATGGGGCAGCAGGAGGGTCCTGGTTCCCCAGGAGAAGCAGGAGAAGCCTCGGTGCCTGGGGATTGCTGTAACCCAGCTTGCTTTGCTTATAAAACACCCAGCTCTTGGCTATTGTTAAGTAAGGAACATTTTTCAAAAAGACTTACATTGTTTGTTTTAAGCTTTTAATTGACTGCCGTTTATAAGATTATACATGAATGAAGGAAGAAAAAGCTTTAAAAATGCCCCAGGTTCACCCTCCATAGCATGGAAATATGTCTCGACTGTTTACAAGTGCTCCTTGTTTTGCATTTAGAGTCCGGATCTTTGACTTCCTTTTGGACTATTCTCCACTGGAAATGAGTATTTGCTGCCAAAATAGTCCACCTTTTCCTGAAAGATTTGGTATTAATAGTTTTGACAGAACATCTTGTTCCTGTGTAACACAGCAGTCAGTCTAGCAGTTGGTCCTGAACAGGGGTACAAAATGCAGTTGTATAACTCTTTTATTTTAAGATAAAATATCTACAGTTTAGTAAAAAACATCTCAGCTTACACCGGCACGCACCTCCTGAAGTTAGGAGGAAAGTGTTGCTGTTCGTAGTGCAGCAGATTGCTTTTGTTTAAGGAAACAAGCGATTTTTATTAAAATGCAGCGTGTGGCTTGGGGTGTTTCAGACATGCGGTTGCAGTGCTCCGAGTCCTCAGAGAGGGCCTGTCTCACCCCCTCCTCC
>JAOXJK010000012.1:138969090-139057660 GCA_025774025.1 Xenus cinereus | reverse complement strand
AACCCCTCAAGAGACCCCCAGCCCCAGTGCTGGCTCCCTCCTGCCCCCTCGCCACCCGCCTGGCCTGGCCGTAGCTCGGCCGCTGTGGGGTCCCCGGGCACCCACCGGGGACATGCCCATGAGAGACAACCTCCACAAACGCCTTTGCTGAAATATCGTCAAGCTTAGATGCTCTTGACCTAGCACACATAATAGGAGTGATCCCAGACTTGGCTAAAAGCTCCTTTGGAAAGGCTCGTGACATCTTCTAATTTATTCTTTCTTGGTTTCCATTGTTTGATTTCGGTTGCTATTTTTCATTAGCAGTCATTGTAGCTGTGTGACAGCGAATGAATGATCTTTGATAAGGGTTATTTGTTTCTTGCGGTAGGCAAAAAAAAAAAAAAAAAAAAAAGTGCAATTTATAGTTGTGCAAGACTTTTCCCAAGCAGAGCTCAGTAATTAATGCTGCAGACTGCAGTGCACTAAGTGAAATGCTATTTTGTATGCTGTGACACCAACACTTCCTGAATGCTTTCAGGCAATTTTACTTTGCTTTGTATCTGTGCTTCCTGGGTGGCTGTGCACAAATATTGCTATATATTATGGGATTTTTATAGCAATTAAACAATATTGTAATTTATTTTGCTGGGCAAAGATTTCTCTGCCTGTACACAAAATGCTGTATATATGTTTATGTCCGAAATTTATTCCTTTTCCTCTTCTGCATTTTATAACATGTTTTACACACAAAGGTTGAAATGTAGTAGTAGAAAGAGCAGTTAATGGTGGCTTTAGTGGAATATCATTTTTACCAGCTCCTGTGACTGGTAAAACTCTATAATGTCCTTTTTTACATTGCTGCTTAACTTTCCCTAAATTAATGGAGTGGACTAATGGATCAGTTCAGACAGGCTTTAAACTGCTACTGGTATGTGTTACAGGAAACTGAGTAAGATTTTTAGGAATTGTAGAATTTAATGATTTTTGTCACTCTTTTTTTCTTGAGACCTACTCACTACCTCAGTGCCATTACCAGTTTGGTTCTGGGCTTCTGTTCTATAAGTAACACTAAGTTCCAAAGTCAAACAGAAAGTTACTGTGTACCTATTGACTGAGCAAAGTCAGAAAGAAGATACCTGGAAAATTTAAAGCCGAGAACATAAAATTGGCTTTAACAACACAAAGACGTAATCTTTTTTTCCTATCTTGAATTGTTATTTATAGAGAACCTTATCTAAAGAAAATAGCAGGTTAATTAATTTAAAAAAAAAAGGCATTCAGTGCTATTTGAGAAGGAGCATAAAGTGGATAAGGGGTGAGGGCAGGGAAAAACTGCGCTCGGTTCTGCTGGTAGCTCTCAAGTTGTTGTGTTGATTTTGACCTTGTTTCTGGAGAGGAGGACGAGGGGAGATGAATGCACGCAGAGCAGAGAGAGGGACGGAGCACTGGCGCTGGTGTTGGCAGTTCATTTATTGCAGCTGCAGGAGGGTTCTGATGAAGACTTGTGGCTTTTCGGCACAAATGCCCATGGCCCCACAGCCGCCTGCTCGGGTGCTCACCCTGAGAGCCATCTATCCAAAGATTTTCCAACTGGTTTGCAGAAATGCAGAAGGACTGCGGGAATGACAAATGGGCCAGTAAAGGCATATTTCCCCGAGACCGTATTATAAATCAGATGGAAAGGGGGAAACCTCTTGCCAGGAGCCCATGATAGGGACAAGAGAAGCTCTTACATGTAATGTTTTAAAAGCAAGTGACAGTGTGTGGTCACCCCCAAGGGTGTGTTAGAGACCTGCTGATGAAAAGAGCTGCAAGCCTGAATTTTCACCTTTTCATACTCATGCCTGAAGAAGTAGCTTTTTTTTTTTTTTTTTTTTTTTTAATAGTGAGCAGCACCTAGCAGAAAAGAACAGCAGTTTGGGCCTTGCAGCTTTTTATAAACTAGACTTCTGTACATTTGTCTTACCTTTTCTGTCTCTGCAAATAGCTTCTGAGCAGCACAGTGCCACTGTAGCCAGATGGTTTGTACAACACTGCAGAGCATCCCGCTCCGAGGAATAAGAGCGCATCCTACCGCTGATTTCGCTGGAAGCCAGGCTGAGCCCAGAGAGAAAACAGGAGGATAAAGCAGATCTATTATATAAAGATGGTGGCTCTTCTCAGCACGGGAATGAAGTCCCAGGAGGATTTCATTGACTGCAGTGAGTGCATCTTCAGCTGGGGTAGGGAGCTCCTTCCTGCCCCTCTGGCAGTGACACTGGCCTCGCGGTGTGCGTCTGGGAGTGATGCAGGATCCAGGGTCGGCTCGCTCTCACCTCACCCTGGGTCCCTACGGGCTGGATGTCTGCCTCAGGCAACATTGACGGAGAAACACGTGCTTTCTGATCCACCCGCCCACTCACAACAGCCTGCGGGGAGTGAGCGAGGGTCCCGGGGTGGGCGAGGGAAGGTGGGTCTCAGCCCAGCGGCAGATGTTGGTAGGGTGGCTGCAGCGGGTGGAAATTATTTCCATCCAAGTGCTGCCTGTGAATTGTGCATCATCTGCTTTAGTTTTTAGAGGTATTCTAGGCATCAAAAGTTGGAGTCTGAAAGCACTCATAAAACCTGAGAATCTCATTTTTCTTTTTTTGTACTAATTTTCAGAAGCATCAAAGTAGCCTTTTGTAGAACCCCATCCAGCTTCCTCACGACATCTCCTCTTTAGCTCAGTTGTTTTTCACAAAGTCAAATTCAAGTAATTCTTTTCTCAAAGCAGGGCTTCCCCGCACTCCTGAATTGGCTAATTTCTTTTCATTCTTTTTGTACACAAAGAGGTGAGGCAAGCTAACAAAACTATCAGCACATAACAGATGGAAAGAAATAAAGAGAGTATTTATTAGTTATTCAATGTACAAACAGGCAGAAGGATCATCATTTTATTATAAAAGCGAATGTTTCAGCATAGATGTTAGCCCAAACTCCTTGCTGTCTGCATCCCCCGATGTACAAGTAGGTTTTCAATATGGCTACTAGGTGATGCTGTTAACAATATTTTCATTCATAGCATTAGATGGAAGATCTCTCTAGTTAGGACCTCATGTATTACAACTATGAAAAATACATGCAGCCTGTTTCTGTTTTCAGTCCGTAGGGGGATATTTTTGGACACCTGCATGGCCCTGCTCAGGTGGGTGGGAGATGCAATCCCAATCCCAGCTCAGGGCAGCGTGAGGCCATGAGGCCACAGGCACTGCTTGGTGGTGGCGATCAAGCTCACCCTTCCTCCTGAAGTGTCTGCAGAGGAAATGCTTTTCCACCTCAGAAACAAGAAAACCAAGCGACTAAACAATCATTTCAGATTCGTGTCCTCTGTGGGAAGTTTAAAGCTTCCAGCTGTTTCTCTAAAGCTGAGGGAGAGGGAGGAAGCACGCAAACAAATGCTGAAATTTCTCTTGTGGTGGAAGCAGGAGGTGGTGGTGTGCCTGACACAGCAGGGCTCCTTGTTCCTGGGCACAGCTGTGTGAGGGCTCAAGGGATGCAGAGGGACAGATCCCATTTTGGTTACCGATCCGTGCCAAGTTCATCTCAGCACAGCAACACCTTGCCTGTTTGGTTTGGGGATGTAACCTCCACGCTCCTTGCTGGTGGCTGTGTCCTGCCGGAGGCATGAAGTTCCTGTCTGAAAGCAGCGAAGTGGGAGCTGAGCCTGGACTGGCCATGGAGGTGCTCGATGAAAGCTGGGGTGCAGGGATGCCTTTTCCACTGATCCCATACAGTCGGAGGAAACCCGCAGGCAGGGTGCGATGGAGGTGGGCAGAGCCCTCACTCTTAAACTGTAAAAGGCAGAAGTTGTCTCCGATACCCAGTGATCTTGCACTAAAACCAATGCAAAGCTGCTTCCCCAGAGAGTGGGAGATGTGTGCCCGTCCTGTGTGCACATCCAGAGCAGATGGACGAGCATCCCGATGATAAAGACTCGGATGTTCTGTCTCCTCTAGACTGAGAGGAGTGGCAGGGTGAAGTAACCACTAGATAGCAAAAGTGAGCCTGTCTGATATCGTCAGGAGAAATTGGGGCGTATTAGTGCAGGTGTGCTGAGCCCTCCGAAAGGGGGGCTGAAATACCAGGGGCTGTTTTGATCCCATAGCTCAAGCAAGAACTGAAAGAGGAGTGAGGGTGGAGGTCAGATGCTCAGCCACACTGAGGCCAGGAGGTGACAGGGACACTGATGCTGACACTGTCCATAAACAGGTCAGGGAGGGCAGTCAACACCAATTATTTGGGAAAGGACAAGGCTGGCCCAAGAGCACCTGTGTATAAGCTGCTGTAAATAAAGTAGACTATGGTTTAGAGGGACGTTGGTAAGTGTCAGAGCAAGCAGCCTAAACTGTTCTGAGATGCAACAAGAGTTTTTGCAAGGATCCCATAATGGTCTCAGCTGCAATGCAAGGAAGTAGACTTGCTGACTTGGTCCCTTTCAGTCATACAGTTTATTTTTCTAAATTTCAAGTAATTCATACAGCTACACACTGACTATGCACATATATATTTGCATGTACTACCATACAGTATGGGATTGCATCACTTGCCCTCCTCCTCTGTATTAGTGTGTGTGTATTGATACAGGTATCTGACTGTGAAGAGAGAAGGAGAAATGAAGGATACTGCAACTGAAAATCTTTACATGTTCATAGTTAATATCACAATTTTAATTCCATATCTGCTTCATTGAGTGTCTTTCTTTTAACAGTAATAAATTCTTATTATTTTTTGTAACGCTCTGTAGCTGAGAACAAGGAGAGGTGACCACATCCTGCATCCTCCATGACTTTGCCAGTGCACCCTGGCAAAGCACTGCCGAGTACTGTGGTTTTACATCTGTCAGCCTCTGTGAGCTTTAGATGCTGTAATCAGTCATTAGTATAATGGGTCACCCTCATTTCCTCACCCAGTCGTTGCTTTTTTAATCAGTTTTTATTTTATTTGTGTGATTACTCCTATCGCAGGAGTGGATGCTCTTTTTGAAGTGTGAGTACAAGCCATAGCCGTAGTTACAGAAGGGCTGCTGAGGAAGACTGACTCCAAGTTGAGTTTTTCCCCACAGATGTTTTATGAACAATCCTTCAGTTTCTGTAGCAGGTGCTGGAAACTCAAAAATTGGCAGAGAACCTTACCCTAGCTCATCTCTTTTTTAGCTGACTATGAAAAATGCAGTGTGTTGGATATTTGTCATATGTTATCTAATGTATGATTTAAAGCCATACTCCTCGAGTAGGTGCTGAAGCCTCCTCTCTGACTACTGTCTTAAGGCTCCTTGCCCACGTGTGTGCTGGGGAGAGCCTTGCGAGGAATCACAACTCCTCTCGCACGGCACGAGCACTGTGCAAAGAAAGGACCGCAGGTCTGAAGGTGTCCTGGCTGCTTCTGAGCAGCTACTGCCCTAAGAAAGCCATTACCTTCTTGTCTGCCACCACGGAGAGCATGGATGGAGGTGAAGTCGGCTGCTTTGCCCCATTGAGCCTCGATCATAATCCCAAGTCAGCAAAATATTTAACAATATCTTTCATCTGTGTGAACAAGTCCGTCACCTAATGAGCTGTATGCAAAATACCACTAACAGGATTTAAAGATTAAAATTGAAAGTATTAATGGCTGAAAAAAATGCAGGCATGCTGGTATGTTCCTGTTTGGAAGAGAACAAGGGAGAGAGGAGGTGAAAGAAATAACCTTGCAGTGAATCCCTCACTTTTAGTAATTGCCACTGAACCAGTTTTTCATTAATTCAACTGCTGCAGATCTGTAACAGGAATATGCATCATGCTCATCTGCCAAAATTTGGTTAGAAATGAGTTTGTTTCCCTGCAGATAAGTATTGAATACTTACATGTTTGGGTTTTTTCCTAAATAAATGAAAAAATGATGACTTCTGAATGGCTGTGTGGTTCTCTTAATGTTTGGATAGATTTGTTTTTATAACAACACTGTTGATGTTTCCGTTATTTTTATTCTTCGAGTGATGTGTTACTTCTATCCTGCTATTTCCTATTTTGTCAGCCCTTTCCTGGAGGAGGTTTCTCTGGAGTGTATTTATCTTTCAATTAGCAACGTTTTCTCTACAGCCCTACTGATTAATTTATTTTGCCTGAGCATAAAACCAGTTGAATATGTAGGACAGCAAATGTAGGAGTGAAACAGCAAGGACGCTTCAGAACATTTTTTGAGCATTTTTATCCCAGATGATACTTTCCTGGATTCTGCTTAAAAGCCTTTTGTACAGTTTTCCCAAGGGCAGGATGCTGGCTCTGTAAACATGGTCATCTTGCACCTTGCAGTCCGTGCTGCAGTGCTACCTCCTGCCTGAGAGCTGTGCGGAGCTGTTGGGACTCCATCTGGAGGCATTGCTTTTCCATCTCATTGACAAGGACATCAATTACAGCATGGCCATGGGCCAGTTTTAAAATCACATTTTGGTGTTTAGACATAGGATATGAAAACCTCAGCAAGTTCTTACACATCTCACTCAGGTGGGGACTGGGGTACGGAGGTGTTTTTGGGAGGTTCACCAAGTGTGTACCCCCATCTTTAGCCATTAGTCCCTTGTTTTCCATGCTCAGCCCCAGGTGGTGGGGAGCTGGGCTGCTGCATGGCCACACACAGCAGCTCAGCTTCTTTGATAGTGTGTATTTTGGCTGCTTGGGCCACCTAAGTGACCCTTCACTTGTTGACCCAACCTAGTCCTTGGGCCAGGACTACTGCAAGGAACAGGCTTCAAGCCTTGCAGGGCCTCTCTGATTTGGGAAGATCTGTCATCCTAAAAAGTCAATGTTTACCCATTTTCACTGCAAAGACAGCCTTGAAAATGCAGACTGATTGACTAGGGACAGCCGTCTGCATCTGTGGGACCTCTCAGCACCCCATTTTTCTTTAGGCTACCCCTATAGATAAAGTCTCCACACACAGCTTTAGTTCCCAAGCCTCCAGGTGTTGTCTAGGGCATCATTTCCACATCCTATCACGAAATAATAATAAAAAGATTCTTCAGGTCATTCCGGGGTCTGTGGTTGCCTTTGCTGGGCCTCTCTTTTACACTCTCTCCTTTGAACAGCTGGGAGCAGCCACAGCATTTCTGAGTCTCATTCGGATGTTGTCCAGCTGGTGCAGAGCAGCAGCGTGGTGGGGCAGTGCTGGGGATGTGCTGGTCTGTGCTGGACACGTGCTGAGGCCAGGTTTGGTGACGATGATGCAGGTATTGCTGGGGGAGTAGAGCTCTCAGCAAAGAGTCCTGTGGGAAGTCTTGGTGAAACCACAGTTGTGTTCTTTGCCTGAGATACACCTGAACGCAGCATCTCATCTTCTAAATGCAGGTGCCTGCAAAGGCAAAACTTGTCACTCTCCCATAGCTACAGGAGTAGTAACAGTCCCATGTGACAGGCCAGTGTATTCTGTGCCCAACCTGCTCTTAGGAGCACGCTCCTTGCTGAGGATGGGATGTTGAGAAGTGCCCAAGCTGCATCACAGCCAGCTTTGGGTCCAGGATCCTCAGTGTCAAAACCAGAGATTTTTTTACCAGCGAGCTCCTTCGGCTGTGAGCTTTGGCAGCAGGCCAGTTTGTTATTTTTACTTACAGTCAGTATCTCCACTCCCCACAAGACATGAAACGTATCTTCAAATAAGCAAGGCCCTGCTGGGTGGGGTGGACACTGAAGTCTGTGCTGGCACTGCAGTCAAAAGTAAATTCTGGCCTGGAAGCTGCTCTTTGCAGGGACATCAAAACCATCACAGTCCCACCTGTCTGCAAGGTTCCAGCATAATCACCAGCATTTATCATCACCTTTATTTCCGTCCAGATTTATTATAAATAGTGGTGCTCCTTTTCTAGCGCAATTTATACTACTCCTTGTCTCTGCTTCAAAGACACTTTGAGTAAACAACCTTATTTTAACAAAGCAGATGGAAACCTTTTTATAGCTGTCGAGGCACTGGCAGTATGCACACCCCTCAGCCTAGCTCTGTTCTGCAGCACTGCTCTCTGCTGTACTAAGGAAATGTCCGAAGTCATTGAAGTGTTGGATCTAACCCATCCCACATCAGGGAAGTTGGATTATCAAGGCCACGATACTGCTGAATTAGTTTTACAGCTACTAATTGTATTGATATCTCTTGGTTCTCCGTAGGAGCTGTTATTTGGAAACTGCAAGTAAGGCGAAGCCGTCAGATCTCCTTGAGAAAAGCACTGGGAAGCACCGTCACTCAGGAATCATGTACGTGCCCACCTTGTGTTGATGCCTCTGTGCTGGCCTGGCCATTGCATGTCCCCATCCATGGGACAATGCTCAGCTCTTGCTGAAGCCTCAGCAGCAGCACTCAAATAGTTGCTGCTTTGAAGAAATGTCCCCTTTTGGTGCAGGACATACAGCACAGGTGCCACAGGAGGTCCCGGTGTCCCCGTGCAGCTGCAGGTCTCTGACCTTCTCGTCCATTCCTGCAGGACCATATCCTGGCCTTCAACAAAAGGAGACCCTTGCTGGATGGCCACATTACTAAGCACGTCTGAGTGGGTTATTTTAGTTAGTCTCTGTCTCATTGCACAGGTCCCTCCTAGGCAGTTAACATTTTTAGCAAAAAAGACCCAGAAAAGACTTCTCATTCCTCTATATTAAGTCAGACATTCATTTATGCAGCAGATGTGCTGATGAAAGGCTGGTGTGTCCTGGGCTTTCAGAGGGACGCTCAGCTTCAGCTTGGCTGTGTAAGTGCTACCCTGGATGCCTGCAGATCCACCAGGATCCACCGCACAGCATGTGAGTAGGTTTGGAGCCCCCCTCGTAAGTGTGAGCAGCGCCAGCTCACTCTCCTTGTGCAAACCTTTTGTGTGCTTCAAAGGCTGCACCAGCCTGGTGAGCCTGGCACTGTTGTCTCTGAGCTGGTACCGTGCTTGGCACCTCCTGGGGGCTCAGTGATGTTCTCCTGAGGCCGGACCCAGCGTGTGCAGCCCCCTCTTTCCTCAGTGCTGACAGCTATTTTGGTGGCAGAAGGCTCCTCTGGTTGGACTGAGGTGCAACTGTCTGTGCTACTTGACAGCAAGCATCCTTCCTGCCAGGGCTGTGGCCCATCCCAGCTAGTGCTGGCTCTGGGGGGGTGACATGGTGACAGTGTTCTCCCCAGAGCCCTGTGCATTTGGGTGGGCAGGACGGTTCCTGGGATTTGCCCTCTTGCCTTCCCCTTTGGCGCACCCCAGGAAACGCTCAGATGCTGTTCTGAAGTCATGAAAAGTGTTTATAACGTTACTCTTACACGTCAGCACCTACTTAGTGGTCATTTTAAAGGTAATTTGAAAAGTGGTGTAATCGTCCTCTCTACATGCTCCACAGGCAGTACAGAAATGAAGGGTGAGGGTGACAGCTAGTCACCCCCTTTACGGGGGTCTGACAGCGCTGCTCTGGCCACGCTTGTTTCCTCCAGAGCATGCTGATTAGATGAAATGTCATTATGTGGTGTCCAATCGCCCTTCTCTCTTCAAATTCAATTTATAGGAGATACAACTGTCATTCAGGTTCTTCTCACCAAGCTCCTTCAGCGACATGAAGCTGCAACTTTAAACCCTACGAGAGAACCGACGTGCATCTCTCGGATCTCGAAGTGCTGGGCTGGGTCGGAGGGAAGGACCTTCTGTTTCTGGGGCCAGGCTTTTGAGTGCAAACTAGTCACCTGGCCTGCACTTGTTTGAAGAGAAAAGACAAAGGGGACAATGAATAAAACATTGTTATTTTTTCATGTGAAGTTTGGTTTCTTGCCCATCACAGAAGCATTCATGAATTTCCAGCTTTGTCAGGAAAATATTACTTTTTTCACTGCTGATTACCCTCCTGGTGTGAACTGCATAATTTCTTACTCAGGAGAAGATTATTGTAGCCATTTATTTTCTGGTTAAACTGGTGTAAATAAAACAATTACACTGAAATGATTGATTTTTCTCTTTAATGCACGAAGCACAGATGCAGAATACACAGTTCATTAAAAAAAATGTGCCTACTCCCAATCAAGTTTACATGAGAAAATTATCAACAAAAATATACTTTTTTGCTCTCCGTTTGGGGAGAAAAACATAACAAGGCCATATGCTGTATATACATCCACATTTTATAGGGAATTCATGCAAGCTAATGAGCTTCTGTTCTGTGCTAGGGGACATGGGCTTGTCCCTTTATTCCCACCGAGGGGCTTTCAGTGTTCAAGCTAATTATTCCCACTGATAAGGAACCACGAGGAAGGAGAGCGGCAAGATGCCACAAGGGATGTATTGCTTCATTTTGGGGGGGGGGAAATTTGGAAATGAGAAGGGGTCTAGGTAGAAAACCCCCTGTGCTGGCCACTTGTGGGCTGGGCACAGGAGCAGGGAGCGCCCCATCCAGCCGCTGTCGGGCTGCGGCGAGTGAGCAGAAACCTAACTCCTTTTGAGCACACAATTACACGTCTGCTTTACTCCTTTGATGAAGGCTTATATGGCTCGGCTTTGCTTCTTTTGATGTTAATTTAATTCTCATCGGCCTTTTATTGTAGCTCAGGGCAACAGACATCAGTTCCTTGCAGGATGATAAATAGCAAGCAGCCACTCTCACTGTTGTGCAAAGCCCAAGTTTCCTTTGCAGTTGTGGTTAGGCTAAATGCCTTCCTCTGCTTTCTTATGGGGCAGCTTTCCTGCAGTGGGCAGAAATATGGAATCCATTAATACATTTTGGACCCTTCTTCAGTAAATCAAGACATCACAAACATCAAGCCTGTTCGTGACAAGTTTCTGGGTAGGTGAAAAGCTGGTGACATTTTCTCTGCCTCTTAATTATGTGAAATGTCTTCTTATCTTAAATTTTGCCAAAGTGATTATTGGTCGCTGGGGACTGCAGCTTGAGGTGAGGTCTCCAGCGAGCAGCACCGACGCCTCCCTAGTGCTGAAGGGTCATAAATGATCAATTCACTTGTGAAATATTTCACTCTTGGTCACCTGAGACTGATTAGTGTGAAGTAATTTCAGTTACAAAGTAGAGACACACCACATCTCCTGCCTTTCTACTTCAGTGGCAGCATATTTCAGGTCTTTCACTTGCTTAGTCTATGACATGGAAACAAATGGCCAATTACCCTTCCTCTTGCTATAGGCATTCTCTCTCTCCCTTCTCTCCAGCAATAATGCCATTTGATTTCTTGCTCTGAGAACTAGAAAAGCCATTTCTGAGTAATGGGAAAATGTTCAAACATGGTTTTGCCATTAATATGTGTGTCATTATTGTGTATTTTTCTAATAGCTGTAATCAGCTCTCCTATTGCTCAAGAAATTATACATAAAATATGCGAGATAATATGCGACATATTTAAGTACTGTCTTGTGTCAGGGCCTGCTGACCTGCCTGTGGCCTGAGAGGAGGTCTTAGAAGAAAGGGTTAGACTAAGGAGCTATTGGTTATTATTGCTTATATAATTTTTCTGTCCCTTTCTCTAGCTGTATCAGAAAAGGTAAATCTGGAATTTCAAACCAGACCTTTATAGGGAGGTGTTTCATTACTTTCAGGTGCCATAGTAAATTGGTTTCATCAGATCTTGTTAACGCCAATACATTTCAAACTGCAAATATGCAAAACGCAGGAAAGGAGCGGGTGGGTGGCCATCAGGGGTCACATGGCTCCCTGCGGGTTGGGGGCTTTTCCGGCTGCAAGGCAAGACCATCCCTTCCTTCCTCCTCTTTTACAGCTCCCCAACTCTGGGGCTGCTTGCAACCATCTCGCTTCAGCCACGGCAGCAGCCAAAGCCTTTCCCTGGGCTGCGGAGGAAGGTTGTGCAGATGCATTAAGAAAGAGAAGAATAACTTATTGTTCGCTTTGGCCAGTGAAGCTAGCTCTTATTTGGGCTCTGCCCTGTCAGGCAATTAAAATGATGGATTCAAGCGTTTGATGTAAACTCTGTTACAAAGAAGGCACGCATGGGCTGATTTTTCCCAAATGGAGTAGGAATGAAAGAGAGGCCGGTTTTATTGCTCCTGCTCCCAGGTCCTACTCCTTCCCCAGACAGCTCTTCGGCCTCAAATCTTTTTTACTTCGTTTTCTCTCTGTGGTCTGTTCCCAGGGCGTCTTCTTCTGCCTGACCTCCTGATACCGCTCTCTGTCTATAGAAATCCTCCCTTTACCTAAGGCATTTCTCACCTGCCCGTGTGTCGCCTGTGTTTTCATGGGGGTTCCTTGGTTTGGTTCCTGGACCCCACAACATGATTTTGATGATGTCTCTCATTCAGGCGGGATGAAGGCTTGCTCTCAGGCAACCAGATTTCAGCCACGACAAGCCCGCAAGCACAGGTCTTGTTTAGAGTTGTGTTTACCTGAAAGCAGCAGGGATTGCTCATTTGTGTAGGAGGCGAATTTGAGCTCCCCGCCTGCCTACGCTGGCAAAAATAGAGGGTTTTAGGCTTTTTGTTTCTTATTCCCTCCTCTCCCCCATGCACTTAACACATTTGCTGGCATGCTTCTCTCCATCCTTTCTCCAAAGACTCCCCGCACACCCGCTCCTGGGAAGCCACCGGCCGCCCTCCATCCGTCTCTCCCAGCCTGCGCACCTTCCCCTCGGCCGCCCACCCTCAAGCCCCCCTCCCCACGTGCTGCCCATCCCACCCGTCACACCTTCGCCCGCACCCATCTCTGCTGGGCGGTTTGCTTACTCTTCTGCTCTTCAGTAATTACTCATTTCTGTTTTAAACCCCTCTGTAAACAGACATCCTCGTGGCGGGGTGCAGAGGCAGAGCATCGCAGGCTGAATACATTTTCACCTCCCCTGAAACCGTACTGAAAGCTCTACCCCTTTCCTCTCCGAATCAGTCACCAACGAAGTCCCAGCTGTATATCCTCCACAAACATACCACCAGCACTCCTCCTCCTCCCCCGGGGAGGCAGGCTGCCTAAACCGGGAATAATAATGCAAGAAAAAGTAGGTCATCTGCTGTCTGAGAACATGAAATACAAAATTCAGCTGCCGAGTGCTGGATGAGCACAAATAAGAAAGTTAAATGAGCTCTCAAATCAGACTGGTACAGAGCAGAAGTTTCCCTGAATTGGAACACGCAGAGGTTTTCTGGCCACCTCTCCGGCAGGGCTGGGGCAGAGCTGGCATCTCCCCGGCTTCTCCTGCCGACTGGACGCAGCAGCAAGGACTGTGTCACTGATCCGAGTTTGGAGGCACATAATTAGACCGCACGCTGCCGTTTTTCAGCATTGCCAAATGCTTTTTCTCAAAAAAATACCTTTTGTGGCTCTTTGCCTCTTAATTTTGCCTGGAAGCATTCTGTAGTATAACTTATTTTAAATGTGGCCAGAAGCCACTGAATTTTCCTATGCCAAAACAGGGACAGGAAAGAATATGCCATACACATGAATTACAGTTCTTCTATTCCAGTACCATCTCTCCTGGGTTTATATGCTTCTGAGAAATGGAGAAAAATGATGAAATGGTCAGAAATAGAATAATCTGTTCACCAAGAACGAGTCTTTCTAGCTGCCATTACTTGGTGGGGACTTATGCCCTAAAGCTTGAAGCTTTATTGAGGTGCATGTGCAAAGGGCTGGAGAAAATTGTGCTGCCTTTGACAAGGCTTTGATTTTATGGCCAGGCAGAATGAGCACAATGTCATCGTGTCTGGCCAAAGAGCCCCAATAATATTGAAAGACGTTATTATTAGTGAATCAGTGAGCACTTCTTGGCTGTTAGCCTGCCGCGAAGCTTCTGAAAAACATTTAATGGACTTCAGAGATGGATTTCCACTGCTGTGTGATCGGTGCCTGCCTTTCCCAGCCTCTTGCTCTCTGCCTGCTCTCCTTGATGCTCACTGTCCTTCTCCAGGCAGAGCAGGCGCGTTCCTCCACACCTCATCTTTGTGCCTCGCTCCCTCCGCAACCTTTTTTCTTTGCAATGTCCTCTGTGGTTTTTTGACTTTATACCAGACCCGTCTCCTTTTTTGAAATGCACGCTTTCTCCCTTTCATTGAGCTAAATCCCGAGGAAAAAAGGAACATCTGATGTGATGGTTCAGTGTTGTAACAGCTGAGGAGACGTGAACAGTGTAAATGATCAAAGATGAAAGGGGAAGAGAAGCAGTTGGTCCTCTTTTCATGCTTTCATCAAGAATGTATATAGCGTCTTTGACTTTGTATTTTCCTTGAGAATTTTGCAGAGAAATGTCAATAGCGTGAATGAAGTTCTTCTGTGCAAAGCAGGAGCTACAGGAGATAAAATAAATGCTTCCTGCATCAAACATTTGGCTGGAAGGTTGGTGATTCACAATTTTTACATTTTTTTTTAATCCTAAAGGAATGTAAGCACAAGGCACGCTCTAAGTAGAAACAATCCTAATGCGAGAATAATGCAATTCCCTGTGTCTTCAGAGATGGTCAATATGCTGTTCACTGCAGGTTGCCATAGAGATGCAATATTATTTTCTTAGCTCAGTGATGTGTACTGAATTCTAATACTTTTATAGGAGTGGCATAAGTTAATAAAAGTCTTTACGGTTCAAAAAAGGCTTTTCTTGCTCATCCTTCAAATAACATTTGAAATCGAGGGTTTGTCTAATGCACAGATTCCTCCAGTTTGACTAAAGTGTGGTGGCAGAATAACATGATTACATCTATGCAACTGCGTTTGAATGTTCTGCCACACGCTTTGACTTTGCTTATGAAGGATGCCGCTGTACAAAAATGCACTGGCTGCACTAAAATGGGGAGTGGGGAGAAAGGAGGAATGAGAGTGATGGAGGAAACAAATCTGTAGCTTCCCAGAACCAAAAATGCTTGCAGTTCCTTCCATGTGGCCTGAGACTAAACATGGCCAACCGCTTTCCAAAATCCCCCAAACAACATTCAGTTATGGATAGAAGTCTCAGCACTGCTCAGCAAGTGTCTTGGGTGCCAGCTTTGAAACTGCTTCCTAAAATTAGGAGTTAGTGGAAATAAAACCCACTGCTGCTGGAGCAGGTGGTCCAGGAGCCGGTGCCGTGCTCGGGCCAGGCCCCCACGCTGGCACGGACGATGTGGGAGTCAGCAGGGATGAGGCTGAGATGCAAAGCTCTGGTGGGGCTGCAGATGTCAAGTCCCCTTAGCCTCACCTCAATAAATAAGGAAGGAAGGAAATGGCCGTGGCTTGTCAGAGCCAGAGCTGTGGTTGGGATGTATTTCTGGTGGCAAATCTGAGCATGGGGAGTGTGCAGAAAGCTCAGACTGCTGAAGGAGCATCTCTGCGGTTTGGTTTTGTTTGTTTGCTGAGGAAGATATGATTTGTTTACTGAAATAAAGCACACTGGCCAAACATTAGGAGGCTATAGATATCTGTTGCTGAAACAGTGACTTACCCATTTGCTCGCCCCTTATGGAAATGTTGCTCACAGAAGTTCTCCAGACTGTTTTGCACCACTGCCATGATGGCTACCTGTGCCTGCAGCTGCTCGGGGCAGCAGACCTCGAGCTAAATAGTACTAAATACTGATATTTAACTTGTCAAGAGTGATTAGAAGAGGTATGAAAAAAAGTTTTATGTAACATTGAAGTCACTGACAGAGCCTGAAATGCTGAAACATTTCTTGGCAAGAAAAATCCGTACATCCCTGAGCAACTCTTTGCCCAGAAAACCACCAGTGTGTGGTTGTTGGCCCATTTCCTATGTTCTCCAGGGATGGAGGATGTTGCAGGGAAGGGGGTGCTGGGCCTTCCCTCTGGGTGAATGGCTGGTAGAACCTCCTTCCCGGCAGCCCACACATTTGTCCAGAGGCCAACTTGCCACGCGGAGGCTATGCTCGCCACCTGGCCAGTGCTCCACTGCGGCGCCGGGGATGCCACGGGGTGGGGACCCCCAGTGCCCGCGTACCCTGCCAGCGTGGTCGCTCCCTCCTACCCTCCCCGGGGAGAAGGGGGAACAGCTGAGTGTGGCGAGGAGCCTGAGCCCACCTGCCCTGGGCAGCTCACAGACACGAACAAGACCTTCGGCTCCCAGCCCTGGCCAAGGGGCAGCCCCATCTGCCCAGGCCGGGGTGTGACCTCCGGGAGGGACGGTGCTGCTGGCCGGGGAGGCAGTTTCCAGAGGTGGATGTGCCAGCACAGTAGTAAGCTGAATTCTCCCTTTGGAGCCCGTGAAGCGGGCGGCTGCTGGCGTCTCTGGATGAGTAACGTGCCAGGGGAAGGCTGGTGCATGCTGATGTTTATAAGGCTATTAAACAGCTCCATCTGAGCCTTCCTTGAAAGCCTGCCACGGCTGACCTCCTCGCTTAAGGGTAATGCTGAGGAGTGAGGTTGCAGAGGAAGATGAACTCCACATTTATCATTTTAAAATGGCACGCCCTGGCTAAGCACTATCCACACTCTAAAATCCAACCATTAGGCTTTCCAGGAGGTGTTCCCTGGGGCTATGATTTTATGATTCGCAGGGCCAGCCTGAAGCTGTTCCCTCCGGTTGCCACTTTTCCTTGTGAAGGACCTGCTTGTCGGTGCTGCCAGGGTGCTGAGGGCGCCGGATACTCTTGCTGCCTTCCCTGCGGCTCTGAGCTGGCTCAGGAACAACTCGATCGTGATCCAGGGCAGATAGCTCAAAGGGTGTGACATCTTCCACTGCTCCCTCCTCTGTGACTGGCATCAGCTGCCCCCAAGATACCTCTGGGACCCCACATGGCTTTCCTCAACCCTTGCGGGGTGACCTGCTTGGTGGCTCTCTCCCCGTGGTCTCCCGCTGGCTCTGAGCTGCCAGGGACGGGGGATGCTGCGGCAGGAAGGGGGGTGGTTCTGTGGGGTGCTGCACCAGGGACCTGCACTCAGCAGCATCCTCATGGTGGGAGCATCCCCTGGGCACTCCTGGGGGTCCCAGGGCCCCTTACCATCACTGTTGTGGTGTTTTGGGGAATGCCGCTCTGTGATCCTGTTCACACGAGCGTTCATTGTGCCATTTAGGTCACTGTGCTGCTTTTGTGTCCACTTACTCATTTTTCAACGTGTGCAACGATAAATAGCGTGTGACGGAGCCTTTGTACAGTCCCGGCCTGAGGGATGAAAAAGGTATTTCTCATTTTGCGTGGGAAGATCTGAATGCTTGGTAGAGGATTTTGCGTGGTGGGTTTTTAATGCCGTCAGGTCTGTCGGAGCGGGAGCCGCAGGGCTGGGGGTGCCGATCCCCCTTCAATGGCAGCGCTGGGGTGGCAGGTCCAGCCTGGGGCTGCGCTGCCCGTGCACACCCTGGTGCAAAAACTCCAGCATGGCTCTCGGCCAGGCTGTGCTGCTGCCAGGGCTGGCCCCAAGCACGATCCCAGGCGGAGATTTCTTCGGCAGAGTGCCGTCTCTCTCCCGTTCGTGGCAGGTGGATAAGGGCCCTTAAAACATGAGAGGGAAACGCAGCCAGAACATGAAGGCAAAGCACCCTGCCAGCAGGGATGCTGCCACGTCACACGATGTGCACGCTGCCCACAGATGTGCTAGCAAAGAGCCCGCAGCCCTTTCGGCCCCAAGGGAAAGCAGCACTGCCGTGTGCCCATAACATCTGGGCAGATGTCAGATCCTTCTTTGAATGCTTTCTTGAACTTGTGATCTATGCAGTTTTTACTGCGTTTTTTTAAATTAGATTAAGATAGAAAAGTTAGGTACAACCCGGCACAGCAGATTTGGGGTTTCCTGTACGTGGTTAATAATGTCTCTGCCATGGAGCTCAGTGCTCTGCATGATTTGTGAAGACTGGGAGTGTCCCACATCACACCGTGCCACAACCAGCTCTTGCTGCAGCCTGGCCCTGGGCTTTAAGACCATGCTGGCTGCTGTACAACTGCCCTGGTAGGGCCTGGGCCATTCCCTGCAGGCTAAAGGCAGCCTGGCCAAAAGAGAGGAGAAAATAAGTGTATTTTATTCAAGGTCACAGAAATGTTTCATGAGTTATGTCTCCCTCTCCTGTGTCCCAACCTATTGCTCTCTTCCCTTAGTCAAATTTTCTTTGAGGCACAGTCCACGCCCTTATCTGGGGTCCAGAGTATGCGTATGATGAAAGAAAATCTCTAGACCCCATCTGCAATGAAAAGTCAATGGAGAAGTTAGGTTTGTTTTTAATGTCTGAGTGTTCTTGGTCATGGGAGCATTATTTCACTCTATTAGAACTGCTGTCATTTGTTTATATACCAACTTACAATTCTCCTGTTATTTATTGGCAGGATCCTAAATGGTTAAAAGACTGGGCTTAGTCTAGACTGTAAATGTAGATATGATGGTAGGCTTCCTGTTTCTTTAAAAAGCCTTAATTTGTATCAGCTCATTTGACTTCCTTTGGAGATAATATCAGCCCACTACTTTTTACATAGGGAGTGAAATATTGGCAGTGCCTGGACACTGGTATTACTTCATATTGGATTGCAGAATTTGTTTACATTTTCTCTTGTGAAACCATCTGCTAAGAGGATTCTTGACCTTTTTTTGGTACTAATCTAATTTAAAAGGATGGGGCTTCACAAACTTGAAACCCCAAGGTGACAGTTGGCATGTCTTCTCCACAGGGAGTTACATTCAATAGTACTGCAAAGGGTTATTAAAACTGAAGTATTTTAGGAATGCAAACTCAGGCTTACAAGCCCCACATGATCTAGCAATGTATTTTTCTCCTTTGCAATGCACATTAGCAGAAGCCAGGGCTGTACTTTCCCCCCCTGGAGCCTGTGAAACATCCAGAAGCACCTCAGTGAGCACAAGGCACGCTGTGCCTGAGGAGCTTTACTATGGAAAGAGGTCCCTGATGAAGGATGCCCCAAGAGCAGGAGCATTCATTCTTGGGTGCATCACCCCCACTGACCAATTTGATTTTATTTTTCGAGTGAGCCCTTCTTTGGGACCCTTCTTTCACTGTACCAAGTGCCCTCACTTCTCACCATCTCTGTGGGCTTGCGAATGAGCTCAGTACCACACAGTGAGCTCTGGAAGCCCAGAGCAGGACTGTTTCATGGTGGATGGGTGTTCTAAAGTGCATGCTAAAGCCTGGGGTCTGTGCCAGGCATCGGGGGCCGTGGCTTGCCCCTGCCTGCTGTGCGGTGGGGCTGCTGGAGCCCAGCGAGGTCTGCGCTGCTGGGAAGTTGCTGCTGGGGATGACTGACAGAAGCTTAGGTCTGATTTTTTAAGCTGACTTAGCAGCATTCGCTCCAGTCCCCAGTGCGTGTCAATAAAATCAGTCAGGCCTTATATCTGACCTAAATCTGTGTGACTGCTGCAGAACTGGTACCCGCTCGCATCAAACGAGGGCTTGCACTGCTGCATCCACTGGAAATGTCCCAGATCAGCTCAGAAGCCTGAGCACTTGGTGCTTTAGATACTTGTGGACAGGATCCAGATGGCTTAAATCCTGGAGCGCCTGAGACTCGGCACCTTGGCTGCGGAGAATGATCCAACCTCCTGCTCTCCCAGTCTGTGTCTCCTGCAAACCATTCCCCGTGGTGTCCTCGGGGTGCGCGCCCGAAGATCTCCACGCTGACCCAGGAGTGTCCACGCTGGGCAGATGGGCACCTCTCCCACCTGAGGTTCTGTTGCTGTTCTTTGGGTAGGTGGCAGCTGAGCTCTGGTTAAGCCCACTGGGGAAAACTGGGTGAAGTTAAGAGCATCAGTCTTTTACCTGTGGGTTCAATAGGCAGAACAACGACGCAGGGAACAGAAAGCCTGGGTTTACCTTCAGAAGCCTTAATAAGACAAAACCCTTTGCCAGTAGGTAAGCGGGATAAGATCTCTGTAATTGCCTTCCTCCTTGTAGATCCAGCCACACATACACTGCAAAACAAGAGCAACCTACCCCAGTCCTAGGGCAAAACTGACAACTTCATATCAGTAATCTCTGCGGCTGTTTGGAAACACACCTAAATGCTGGCTTGACCTGTGGATTCGCAATCCAAACTAGAGCGCAGCACTGCTGTGTGGTGTTAAAATGGCCTAACGCTTTTCATTAAAGCATCACAATTTCTCTTTCTTTTGACTTTGCCAGTTTTCAACTGTTGGGCCAAAATTTTGCATACCAGGTGTCGACCTCAGGCTGAGAAAATCTGGAAAAATTCATCCAAAAGTATGCGTTCATTTGCAGGGACAAAGTATCAGGAGCATTCAGGTGAGCTGCCCATCCAAGAAACCCTGGTAGTGTTTTCTCTGAACAGCGCCTACCTCCCAGGACTGGGAGCAAGGTCTCCATCCCACCACGTGTCAGGGAGCAGCTTTCTGCCCGCCCCAGGGACAAGAACTCGAATGAGGACAAGTCCGTGCAGACACTCCTGTTCCAGCAGCTGAGATTGCCCAAGCGTGGTGGACACTTGCCTAACTCTGAGGCTCGACAGTGATCGAGTAAGTGCAACCCTGGGCACTCCCAGGACCCTGAAATGAAGGAGGAGAAGCTGGTTTTCCCTTCCTTTCACAGCCATGATGCAGTGCCAGAAGGAAGGCGCTGATCCTGGAGGAGATGCAGGATACGGCAAGCCAGGGGGTCAGACCAGTGCACTGATTTTGCTTTCAGGACTGCCAGAAAGAAAAAACTACTGTTCCTCATCCTGTCCTCCCTCCCCTGGGCAACATGTGCTGTAACCCTCGAAGGAGAAAACGGAAGGTGCAGACATTGAACCACGTTGCTACTCCCTGGTCCTGCCCCACCAGCAGCATCAAGCCCATGTCCTGCTTAACTCTTCACCCCCGTCCCCATGCTGGGGGAGGCAGATAGCTGCATTCAGGTGACAGAAAGGTGGCAGCTTTGAGCCTTCAGAAGCCAGGGAGCACCACATGTAGTGCCCAGCCACCTTCTCACCCTCTGACGTGCCCCCATGGTGCCAAAAGGCGATCACCTACCCCTTCCCTGAGCACCCAATCTGCAGCTGCTCTGCGTCATGGGGACTCAGCCAATTACCCAGAGCAGCGCTAGGGGTACGGAGGAGAGCAGGAGAGGTGCATTTCCTAATATAGAGGAAATCAATAGAGTTAAATCAAACTGGAAAGTTTGGATAGCATGGATAGTAGTTGAGCAATGAGCTCTTTTTTTGTTGTTGTTTCCTTTTTTCTTTCCTGTTTCCCTGTGACTGTGTCCCACCTACCATTCTGTGCATTGGGTTTTGGGAAACTTCAGTACTGCATCCAGGCAGAAGCAAAAGCAGGTACGGCCATGGCAGCTATGGGCTGTCATCAAGGGGTCAGCCCAAATGCCCACCACCAGAAAGTGGCAAAGATGCCGATCGTCTCAGAGGATATTGAGAAGACGCAGCACTAAAATCAATGTCTTCTTTCTCTGCATGGACACACACAGCCCTGCATGCGCTCCTGACTCCTTCCACTGTAGGCAAGGCTGCTCAGTACTACATTAAACCCAACTGGGGAAAAAGTGGGCCTTTTTTCCCCAGAAGGAGAGATCATTAGAGTGCCTGAGGGTTTGTTTTCAACACTGTGTGTGTTCTTGCCTTCCTCTCTGCTCCTTTTTGATCTCTTGTCAGCTTCTCAGGCTGCGCTCTCAGGCCAGCCCTGCTCATTCACACGTTCCTAGTTTATTGAATTACTGTGTTACTGGCAGTGAGGAAGTGCAATAGTCTCTTTTCTACCTGCTGCTAAGAGTGAATGCCAGAGGAGAGTGTGTGTGTGTATCTGTGGCCAGCAAAAGGGAAAAAAAACGTAACAAGCTCTGTTGCATGGAAAACATAAATTGTCTGAAACATTCTCTAAAACTGCACGGTAAATTACAGAATACACTGTGTAAGTAAGAGTGCGTAGGAGGGGGTTCCTACTAGAAAGACTATATATAGGGGAAATAATTTGTATTAATAAAAACATATTAATATTTTTTCTGTTTTTGGGGGGGCTGATTTGCTTACAGTTTCTAACTTGTTTCTGCTTCTGCAGAGGAACTCTCAGGCATAGATCCTGATCAACTCACTCTTTCCAGAGAGATCTCAAAGATTTCCTAGGACAATCCTGCTGTTTTTACTTATGCTGACCACAGCCTTTAGGCATCGCCCCCCACATCCCAGTGTAGCACCCACCCGCCTTAGTGCTCCCCCTCACTTGCTCTTTCCATCATTGTGGTCCTCAGCTTTGGGTCCAAGAGCTGTTAGGGGATGGTAAAAACAAAGCAGCTTATCAATTCCTTGACCACGCTTTAATAGCAGTGCTGATCACCAGAACTGAAATCGCTTTCCAAACGCAATTTAACTGCTGTGTATTGGCCGTGCTGTTGGCAGAGCGGTGGAGTGTCGGGCAGCCCTGACTCTGGAATTGAAATGATCAAACCAACTTTTGCTTTTAATCAGTTTCTAAATTGTTTCACTTTTGGGTCTCGGGGCTCCGTTCTCAGCCCAGCTGAGCTGTGAGCAGTGTCTGCCTGGGGCTGGTGGAAATTTCGATCACCACCACCTTGGCATAATGACAAAGAGGGCTGAGGAGGTGCAAAGCAATAAACCCAGGGCCTGCAGCTCCTTCCCTGGGGCTTTCTCCTGTCCATCTGCCTCTGCCTTGCTCTTCTCCACCACCACTCCTGGTGGCCAAAGCCTGCAGTGAAGGTGCACCCTGCTCTTGCCCTGATGCCCTCTCTGGAGATGAGATGAGATAACCCCATGTCCCCAGTGTGCATGGGGGGTAACCCCACTGGGACACCGTGGAGACTGCAGCTCACAGCCAAGGTGTAACCAAAGGTCCTTTGAAACTGTCCACAGAGATCTGCTCCCTCTGTGCCCATTGCAGCCCTGGCTTATTGGGATTGACAAAATCCAGCTCCTCTATCGTGTTTAACACTGCACTGGCCAAAGCTTTATGGCCAGGGAGCTGGAACAGATACTTGGTGATTTCTGCCACCGGTAGGGTTGTAAGTCTTTCTGGAAAGACATTACGGACAAGGGTTGGCTAGGTGAGATTTCTAGATCTTAAAAATGGTCAAGGGACAAATCCGGGTGGGATTTTGCAGTGAACCTTTTTAAGATCTCTTACTAAGTGCACCCCAGCTTAGATGTGTGTGTGTATATATATATAGGTATAACACAGAGCTATATACATAGAGGTACAACATATTGTATCTATGTAATGCATAATATACCTACATATATATATATATACGTAGAGTCATATACATAGAGGTATACCTACAGCCAGTACAAAGGAAGTGTAACCTGTGGTGTGATGTAAATGAGGAGGCAAAGGGGAAGATGACCTTTTGGTTACGCTGTTCTCCCAGCTGCCTGCAGTGAGCACCTTTCACTTCCATCTTGCGGGTTGCTTGCGTCTGTCTGAAAAGAAATTGAAAGCATATAATTGAAAAGCTGGTTGCTGGCTAGGTGAAATCTTTATGCCTGTCACCTCTGAACAAATAACTCAGCTTAAAAAACTAAACATGAAATGCTTTGGGAAAATTCTATTCTCAAAAATCGTATATTCTTTTAGGAACTAGTTTTTTGTAACAGGGAGTTGAAAATAATTGTAGGTAGAATTTAGATGATGATCTGATTTGTGGATGATAGTGAGAATTTGCTGGTGCAGGAATTAAATCCTTCAGACCAAAAATAATACTTAAAAAATAATAATAATAATCTGAAGCAAGAACATATATAAGGAATCCAGATAAAGGCTGGGATGAAAATCAGACCTCATGTTTGATGACTTCTTTAGACTTCTATCTTTTTAAGGCGAGAAGAGACTAATGAGTGCAATAGCAACTGGTAGCTCGCTCTTGGCCATTTTAAAGTATTGTCGAGCTCTGAAGCACTCCAATGAGATTTATTACATCTGCCAGAGTAATGTAAATGGATCCTCTGCTGAGGCTTTACGTGCCTGTGGCCTTCAGTGGAATATTTCTTTAGTTAACACGGCCATCAAATTGTTAATAGAGACAAAATGCTACCCAGTCAAAAGTAAACACTGTAAACTAGCTCAGCTATTGTTGAGAGATTTATTTGAAAACATGTAATTTATCAGTTAGGGACTATTTTGTTTTGGGTGATTTAGCACCCACAGCACGCTCCCTGATTCAGCAGGAAGATCGGTATCAGGAAAAGCTGTGTCTCGAAAAAAACAAATCAGATGAAACCTGATTGAAAACAAATCAGTCTTCATTTTTAAGCAGAAATTGCAAATATAGTAGAGGTTAATGTGACCAAGTACTGGACGCTGCTCTAAAAATAGGGAATTTGTGCTAAAGATGTATCTTGTCAGAGCTTTGGGATACGCTGAGGGAATTATGTTGTTGGTTCAAGACTTGCCAAATACTTTTCAGACAAATGTTGAAATTCTCAAGGGCCCTGTTAAACTCTCATCATTTCAAACACTGAAATTGCATACAGCAGAGTTGAAGGTGCCTTCAATCTGATGAGCCTCAGCTTCCTTTGGTCTAAAAATACCCTGGCTGGGGCCCCCCTCACCCAAAGCAGCGCTGCTCCCTCTCCCTGGCTGGGAGGGGGGAGATACACAGCAGTGCTGGGGGACAGGGGACACCTCGCTCTGCCCAGCAAGCAGAGAAGCCCAACTTGCAGCTCAGCCCTTCTCCTCTCCACAGGGAGACCCAGCACGGGGTTTAGGTCACATCAGTAGTTGGTGTCAGAAGGTGCTTTTGGTGGTATTGCAAGATCCCAGCTGTGCGTCATGAGCAGCCACTTCCCAAAAGAGGCCTAGGGTTGGAACAGACATATAGTCTTCTGAAATTATTTTCTGATGTGAATAGGTAGGGCTGAGGACAACCAGGAGGCTCCCCAGGCTTTCCTCCTGGGATCACCCAGGTCCCAGCCAGGCTGTGCCACCTCCGGCAGCTGGTCCCACGGACATCGCTCCATCCCCTCCTGGGCCATGGAGAACAGGAACAAGGCGCAGGCAAGACAGGCCAAGCAAAATACTTCTCATGGACATCTAGAGTCAGGGCAAGATCTCCTACTGTATTTCAGCTGCATGTCGTTAGGAACCCAGCACCTGAAACCTGTGGCATTTGCCAAGAATTGTACATATTGATTTGTGAGAAGACAGCTTCCGGGCTAGGCTGGATTTAACTTTATGCTGAAACCTTGATCCATTGATTTACCTTTGCACGTTAGAAAATATCACAGAACTTCCTTAACGATTTTTTTTTTGGTTGTTACATGCTTTGTGACAGATCTGTTGATCCCAGTAACAAACCAGATCCTGTAACCTCACAGTGGCTGGTCCACAAGCCCTGCATTTTTTTTCCTGTAAGTAAAACACCTGAATTGAGTTCCACTATATGATATGCTCTGACAAGGAGATTCCCATGGCAATCGAGTCATCTTGTGGATGGGCTTTTTTTTAACACACCCAATTCTGCTCTCAGATCACTGTTAAATGGTTGATAATGATGGAAGTTTGCATTAAAGTAATTTGCAAAGAGCACCATCCCAGCTACGAGTCAGCATGTGGGTGCCAGGGCATTTATTTCTGCTACTGTGTGAGACTGGTGCTTGGGACTGTATTTTCCAATATCTGTGAATGTTATTTTCTTTGACATTTTCAGTAAGTGGACCAGAACATTGCGTAGACTTAGGGAGAGGAAATCTGTAGGAAGTCATTTTCCTCCAGTACCGCTGCAGAAGTATCTTTCTTCCTTATGTCAGCTTCATTCAAAGCACTGACAAGAAAGAACTTCATTACTGTTCCTCAGATGGCAGCTGCTAATACTGAAATAAATAAATAAATAAATAAAGGAGAAATACCTATTGTATTTGCTAACTCAGTGCATATGAGTTATGGCAGCAACCCGCTGTGGGGTGCCTGCCCTCGGTTGAATGGCACAGTTACGGCTCCGGTGCTCTTTCCTCACTTCATCCCTGTGAAGCCCTCAAAGGTTTTTTCCTCCAGCCTTCTGATAATTTAAGACGCCACTCATTTTTTTTTTCTCTACTCACGTGTATCCTTTTTACTTCTGCCAATGTTTCTGGCAGGACACGTATGTAGGCAGGTAAATTTGCTTCACGTATTTATGCTCTGCATTGCAGCCCTGGTACATGCCTGACAGTTGCCTGTGTATGGGAATACGGTCTCCTGTGCCCTGTGCTAAATATGAGGCTGGCACCGTGTCTCAGTCGCATCCAAACAGCTGCCCTTGGAATCAGGATGTTTTACTGATGAGATGTTTATATGGGTGCTCATTATTATGGTATGCTAAGTGCTCATTTTGATTAACATTTATTTTAATATCACAACTTTGATTGTTTATGATACAAAGCTTGGAACAGATAACCAGATTTATTTAAATCATTTTTGTGTGTGTAATGTTTAGGTTCCCCCTGTTTATTAAATACAGTAATTGGAGTTGATGTCACTGAATCATCTTTGTTCTTAAGCTTTGTTTGTCTTTTAAAAAGAGCAAACACATCTTCTTCAAGCTTTAACTAAATGTGAAACATTTTGCCCCAAAGGGGAAGCATCACAAATGAGGATGAAATAGAACCAGAGTTCTACAACAGAAACTGTTAGGCGCTGTAAGTATCATTAACACCATAAACTACCTGCTTTTGGCTGAGGACTCTGATAGCGCAGAGAAGTCGGGGGCTGGTGGGGCTGTCTGTCCCGGGCAGGTCACATTCCTGTGCCTGACCCTCCTGGCAGAGCTGAATTTGTGTCTCGTCACTGGGTCGCCTGTTCTGCAGTGGCTGAGAGGCAGCAGGTCCACAGGATCTGTCTGCACTTTGAATTAAAACAGCTGCTCTGCCTCCTGTGAACACCCACAGTGGGAGCAGGCTCCTGCGTGGTCCACCAGCCTGCAGAGCCCGCCGAGCAGGGTGTCCATGGACTGGCCTCTTCTGAATGTTATTTAACCAATTTATTGCATTAGGAGGGATACATGAGTCTTGACAGGAGAGATGTGAGACCCCTCATCGCTTCTGTTTGACTTGTTGCGGTGGCAAGGAGCTGCAGCAGCTATCTCCAGGCTGAGATGATTGACTAGAAGTGATTTTTCACCAGGTGACATTTGCAATAATTACACGGTGCTTTGCTTGCTCGGGAGGAAATAATCAGCACGACCTTCAAAAGGCTCTGCGGAAAGCGGCTCTTGTAAAATCCATTATTTGAACCTCCTCCTGCCACGGCAGCTCCTGGCAGGGCTGGGAAAGGAGGGGAGGGTCCTGTGCGTGTGGAGACTGCTGCTGGCCGCGGGACAGGCGAGCGCAGAGCCAGGCGGGACAAGTGGTAAACTCGAGGGAAATCAGATTTCCTTCTGAAATCCTGCGGATTCTCAACATCTGCCTCTCTCTGCCAGGCTGCAGGTGGTGGGGAAAAAATCAAAACAAGTGGCTGGGGGAGCAGATCTGCTGCACAGGCTGGGGCAAGGCTGCGGGTCCGATCCCCCTGCTCCAGCCCGGGGAAGAAAGTCCTTCAGGTAGCCCCTTATCTCAGATTTTACAGCGGCATGTGAGACAAGTAATTACCTCATATGCTTTTCTGCCCCAAGGACAGCACTTTCCTCGTGCTTCCCTCGTGCTGTGGCACTAACAAATGACTCCTTTGCACCATGGCAGAACTGGGGAGGTTGCTGGAAAGCTCGTGCTGGTCCCAGCTGAAAATATAGCCTGGGTTGTCTGTTGAAGTGCCAGCCTTCCGGGTCACTTTGTTGGGATTTCAACAGGGCATTGGCTGCCTAAACACCTCGTAAAGAAATAAAGGGTTCTAGGAGGCTTTTAATCCTGTCTGCTTCTCCCAACAGCTGTCCAGATGCCTGCTGTGAAAAGCATCCCCACGCCAGGCTCCCCTCTCCCGTAACGCTGGTCTGCAGAGATAGAGATGTCGGTCCGCAAGTGCTGGGTCCAAAGGAAGCTGCTTTGAACCCAGGAAAGCCACCACGTATGCCAGCCCAGGTTTCAATTTCCTGAACTCAGACCTTTTTCAAACGGGGTGACGCCACCCAAAACTAGAGCTCCATTGCTAACTGACTTACTGATCAGCCTAGCAGAAACAGCAAGCAACAAAGCCACCCAATATCAATACTTTTTCTAACATCCCCACACCCACCTTCTCTCCGTCAAGCTGAGACCAGCCTGAACTGTTTAGAATGGGAATTCTTTTCAGTGAAATTGTACTTATTCTCAAAAAAAAAAAAAAAAGAAAGAATCTGAACAGACTTTAAATAAACAAATACATAAATAATCATTCTCAAGCTGAGAGAAAGCTGGGAGAATGACTCGTTTTTGGTTGATCCTGAAAAGGAAGCCAGAAGTCTTGTCTACCGTTCCAGCCAGTAAAACATGCTGTCTCATCAAAGGAATCTAATTAGCTTTTTGTTTAGAAGGGTGTTGCTAAATAAGTTGTGTGAGCATGGCGGCAGGGCAGCCTGGTGCTGGTCCAGGACCCCCCTGCTCTCTCGGGACAGGTCCCAGCCTCAGCCTCCCAGGCCAGATGCTGGGAAGGGAGCCCGTGGCACAGCGCTTGACAGAGAGGGGACATCACTTTGGCTTGCCAGCTGTTCAGAAGAAAGCAGAGTCGCTTTGGGCCTCTCCTGGGCTTTACACGCGCTGCGGGAATCCCTGGTGCCAGTGCAGGGCTGTGCGACACCGCGGGAGTCGCCGCTGGGTCGCTGAGCAGTGCTGGCACCTCATTTTGCCAAACCTGGCCACCAAGTCACCCCAGCTAACGGCAGGTGAGGGGTGCTGGGTTAGAGATGTGGCCAAGGCACAGTGTTATTTCTGCAGCGCCCATCCCCAGAGGCACCCTTCCAGGGGTAGAGCTGCCGGCTGCGCGAGGGCCAGCAGCTCGGGTAGGGGTTTACAGGCACATTTCTGTCTCGCCTTGTCTTCTCGGCAGCGATGAGAGGAAGTTCTGCACTGTGCTGGAGGTGTTTCTCTTTTCTTAGCTCTCCAGAGAGCACCGGCTGCGCTTCCTTACAGCTGCCCTGTGCAAAAGGTGGCTGTGTCCAGTGGGAGACCCCCCCAGCTGAGCCTGGGATGTGCCCTCTCTGCCGCCTGGGGAGCGAGTCCTCCTTCCTAGGGACCGTGCAGACTTTCTTCCACTTTAGGCTCTGCTTCAGCGAAGAGACCCCAACAGGCCAGAAGAGTTGCCCTGCAGGTAGTGCAGAGCCCGTGTCGGTGTCCCCCTGGTGCCCAGTGTCCCCATTAGGGAGATACTGCCCGTCGTTTCCCGAGGAGCGCACCCTGGTAAGGCGCTGGAGGAGGTCTGCCGGCGTGCCAGTGCTTGGAGTTAAACTCCCCGCACCTTCTGAACCGGAGCCCAACCATCTGCCGTGCAACTGTGGGCTGGTCGGAGAGCTGCTGGTGACTCAGTGGAGGAAGCCGAGGCACGGGCGGTCTATTTTTAGCTGTCAGTAAATGTACTAAAGTGGCTTACTGCTGAGTTGAAGAAAGGACGGACAATCCCTGCTTGCCCTATTTAGGGAATAAATGTGAAATACTTACGGCCGTTCCTAGAGCCTAAATTATAGGTGCTGCTGGGGAGAGGGGTGCTGGGGAGAGAAGCCTCCGGCTGTCCCTCTGCGTGGCGCAGGACAGGCTCTGCTTTGCTGCGGCAGCAGCAACCCGAAAAGGCAGCCGGCACGTCTGCAGGAAGAGAAGAGGAGGGGGAACGTGGGCGCACACCTGGAAGCGTGCTGCACCTACCCCGGGTGTCACCTCTGCTCGGCCCTTCTTCACAAGGCTGCAAATACGCAACGGGCAGCAACGAACCCAAGGGGACTGTTAAGCTTTTCTTTTACAAAGGGGAGCAGTAAGAAAGAAAACTATGAAACAAACTTTGCAATTTTATATATATTAAATAAAGTATAATAAACATATATAAAATAATAATCGATGTATGCAACATATATATGCAAAAAGCTTCTGTTCACCTTGTATCAGAATACGAGAAGATATTCCGGGAGACTAAAAGCTTGCAGATTCACAGCCAACAAAGACATTTTACTCCACCGGCAGAGAATTAGACTGCAGATGCAGCAAACATCAAGAGTACAGTAAGGCTGCAAGAAGGATGAGCCATTAGTGTGTATGAAAGGACACACATGGAGATATTAGTCAATTTTATCAAATCCCCTTTCTGCCTGAAATGTCTTCTGTTACTGTCGATAGTAACAGAAGTAGCTCTGTAACTTTGATTGAAAAGGAGAAGAAAGAAGTCACTTTTCTTTGTACGTGGCCTTGCCTGTGCCACGCTGGCGCAGTTCCTCCTCTGGTCTTTGTTGTCAAGGCTTCCACACGACAGAGGAGGGAGAAGCCTTTCAGATGGGGGAAGAGCCGACATGCCGGGGGAGGATGTTGGCAGGGATGAAGTGCCATCCCCGCTACTGCCATAAAGCTGCTTTGGGAAATGGGCTGGCCAGGGCGGTTGCCAGGATAAGATGCCATGAAGGAGTGACGGGACTAGTATGGGAAATGAGCCAGCCCTGAGGGAGGGCAGCAAAGGGGTCTCGGCAGGGCACTGGCATGAGGGTGTCTGGGGCTACACGAGGATCTTCCTTCAGGAGGAGTTTGCCTGATGGGAGCTGAGGCAGAAACTGGGTGAGACACTTGAGATTTGGTCTGTGGATTGTTGCTGCCGTTGCATCTGTTCTCTAAAAGGAGACTAAGAAAGCCTATTCCACCTCCATCTGTCAATGGCAGTGGGAAAGGCTGCTCTGCCGCAGGCACTGCTGCTCCTTAAAAGCTTCCAAATGCTCCTCCGCTGAGATGTTGCTGAGGTTTATTTCCTTGCCGTGGCTGTGGCCACAGAGCAGTGTGATGGGCTCACAGCGGTAAGAGGCAAAGCATCTGTACTGAAAAGACTTCAGAACGGTAACATGATTCCATACACCTAAAAAAAAAAAAAGCTGGTGGAGAATAGAAAGGATGAACAACCCCTAAAATGGAAAAGAAAGAGGATAAACAGCCTCTTGGGTCTTACTTATTATTTTCTAAGCATTAACAGTGAGTAATTGAGATTTAGGGGAATCTGTGCAGTGACCAATATTCTAGGAGGGTGTTAATTAAAAAAATGAATTTTCTCTTTGGCGCTGTTATGTGCTGGAGCAGCAGGGGTGGCCCGTTGGCTCTCCAAGAATATTCACACGCAGTCACTTGCGAGGCAATGGCTTGTGGCTTTGCCTAGCAGGTGCTTGTGACCCACCCTTGACAGTGTCCTTGCAGGCAGAGGAGCGGATGGGCAGATTGCTCGGGGCTGCTGCCCTGCCTGCGCCTGAAGACGAGGTGTCCGAAGGCAGCGCTGCAGGCAGCAGGGGGGAATCAGCCACGTCCAACCCCACGCCACACTCCTGGGACTCGCACCGCTGACGTTCAGCACGGCATCCTCACCTGCGGGGCTGGAAGAACAGGGCTTCTTTGTCTGCTGCGGCAGAGCAAAACACAGGAGCTACGGAGATATAATACTTTGCGTTCTCCTTATTCTACCGTTGGTGTGAATGTTGGTGAGAAACTGAAGACTGAATGTTTAAAAGTGTACTCTGCATGGGAGGCATTAGAGCCTACGTGGGTTTGGTGGCTGAATCACCTGACAATAGTCTCCTTAACTTGCTGGGCCAGGAGCAGTCATATCTCTAGGAACGTTGCATAATAAAAAATCAATATTAAAATTAATACTCTTAAGTTTTCCCTGCAGAGGCACTGTCTGGGGTTGCATTTCCCTGCGGCTGGTCTTTAATCACCAGATGTTCCTCACAGAGAGCTGCAGCCTCTGCTCACTTTGCGTTTCGGAAGCACCAGCCCAAGGCTGGTGGAGGTGAGGTACCAGCACTAAGGAATCTTGCTCCGCTGTGAAACCCTGCATTTATAACACACTGATTCCTTCTTTCTGAAAGCAGCCTTGCCATTGTCTTCTTACCGTGGCTGTAGAAGACACGGTGCTGGATGTGAGCTGCAGTGCCCAGCCTGGCGCTCCCTCCGTGTGCTGCTGGAGGCGGCAGCACCGGTGCCAGCTCATAGAACCCAGTGGCCACGGCTGTCTCGGAGGCACCGCTCCCTTCCCTCCTGCACGTCTGGGGCATTTGGTCTTCGAAGTGTGTGGGGCTGCTCTGCAGGAGACACTGACTGATTTTTCCTGGGTGGCTGCTCAAACCAGGATTATTAGAATGTTTGCATTTTTATGGACTGAGTTCAATCCTCAGCTCTGACTGCCTATACTCTTTATTCCTTGCTGGATCCTGAATTAAAAAAGATTTCCCTTTCGTTTTGCATTGGAAGAAATAGAACATTGGTAAGAGCAGTGCTTCTGGTCAGTGGAGATGGGGGAGATGCTCCCTCCTCTGCTGCTGCTGCATCTCTCCTGCCTTCACTCCGGTTTCCACCTGTGCACAATCAGAGAGAGGGCTGTGAAACACCCCGGCACACCGCGGTGGAAATGTCTTCCTCTCTGGGTCTTCAGTGACTTTGGATGGAGGTCTTGAGTTATTCCAGTGCTGGACATTGCACAGCACAGCCTTTTCTGTGCTGATATGTCAGTTCTTGCCTGAGATCCAGAAAGATCATCACACATCACGTTACCCCTAGAACCTGTTTTTAGGGTATTTTTGGCTTTGAATCACTCAGTTATATAATTTGGCTCTTCTCTTGCTCTTGTAATGAATTTGCACAGTCTGGGGTCTCTTGCACTGGGATATTCTCACTGATGCTTTCCTCTGGCTTTAGCTTTGCACAGTTTTACATACATAAAATTTTTCACAAAGCTGCCTGCTACTACAGGCAATAATTGTTCTGGTGTGTATGAACGCTGTTTGCCACACCAGAGAAATTCAGAGGGTATCTGTTTACTGTTAAAATGTGGTGTTTGGTTGGTTCTGGCCATTTCCTTTTAATGGGTTTTGTTGTGGAGGAGGGATCAGTTGTCCAACTGTTGACTTTGTAGTTAACAGGTCCCTGTCTTAGACCTGGGTGTTCTGTTGCAAAGCGGTTGCTTGTGGATCGTTCCCACTTCCCTTCCATCTTTAGACATTAATTTCCATCTATAACTCTGAATAGCAGCATTTTATTCAATTATTTTTCTTCTGTTATGTGGGAAAACAATTTTTTGTTGGTCCGACCACTCATACTTTGAAACATTTTTCCTTGTTTTCATTGTATTGTTGTATCTTGGCTGAGCCACTGTGGCTCATCGGCTTTAATTGGTGAGAAAGCACTGGGTGTGTTTGCTTTTCCCTGAAAACCATTTTCTGCTCCATAACAAATTTTAAAGGGCTATAAAATGCATTAATAGCCTGCCCAAATGCAGCTGGTGCTGAAGAGAGCAGGGGAAGGGGCTGCTGAACCTACTGCCCTCCTCCCACTCTCTGAAGGCACCGCATGCATTTTTGAGGCTGGAAATGCTCATTTGATGAGTAACCCAGTGAGAAGCTCGTCCTCTGCTTATCAGTGGGATTTCTGCTTGGAAAGGGAGATAGAGTATCATCTTCAGGAGCAGGTAGAAGCTGCTTTTCCCCTGGCAGCCCCTCCGCAGCTCCCACCGCAGGGATGGGGGACCAGCAGGACTGCCTGGAAGGGAGCAGGAGTTTCCCCAGGGAGGCCGGTGGAGACACAATATGATTTCAGTCCTCCTGGGGTTTAAAGGAATAGAATTTGGCTTTTTTTTTTTATTATTTGGCCATCACTGAGCCTCTGGTGCTGCTGGTTGTGCCCTGAGCAGCACCAAACTGCTTCTTAAAGCAGTGCAGCCAGGGGAGGGAAGATTCACTCCTCACCCTCAGCTAGGTTTCCTCTCTCCCACACTGCTACAGCCCCATGAGCCCCCACAGGTGTGCTCAGGTTGGCTCTGGACTGGGTTGTGCCCAGGGCCAGCCCTCCACAGGCAACCTGCCTGCTGCTGCGGTGGGGCAGGAGTTGGGGGCAACGGTGCAGGAGGAAGAAGCTGGCATACGCCTTGTAGCAGGGACAGTGCTCATTTTTTGAGCCTCTCTGCTGGAGACACAGGGATTTCCTTCTGAAGGAGAGCTTAAAATAGAAGGTTTGGACTCCTGGTTTAATGGACTATGGATGAGCACCTTCAGCAGCTTTGGTGTCGCCTGCTCTGAGCTGAATTCTCTTTCGTAGACCGAGCCTAGCCCTGTATGACCGCAGCTCCGTCTTTCCCGCCGACTGATTTCTTTCCATAAATGTTTACGTACAAATATTAAAGTTGAAGTGAGTGGAAAGATCAGTGCCTTTAATGCTTTCCTCTGGGATGCTGCTGAAGAAAAGCTTCAGCCCCTGCACACCTTTCCCTCCCACTGCAGGAGACCCACATCTTTCCCGGGCAGGGCTACAGTGGTCTCTTGGTGTTTCCTTACTGATTTGTCCTAGAACCAAAGTCTTCCTTATGTTCTTGAATGCTCTGTCTTCTGAGGGACTTTCGGGGCTCTCAATTACAAATTTGTTTCAAAATATTACTTAGACTGTTAAATGGTGAAAATAGCAAAGAAAAGGCTCCAGTTGACTCTGTCTTTGCATTTCTTAAGTGCGACTTGCAGGAATAAAACCCTGTAAGGACTCATCTGGATCTATTGAGTTGGGACCCAGGCTGTCCAGCTTTCACAGCCCTGGAGGCTGATGCAGTGGGTCTGCAGAGTGGTGCAAGTGTAGGGCTAAGGACCAAGGCAGATGTAAGTTCATCAGGAGGGGACAGAGAGAAACCCTGCAGCTGCTGGGCCACCAGCAGGATGGCCCGGGTACAATAGAGCAGAATATGAATGTATACTTTGGGAGGAGATCAGCTGAGAAAGCCCGAGTTGTCCCTGTACGTTCCTTGCAGAAGGAAAGGTTCACTTGCAGGAGTCACAGCTGGGGTCCAGTGTGCAAGGTGTTCATCGTTGCCATGATGCGCACCCTTCATCTCTTGACCTGCCAGAAGCCCAGGCGAACGGTAGCTCGGCATTCATGCTGGCTAAGTGGCAGCCACAATTAACGTACCTCTGTGTAATTACAGTGCAGCACCTGGCCGTGCCTATGAGGGTTGAGCAGAAGCCAAGCCGTGTGGGTGGAGGGTTTCCCCAGAGGCCCTGGCGAATGCAGGGTTGGGCGATGGATTGATTACAGCTGTGTGTGAGGAGTTTTAAAAATAGCTCTCCAGCTTTCCAGAGGAATGTATTTGTTATGGAGTCACTGAAAGGCTGTAGTAAGAGACCCAGGAGCGAGCAGCCGCTGGGAGCAAGCCAAGAGACAGGGCTTCTTCTGGGCACGGTGCTCCCTGGAAAGGCAGACTTGGGCTGCCGAGCAAGGAACCTGCTCCTGTTTGTTTGCTCTCTGTGTTCAGGGAAACAAGATTCTGTGTACGTTTTGTACGATAAATAAACATCTCTGCACCAAGGAAATGCTTGACTCTTATCATCCGTTGTATTGTAGTGGAAACAACCTGGCAAGACCCCACGTATTGGCTAATCCTCGGGCCAGATGGAGGTAACAATATGTTTAAAATGGTAATTAACTACTTCATTACATGTCTGATTCTCTGTTTTTAAACAAATTGCTAAGAAGTCTTGTTCAAAAAATACGTTTCCTAGTGCATTCTGGACGACCATGTGAACCCACAAGATCTCAGCCTTAACAGCAAAATTGTTAAATTGGGTGTAACAGAAGAGCTAATCACTAACATGCGGGAAGCGTGAGCCAAAAAGTTGCAGAGCGACAAGGAGTGTGGCAGGGAACTGAAATAAGGGACACACACACCATTATTCTGCGAGAAAAAGACAGTGCTCAGAGGTTTCCATCTTTTACATACACAGTGATCATAAATAACTCTTTGTGACGGTGATGCATGAGGATGAAAGGGGACTCCCATGGGGGTGGGCTTAGCGCACAGATTCAGGTGAATGTTTTCCCAAAGAAGTTCCCTAAAAATACATGGGATGGGAGAGAAGGAAGCAGTGACATTCAGGTTGGTTAGGGCAGAAAACTTGTTTGACTTCAATGGGAAGGATCACAATCCCTTAAGAAGGAGTGAACTAGGAGCAAGGGTTATGGTGAGGCAACAAAAGGATCCAGTGTGCAGAGGGAGGAGATCACAGAGGCCAGGCCAGAGGAGGTCTTGGTACAGCATCATGGAGCTGCAGGGTTTTGTAATCTCAGGGCCATGATAAATTCCAGTAAGTGTAGATTTAGCAGCGCAGGGGAGCAGAAACATCATCTGTGCGTGCAGTGAAAGGTAGGTTAGTCCTAATCAGAGGGAAAGCTTGCTGAGAGGGAGGAGAGTGGATTCAGGGCTGTGGTTTACCCTGCATAAATCCATGGAGTTGCACCAGTGTGTGTGAAAGATCTGTTTGGGGGCTTTGGAGGCATTTGTTGTAGGAGAAGTTGTTTTTTATTTCAGGGTTGAGTTTGCAGGGGTGGTCACAAGGAAAATAACTTTAACTTGCAAGCAGTAGGGGTTTGCCTGGGTGTCTCCGAGAGACAAGAGCTCTCACAGTGTGCTCCTGAACATGGGCTTGCAGACAATAACCTCATCCTTTGGCCAGATCCATGCTGTGATTTTGCCTGCAGAGTTACATCTGCTCAGGGGACAACATTTTTATATATATAGCCACATAGACTAGATGCAGGCAAGGTGTCGGGGGGTCTGAAAGCTTTCTGCCTGCCCTTGGGCAACTCCGTCAGCTGAAAAATTCTTCCTGTTGGTGCATCTCCATCTCACATCCCAGAAGCTGGCTGGGAAAGCCATGGCAGCAAAACATCCGTGCCATAAACTGCACATCCTTCCAGCGGCACCAGCCTGGAGCTTTTATTTAGTCTCGTATCTCAGGCAGCAGATTTGCCTACTGTGACGAGACACGTGGAGGAAAGGGTTTCTTGCAGTTACAAGAAAATGGTCTTCGGCAAACAGCTTCCAGACCTGCTCTTGGGAAGAGTCGATCTGTAAGGCAGAAGGAACAAAATTCTTCCAAAGAAGAGATGACTTCAGAGTCTTGTATGATCAAGTGGTACAGAGACGTGACTGCTTCTTCTCAGGTTGAGCCTTGGCTCCCGTTTCCTGGAATAACTGCAGGCATGGAGGTCTGAGTGCTCCGAACTTGATGACATCACCTTTTAGGCTATAAATCAGCATTGTCCTCAGCACAGCGTTAACTTTGTTTTGAGAAGAGCCTTTGAGCTGTCTCTGAGCTATACAAATATTGCAGAATTTTTTATTTTATTTTTTTTTTAATTTGAAAAAGGCACTTTTTAACATTTGCTGCTTCAAAATCAGTTTGAAGTTTGAGACTGTGGTAGGATATGTTTCTCTCTTTCAAGGCTTTCTCCACCTTCTTCCCATAGCTTGGTAGGTGTCAGGGGAGCATGAACACAACCTTGGGGTCTGTTTGCTCCCACAAACGCTGACAAGAAGCCAGCATTATTGGGTGAACGAGAACCCCTGAGGCTTCCCCCTCCCAATCTGTCCTTCCTCACCTTGTCCTTGAGCACCCAAGGAAAGGAACACGTGGGAAGCACACTCAGGTGAACAGGGAAGGAAAATAGCGTAATATATAATTTTAAGTCATGGGTTAGGCAGTCCCAGGGCAGTTAACCCACCCTGCATTTCCCTATCCAATGGCACTTCTTCCCTAAGAACCAGCTTGTTGATCAGACACCTGACAGGTTGGGCAGCAGTGCTCTGCCTAACCTCAAAATAGTGGTGATGACAAGGAAAAGAAGAATAGGAAGGACAAGTTTACTTCGGGTGTATCAGTGACTAGGCACAGCATATTTTGGAAGCATTGCAGCAAGGTGGGTTTTGAGAAGGAGTTTGAAGGCAAATATGATAGCTGCTGGGTGTGTTTTTCTGGAGTGGCCTTCACCTCAATCATTTTTATGGGGAAAAAAGGGTAAAAATGGAGATAAAAATAGAGACTCTAGACTGATTAAGCAGCAAGACGCTTGTTGTGTTGCCTCAGATCCCTGAAAGGACAGGAAGAGAAAAACCCGTACAGTAGAAGTGTTGCTTAAAAAAACAATTCCTTTCACGTTATTTCGCATTATCCGAAATTTTCCATTGCTGCCTTTAGTTACATAGAGGCCTTTCATACACCCAGGTCTGTTGATCTCTGATAAAATTGCACAAAGGAGGCAGCTCATTAACTCTCGCTTTTGCACTGAGCATGTTTTGATGTGCAGATCGCTGACAGCACAAAAAAATCCTTTCTGGCTGTGTAGGTAGGGATAATAGCGGTATTGACAGTGTTGTACCTGCTGCAGGCAAAACACAGGGGATTCTCCGTCTCCTCGGCATTTCATCTGAGGAGTAATGACCAGGGAACGTGAAGAGTGATTGTAGAGTTGAACCTAACACAAAGCGCTCCCATGAAACCCCCCTTGCCAAAATGATGATACAGTTCCTGTAATTCAACACTCATTACAGTGTCTCAAGTCAGACCCTTGAAATAAACACTTACTTTTAAAAATTCCTGCCATTACCAGCCTGTTATTGATTAAAATAATGATACCTTTCATTTTTCATAAAAGTTTTCAAGCTCTCTTGTGTACAGAAAGCTTCTCAAACATTTAACAATTCCGGGCATGAATGGTTTATCTGAAGATTTTCCTTGCAACGCTGGAGACTACAAACAAAGCACTGTTGTGTTAGCGTGGGGAGGCAGAGAGCAAAACTAACCAAAATACTGCAGTTATCTAAACTGACTGGAATTAAATAGCATAAATGAGAAGAGAGTTACATTTAATGTATCATTTTTTAACTAGAGGATGTTAGACATCAAAGCTGGGATCTTTTAAAAGAGAAATTGTTGGCAGCACTTGTAAGTGTGTGCATGATGGGCACGCAACTTTGTGGTTTTGCTTTGATATCTTTCTCTCTGCTCTGAAATCATAAAGAATCATGGAGAGAGGTAAAATGACTCCATTAGAGCTAAATGCTGGTGTTCACTAATGGAACAAAGATAAAAATCAAACAACAAATGCATTACTGTGATGGCTTGGCTGCTTCAGCATCTTAGCTAGTGTTCTTCTCTTTCCCTAAACTAGGAGAAGGTGGTTTCAGGCTCTGTTTAAGGTGGGACCAGTCTTGCCTCTGTAGGGAAACATGACAGCTGCACACTGGGGTGCAGAGATAACGAGTGGCTTGGCCCGTTTGGGATGGATGGTGCTGAGCCAGACCTAATCCACCACTCCAGATCCGCTGGGCCAGGACAGCCCGTGGGTCTACCCTCCCCTCTCCCATGCGCTGACCCAAACCCACTCAAGCACCTGCCCCGGCACTGTGTGTGCCAAGGATGTGCTCCCACAGGCAGTGATGCTGGTAAGGGACATCCCCCATAGCAGGGAATCGGTGAGTGCACAGAGACCTTTCCCAGTTCCCCAAAATTCCTCGGGCCGTGCTGGTGGCGCAGCTCTCTGAACACAGCAGGGGAAGGAGCTGCTTTGCTCCTGCTCACGCTGCGTGCCAGCCCCAACGCAGCCACAACAGCTTGCGGAGACGGACAGCAACGGTCCGTATCTGCGCAGCCCAAGTGGTCCAAGAAATTTGGTCTCTCCATGAATGGTGGCTGAAATTAGACCTGAGGAAAGTTCATCTTTAATGTCAAGTGGCGCCGTTTCATTAGGCAGATTTTTCAGAGCTGCAGCCAAATCAGTCCAGTGCTGCTTAATTGCTTAATATGAAAAATCATGGCTTTTGCCAACTGCTTGCCTAATTATGTATTTTATTCATTGTAAACATCAGCTCTGAGAGGATGGAAGGGAGGCCGCTCAGGGTTTCCACAGCCAATCTGATGGGCTCGAGTACAGCAGCCGTCTCTGAAGCTATATTTAGCTGGGTCTCACTGATGTGGCTGAAATGGACCTCCAAGAAGTTGTCTTTTATACCCCACCCTTCAAAATGAGACCCCCTTCACCATTTATTCTTGTGTTTCTGAAGCTATTATAAAAAGTTATTCATCTCATCTCCTTAGGACTTGCATATTTTCACAAAATATAGCTTGGCCTCTTTCCATGTTTTCAGTCCAGAATTTCAGAGGTCAGGCCAGCTTTTGCCAAGATGTCTCCATCTCAATTCCTGCTGCATCATCCCAAGGCTCATTGTGGGGTTTTTTTGGTGGATTTTACTCAGCATCAAGCAATTCTGACAAATCGGAGAAAAAAAATTGTTTCCAAAGCCACTAAATTTGAATTTCAGGTCTGAGCAAATTTAACTTTTTAAAGCTGAAAATTAAGGGATAGGTTGAAGGCGGCAGAAACATGATGGTGCTAAGAACTGTTCAGCCCAGAAGGGCAGAAGCTCTGCCCTTGGGAGCTCACAACCTGATGGATGTGAGCAGAGAGACACCTGCCCGTGCAGGGTGCACAGGAGGAAGGGGCAGGGCAGGGGTAGGTGTGATCTTAGCCCACCATCAAACCTGTTCCTCTTGTCAGGGCAGCAGCTCCAGAGCAGCACTGGTGGAAGGAGCAGGACAAAGCGCGTCCCCTCCACCACCCAGCCACAGGGGGTTTGCTTACACCGCTTTAAAAACACTGCCATGCAGAGCACCCCGTGAACAGAATACAGCTTTTATCTAAAGAAATGCTATTGGGGTTCATACATATTAATGCTCATATACTGACTGCTCTTTCTGATCTGCTTTAATCGAAAGATAAGCTGAATTTCTTATCTTGTTCTCCTGCAGTAGGAGTTGAATTTTGAAGCAGTAAGTTTTCCTGCTGTGTTCCAAATGCATTTGAATTAAACGTGGTCATAATAGTGGAGAAAGCATCAACCTCTATATAAAATCCATTTGCACCAAGGGAGCTGTATAATACTGTACTTTAAGGTGATGATCATTAGAAATAACTATCTGGGACAGTCTAGCTGAGAAGAAAAGCATCCAAACCATCCGTATTGAGCACGGTAAAATATAAATGTCTCTGTCTTGTTTACAAACTGCTGAAAATGAAAGGTGTTTAACTTCAGGGGATATAACATCACTTTAGAATTTTTTTTACCTCTGATAGGGCATGAGATGAACCTTGCCTGTTTGAAGCTTGAGCCAATGGTTCCCCTCTTGCAGATACACTATACTTTGTTAAGAGAGAGCAGACTAGAGAAATGAAGACCGGAGGTCTGCTTACAGAAGCATGTGTACAAAATGTGGTCATGACTGCAGAAACAACTACTAGAGTCGACCATGACACCTGACCAACTCTGCACACAGTTAGATAAAGGGGCAGCTCCCCTTGACCAGCAACTGCGCGATGGATGGCTGCAGCTCGCTGCACTGCAGCTGCAGGGCACCTTTGGTATCCTTTCTGTGCACATTCGTTTCATGTGAACCGAGGCCACGCTTCCTGTGTTGAAAACTACTTCAAAACTGATTTATTTCCATAGAAATTCCAAAAATTATTAGACTTACTCTTGCATTTTTTTGAGCAACATCTATGTAGTTCCTGGCTTTTTTTCTTCTTTTCTCTTTTTCCCCCCTTTTTCCGGAGGAGCTGAATAATTCATCATAGAAAGAGGCACACAGATTTTCATTTTTTGTTTTAGTCAAGCAGCACTTCAAAGCAAGCACTGTCAGAGGTTTGCTCATTGCAACTCAGATTTACGTAAAAGGCACTGCAATATCTCTGGACTCTCATTTTAAGATAGGTCTGCTCTCAGCCTTGTGTTTTCTCAGTATAATCTCAGAAAAAAATATCCTCAAGTTCAGGGAATTCTGCCAGTACAATCTCTGAATAGTTTGCCTGAAAAACACCTTAGGATTATGGATTTTCATTCTGTGGTCACAGTAGAAATTTTTAAAAGGAACAAGGCTACGTGCTGGAAACACATAACTTGTCTTGGAATTTTCTTTGGTATTAAACTCATGCTAAATAATTTCCTAAGTTTCATCAAAATAATCTGAGAACTCTACAGGTGAGTAAACTATGTATTTTTGGATTTTTTTTTGAGCAACAAACCAGCTAATGCAAGATTTAAAAGCTTTACCTTGCTGATCTCAGCCCGAGTTTAAAAGCAAACTATGTTTGCAGAATAGAAGTAGTTTAGTGGTTTCAAAATGCTGAGGTTATCAGGCTGGCAGACCAGTACTTCACATTAGACCCACACCAAAAGCGTGTGAATCATCTTCAGAGTGAAGGCGTTGGTCAGCATGGATTTGTTTGGGAGTGCTCTCCCCCATCACTGACCTTTAGCTCTTAAATCTGTCTTACACTTGAGTTCCCGGTAACCTGCCATAAACCCATAAGCCACTTGGGAAGTGTAAACACAGCGGGTCCCTACCAAAATGTAAATTTTGTGCTACTGACAGCACTAGCTGGAGCGAAAGGGCTGGGGGAGTGAGGGGCTGTGACCTGCCGACGTGGTGCTGCAGCTCCACTGGCCACACAGGCTGGGAAACGCTGTTGGCAAAGCTGGCAAATTCCGATGGAATAAATGGCAAATGGGTCCGGAGAAGCGGGATAAGCATGAATTAGTTTCACAGGTTACTCCCATGCTCATACTCTGTGTCCCACAACACAGATGTAGGATTTGGGCAGGAGATGCTACAGAAAATTATTCCAAGTGTAGCATAGAGAGCAGCGTCTCACATTGAGTTGGTGAAGGTTTACATGTCCAGAGGATCCCAGGATTGAGATGAGTTTAAAGTAGGTTAAATCTTTAATGCTGCAACCAGTAACGGGACAGTAACTGTTTTGTTGCGTTACTGGCTTGTGGGGAACAAGAACCACAACGTCAAGGATCTCAGAGCTTAACCTTGGTTTTGTCCCATGGCAGGCAAACACCACAGATGGGTTCAGCAGTTTTGATGCCTTCTGGTTCAGCATGATTGGACACTCCATCTTTCAGAGCCTCAGGGGCACAAACTCAGTGTGTGCTTCTCTTTTCTGTGGCTTTGAGTGTGGCTTATCTTTGAAGGACTGGAGGACCAGTGCCAGTTCTTGCCAGTAGTGCAAGAACTACAAGTACTTTTGAACTTAGAAAGACCTTGTCTCCATCCCTTTACCATATGGAAATGGTAAAAATATGTCTTTTACCATTTTAAAGACTTCTTCTGAGTTCTGAAGCCCAGAACTATAAGCAATTTGATCTTCAGTTGTCTAAAGATACTTTCAACTGTGATCCTTCAGCTGACTCAGAAGATCCTTTGGGAATCTTCTTGCAGCAAGAAAATCTAAATCTTATTCAAACCTTGATAAGCTGTAAGTGAAAGTAGAAACCATTCTCAAGGTTCTTGTTACTTCCTAAATGAGTCTGCATTGATTTGTGTGAGTATCTTGTGATACTGTTATCCCTGAAGTCCTCTGGCTGACCTCTATCTCCTCAAAGACCATGTGGAAGATGAGGAGAGAGAATGTATATTATCTTCACATGGCTGGGGAAAGCCCACTCATATGAAGCCATCACTACTCTCAAGAGTCCCAGAGATTTAGAGCCTTTCCTGTAACAAAAATATAGCTCTTGGGAGACAGCAGCATCCCAGCCTGTCTCCAACTTATGGACTGTGGGTCACCAGGATCTGCAAAGCTCCCAAACTTGCAACTGTCCACTCCAGATCTACATGCTGGGCTCTACAGTTCTGGGTTTGGTTTGCTGTAGGTCTCAAGGAGAGCAGAGTATTTAATCCAAAAGGTTTTTTATTCCTCTAGTGGTGTCTCATTTACAGAACCGATCTCTTCCAGCAGTCTGCCTCTGGTCTCCCAGGACCAGCACCCTGCCCATCACAGCCAGTTAGCTCACAGCTAGTCTCTGAGCAGTAGTCCCCACCATCACTGGGATTTCCATCTCATCGGGTAGCCGACAGAGTTGGGGCATGTCTATACCACGTAGGTGCAGTCCAAGTTGTGGGACATAGCGCAGACATGGTATCAAGCTTTCAACTGCTTGTCCGTGAGAACTAAGGTGGTTGGAGCAGAGAAGGTGACAAGCCATGTAGAGACAAGGTGAGAGACAATATATATGCATCTCATCTGGTAAATTGAGGCACTTGAGAAATATATGTGCAGTTGAGGCCTTCAGTTTGAACATGTCATACTTTCCCAGTGACTTGGGACAAAAAAGAGCAGTCAGCAACCAAATCAGAGCACAGCCACACTGCCTTGTGTGTGATATGCCCCCGAGCAGCCCTGGACTTGTGGAGTACGAGCGATTAGCAACAACTGGTTTGCTTCTGAACATCAGCAGGGTCTTAATCCAGCCTCTCTTTAGAGGCCTCCCTCCTGTTGGCCCATGCCACAGTCTAGTCCTGCTCTCAATACCTACAGAAGTCAGATCACAGGCTTGGAGTCTGTGTTGAGTAGTTCTTCAAGACAGAGTGCCAGACCCATAGAGAGGTCTGAAATTATGTGTCCACAGCAGTAAAAAAGCCTATTACTTCTAACCTCACGGTCTGTGAGTTATGGGATGTTAAGCACAGGGCGTGCTTTCAGCAGGGAGAGGCAGTTACTCAGTCTTCTCCAGACCTTTCACAGTGTCTCAGCAAATCTAAACCTGACAGGGACCACTTCAGAGGCTCGAGGTAGCTTTGATTGGGTTTTGGCTCTTTTGTTGTCAGCTAAGTCCTGTGCATACTCAGGTGCTCATCTCAGATACCTTCTCTTTTTTTTTTTTATTATTTACCATTTAAACCATGCTGTTCAAATAGCTATTTTTTCTCCAAAAGGGTAGCAAATCCTGCTCGCCTCCTGCATCCCTAGGCGTCACTGGCGTTTGTCAGGGGATCTGACAGACTCGAGTGCGCTGCTCTTCAAGGCACGGAGAGATTCTGCTCTCCGCCGAGAGCTTATTATTTAGGGCTCAATTAATCTTTTGTCCACGTTTTGCCTTCAGCAGCCGAGCGAAGCTCCTCTCTGTGCCGTGTGGTGGGTTGTTGCAAGGACCGTGGTGGCCTTTGTCTGACACGGGGCTCCTCTCCCTCTCTCTGGGATTATCTTCTTATCTCCCGGGGTTCTTACCCAGCCGTAGCTGTCCCCAGGGTCTCTCAAGCCCAGCAGTGCCTGGTGTTTACGTGGGCTGGGGGGAGAACTCTCCCTTGCAAGTGCTTAGGGGTTGACAGGGCCCTTTGTGTCCTCCTTAACGCTTTGCATGTGAATTTTGTATTGTTTCCAGACAAAGTGGAACTCGGTCATGGGCGGGTGTCAGGAGCCCGAGACATTTTTTTTTTTATTTCTTTTCTTTCTCTTAGAATGACAGATTTGAAAAATGGTGCTATGGTCTTTTTAGAAGAAGCTGAGCTGATTTATCCGACTTCAGCGGCGTTACGCGGGCGGTGAATGGAGCCCCTTGTGTTTGCGGAGCAGCGGAGGGTTAGGCGCGGGGCTGCGGGCTTAAGCCAAAGGCCAGCTCTCACCTGGGTTTTCTCACCCAAACCTCTCTGGCTACAAGAGCTGAGGGCGCTTTTTAATGGAAAAGTGTAGGGGTTTTGTGGGGTTCAATGGTACATTTGTGAGGTGGCTTTTACTCACTTAAAGGATATTTGAAATGCATTTTGAAGCGAATAACACCTCAGTAAAGTGCCCACAAAAGGGCATGAGGGAAGAGGCCTCAGAAGATTTTTATTAATTTGTTTGCTGTGGCTCTTACTTTAAGAAATACAAAAAAAATCAAGGCTACGTGGGTGGCATTCAAAAACGTATTTCAGTAACAGTTAAAGCCTGATCTGAAAGGTCTTTTCTAACCAAAGCGAGTCTATGCTTCTATGAGTTTTGCCTTGTAAAAGCAGATCCCTCGTTTGCCTCCAGGCTGGGGTGGAAGGTGGGTTACCCCGAGCCGTGGGTGGCAGCTGGGGGGCTCTCTGTGCCCCTTGCCATCCGGTGCCAGCAGCGCAGCTCCACGCACTGCTTCTCGGGTGAGCGGGGATGGGGTTTGTGCTCACCTCTTGCACAAGCAGCAAACCAATTAACTACGTAGTCTTTGTGACTGTGGCAAGCTCTTGAGTTGTTCGTGATCTTGTGCTTCTTTTACGGCCAGTTTTGTGTACTGTGCAACAGATAGCAGAAGCGCTTTCATCTGATACAGCAGAGATGAGTGCCCTTCTTCAGGCAGCATCCACTTGTGTCCGAGCCAACTAGCTCTTCCTTTAAAAGCTCTCAGCCTTCTCTACAGAAATAAATGCCCGAGAGAGGAGGGAGGCAGGGCACAGAAAAATTTTTAGGTGTGGATACACACGCAGAAATCCTTAGGACTGCCTTCAAGGCAGGGAAACATACAGTGTTTCAACACCATTCCCTCTGCTCCCTGGCTTGTGGCTTGTTTCCTCCCATTTCTGTCAAACCTAAGCTGCAGACTGAAAGCAGCAGAGTGGGACAGAGAAACCAAAAATCTAGGAGAAAATTAGTCCAGCTTGTGATGCCCTTGGGAAATCAGTATGATGGGAAAGCTGATCCTTTCCTTCCTCCCATTTTCTAATTGCAAATGTTGGCCTCATCCTTCGCCTCCTTTGTTCTCAGTTTGCTTGACAGACAAAAGAGCAGGTCCTGCTCCCCAGAAGCTTCTTGCAAGCTTTGCCTTTGGGCAGGTGCTGAGCAAGGGCGCTCTGGAAATGGGATTCCAGTCTCGGGTACCCGAGAGAGCACAGGCAGTGGCTGGGAACCTGTCCTGCGCTGCGGGCCAAGCAGAATTTCAAATTCCCCTGAGAGCATGTGCATTGCCTACCCAGCAACATCCAGGAATAATGCAAAATACAGAAATAAAAAAAAAAAACATAACAACGGCGTGTGCGAAAGGAAATCGTGGGCTCCCTGTGTTGGGGAGAAGGTTCCCCAACCTCTCTGTGGTTGGGTTTGATACCCCCGGGAACCACATGGGCATCAGGTTAAACAATGCCTCGTCTCTAAACTGTATGTGGTCAGAATAGAGGGCAAGAGGCTCCAGGAGGAGCACACAGAGTAAGGACATACCTGTGCTTGCAGGAGACCACAGCTTTGTTCTCAGGCGTATTCTCACTTCAAGGAGGTGTGTTTGTAAAGGGCTGCTCTGCAGGGTCAAGGCTGGTTTGCTTCTCGTTTTGAATCTGATGTGAACAGCTTCCCCCGCCCCAAGTAAAGCCAGCTCCCTTGAGACATCACTTAACACAAAGACATTTTTACTTTTTCCTGGTGCAAACCCCTGCAGCTGGATACAAGGTGGGAGAGAACAAGGATTTTTCTTGCATTGACACCATTGAAACCAACACATTTGACTCTTACAGGTCTGGTAAGAGACACTGTCTCTGACAAATCGGGCTGGTCTTCCAGCAGTGAGGCTTACACACCCCAGGATCACCCTGCGGGATGGACATCAGCCTGGTGGGATGGGTCGCCTCTTGGGGGATGGAGGAGATCACCTCTGCTTGGCTTGCCATGGGCAGCAGCACTAGGGATGTAGGGAAGGGGGCAGCTTAAAACTAACACAAATTTCCCCAGTTACTGCCTGCTCGTCTCCTCGTTTCCTCTCTTAAACACCAGCACCAGCCGCTGCCTTGGCGAGATGTTCGTGATGGACCGAACCAGATTGTACCCAGAAGAACCCTTCCCTACCAGGGACTACTCTCCTGATGTTAAATAGACGTCCCCAAGGCCCATGCAATGCTTTGTGCGTCTGCTGTCATGGCTCTTTAGTTTCATACTTAAATGAAGGCAGCCGATGAATACTTGGACCTGTTTGATTTTTCTGCTTCCCTGCTACAGTACTGTTTTCTCCTTTTTTCAAAGCTCTGGTAATTCTCTGTTATCACCTGGTCCCCTGAGCAACTGCTTATTTCATCTTGGGAAGGAAATTCATTTAACAATGTTTTTTTTTTTAATTTTCATTCTGCGTCCGATAATGTGAATAATATATGCTCTATGAAAGCAAAATGTAATTAGCCTATTGTGCTACTAAACAAAATATTAGCATCCAAGGTTTTGACAATGTCAAATAGGAAGGCTTTTGCCACTGATTTTTTTCTGTGCTTAATTTTTTGGTCATACACGCTCTTTATCTCCGGTATTGTTTGACCAGTCAATAGCTTTCATTTCTAATGAAGAAAATCACTCTGTGAATCCATGATAACCAAAGGCCTCAGATAAGTGAATTTCACTGGGTCATTAAATCATAAAAGCACTAACAAAGTAAAATAAAGAAATCCAAACATCCTTACTGTCATGCAGATGAGGCAGTGGCTGTGTGGCTGAACGTCTGAGCTTCCAAGAGTGCCTCTGTCTTGCTAAGCAGTCCTTGACTTCTGGCTGATTATTTTAAACATTCTGATTTTTTTTCCCTTAAGCTCATAAAGTGTGTTAGTCATCTTAAACCTGTCAATTTCTGTGTTTGTTCTCTTTCACTGGATTCTGACATTAAGATACCTTTGCGCAGGCGGCCAAAGTCCTCCTTCTGCAGCCACCTCCTGCCATTATCCTGGCAAGGGAAAAAGCTCTGAGAAGCCTTTCCCGATAAATCCAAAGCCATTTACACTTCCGAAATGGCCTTTTCAGTTCCAAAAGAGAGCAATAACTATTTTAGCTACATGCTCCATTAGCCTAGTTATGATTATGAACCACACTAAGGCTAACAGCTTCAGCTAATAAAATGCACAGTTTGAGCCTCAGAAACATTTCTAGTCGTGAAGAAAAGATGAATATTTATCAGGGGCCAGATTTAGCTCTTTCAACAAGAAAAAAAAAAAAAAATAAAAAGGGGCTAACCATGTACCTGAAGTAAAATACTGACCTAAATGACGATTTTGTTTACCCTGACTTTCTTGCTTGATGAATCTTTTTAATTTCCAAACCACAATGATTAAGGAGGATGCTAAATGCAGGGCTGTATGCACAGTTTTCAAAGCACCCTGTGGTATCACAAGCTGGGCTCCTGCCGCCCCTCAGCTCTGCCTGCATTGGGGGGCTTGACCTTGCCTGACAAGCCACCCGTCACTGCCAGCCACTTCTGAGGCCAGAAAAAAGGTGTTTAATTGATAAAAATATTTGTCCTGCTGCACAAGCAGCCTGCATCTCACACTGTCTTCTGGGACAGCATGTGTTAAATTAGCTGTGAAGGGCTGAGCAGAGACAAGGAAGGGTTTTAGGAAGTTGTGGGCCAGCTGGGCACATTTTCTCTCTCTCCCCTTTGACATCTGGTAGCATTTCGTTTCGTTCCCCAGATCAGATATGCCGTCCAGTTAATAAACTCAGGTGGAGGACAGCAGCTTGCCTGATGAAAACAAGTAATTACATTTCACTTTCCCTGACTGGAATTTTGATTCCCATCGACATGATTAATAAGATCCTTCCTACCATTGCTTAAAGAAAGCTGTAACCCCTAGGAAATTATTTAGTATACGGCAAATGTAAACAGGCTTTAAAGCATCAGCAACAAGGAGGGATAGCAAGTGACTGAGGGAGAGGCATCATGAAAGGAGGTTTGACATTTGATAAATGTCTCAGTGAATAAGCTGGTGGGAAAGGAAGCAGACACACGCCACTGCATCAGGTGGATGGCGTTGCAAGGCACAGAGATCATTCAGAGGAATGTCGGGGACTGGGAAATAAAATTGGACCTGAGATATCTCAGAGGAAGTAACACCACCCCTCCTCTCATCAGCAGAAAGTACAAGCTTGGGGAGGAGTCAGCTTGAGCCAGATGTTTGTATTATTTTATCAAGTAACTCTGTTTCAACAGTTAAATACAGTTGAACAAACTGTAGCTGAGTGTCATGTGCCAAACACGAAGGAATTGCATCAGGTTCTCAGAAAGCACTTTTAAAAAATAAGCACTTAAACTCTTCTTCAAGTTCAAAAATTCTAACACTTGGTTTTGAACTGGCACTATGGAAAGAAGCAAGACTCAAGGGTAAAAAATGATGGGGACCATGGTTACCATCAACGTGTACAGCTGTGCAGCTTTCCCACACACAACACCCTGCATGTGGTGAAGCCTGGTCGCCCAAACAATTCCACCAACATCAGAGCTATTCAAGCCTGGGTTTTGGGGGACTTGGGCCTTGTGACCATTTGACTTTGGTGACCAGAAAAGGGCTAGCTTTGGCAGGAGCTTCTTCTACACTGGGGACACCCGTGGATGTGCTGTGTCAGTCCAGGATTTGAGTCTGTCCTACCTGTGAAGCCCTGAATCACTGGGGGATCTCCTGTGAGCAGCAGGCAGTATCAGGGCTGGTGGGGAGCTCTGCCTGGCTGGCTGCGAGCTCAGAGCTCCCGCCTGCTTCGGGGCATTTGCCACCTTCCCATCACCCTCCTTCCATTAATTTTGCCTTGGTACGTCTGCAGTGATGCTTACAATATTCCACTTCTTGTTATCGCAAACAGTATCTTCTCCTTATCTCTTGGCAAGGCAGATGAGGAGTTGCGGGTCAGCATAATCAGTGCCCTCCTCACTTCTGCCTGGCAGGGAAAATTTTCCGTTACAAACACAAGGAAAGGCAATGGGATCTTTTCTCTCTAGTGCGAGTTTCTGCTCAGAAACTGGTTCTTCTGGTACGTGATGGAAGTCTGCAGGTAAAGGATAGAGACCACTTAGCCTTACAGCCCTCTATGTCCAGGACACGTGTGTGTGACCTTGTTGTTGTCCTGAGCAGAAGGACCGTCACAATTATTGCCATCCAAGAAGATTCTCAAGGACACAGTGTCCCTCTCCAAAGCACAGGTAGACTTTCAGGATTGAATTTCCTGCTACTTCTAAACTCTTCTGTTGACATTTTCTGGGTGCTAGCAGGCAGGATTACCTCTGCCATTAGGTTGGAACATGTTTTGACAGACCACCAGTCTCTCCTCATTGAAGCATCAACCAACAGAAGCTGCTGGAGCCATCTTTGTGGTCAACATGAACTGCAAAATGTGGTAGTCTCACCTGGATGCAAAGAAGAAGGAGTCGTATTTCAGGAGCTTTTATTCCCGTGTCTCCTGCTCTTGCACTATATATTCAGGTGATTATTTCAATTCTTTGTCAGTAGAAATGTCTTTTGATAGGATTCTTACTTGCCCTTTTTTATTCTTTGGATTCTACATTCCTCTGCTCGTGCCATTTACTCCTTTGCTCTCTGGACCCCACTCAAAGCCTGTCAAAGCCAATGGGAATCTTTCCACCAAATTCCATGGGACCTGGGTTATGTCTCAGACCATGTCCACACTCTCCCACCTACCTCACTCTGCTCTTGCATCCAAGCCTGCTTGCCCCATGGCAGTACCTCTGTGACCCCCAGGCTTCCCCACTAGCCTGCTCATGTCCTTTGCTGTCTCCACCTTCATCCACTTTCCTGCATTCCTCTGCCCAGGTGGTGCACAGTCTCCTTTCACCCCCTGCTGCGAATGGGTCACTCCCTTCTTTTGCCGCCCCATGGGTGCCCTCCCTCCACCTGACCCTTGACCACCAGCCCTGGCACTTGCTCCTTCTCAGTTGCAGCCAGACAGGTTTCTCCTCCAGGAGCAATGGAGTCGTTGAACACTCATGGCAAAGAGACTTCGTCCTATTCCCAGTTTCAGGGCTTGACTCCAGTCCAAGGGAGTTCCTGGTGTGCCTGGTTTCCCTGGGGCAGGTGGAAGTGCTCCCAGAGAGGTCACCAACATCTGTGCTTGGCTGGGACAGGAGCAGCCAGTGGCAGGCACCCACCCAGGCAGGACAGACTCCCCAGAAAGCTTTAGTTATTGAGACCTTGCAGCTTTTCCTAAGGATGTGCAAGTGTGTTTTTTCAGGCAGGACAGGTTTGAAGTTCTGCATGGGTGGGAGGCAGCCCAGAGCTGATGGGGCTGGTGTTGACATCTCCAGATGGGCCACACATCCAACCAGAAGGGCAAGAGGGGCAAGAGCCTTACAGAAAAAATTACCAGAAATTCTGATGCTGAAAACCAGATTTTTCATAGTCTTGTTTTTGTCAAAACAGCAAGATCAGCTTGGGTTTATTTTCCCTCCAGAAAAAAAAAATAAAAATAAAAAAAAATTCAGCCTATAACAGCTGGAATGGGGATTTGCAGCCCAAACGGACAAGAGCTGTCATTCTCCTGAACATATCACCGTGGCACCTCAGAGTGAGAATTTTGGACAGTGTTAACAATATCAAATGTACTTGAGCAACCTGTCAGAGACATTGGATGTCAGCTGCAGAGGAAAATACAGCTCCAGCCTAATTGTGGGCCTTCAGGAGGAGCCTCATGAATATGTATAAATAGTTGAAAATATGCTGTGACACCCAGCTAGTTCTTCAAAATGTAGATAACTGTGCAGTCATGGTGAAGACTGATAAAACGTATGATTGCTTGAAAGAGGGAAGTCGCTTGTGAATGTTCAAGCTGAGTTAGGCACGTGAAATAATACAAGAGGGTTTTCTGCTCAATAATAACATTCTTCTTCCAACTTCAGTGACGGTGGCTCCATGATGCCTCCAAGACATTTCTCTGAATTTCCTGTGCCAGATAAAACGTTGCTGATAAAATATTGGACTGTGTGTGGGAGCACTTTAAAAATATCTATGTAAGACCAGAAACAAAATACTTCAGCAAAGACAAGTATTTTCTTTACCATTTATAATTGGATAGGATGGAGGTAGCTGGCAAGGTGTGTGTGTATGGATGTGGCAGGAGCAATGGATGTGACTGGGGGAACTGGAACAGTTACAGAGGTTTGAAAAAGATGCAATTAAAAATCAGTTGCATTTCTGCAACCTGTATGTGCTCCCTCTGCTAGGGAAAGGAGGACCCCTTATCACTGTGCCCTTCCCAGTGCGTTCCCAGGTCTGCTTGGCTAGAATACAACTGGAAATGCAGGATTCTTTTGAAATGTAGTATGTATTCAGGAAGCAATCACAGCAGTGCATGTACAGTCAGCACCACTCCAAAGGTGTGTTGCAACAGTCCTGCAGTACTTAACTCTTCTGAAGACATTTGTCACTGTTTGGTATTAATATATGTCTTAAAGACATTTCTGTGTATCCTGTTAAGGTACCAAAATGCAGAAGTGAGGAACTAATAGGTGCAGACTTTGATGAACAATGCTATGGGAAGGTCAGATGTACTAAGTTATCCTCAGATGAAATACAACAGCCAAAATTTCTATCAGTTTGAGCTCTGCTGAATGACCCTTTGTAATGAATTTTTTTAAATCATTTCTTCCACATTGTGCTATAAATTGATATTTTTTTTCTCACAGTAAATAAAAGTTGCAATATATCCGGCAGCAGCTAGGAAAACACACTGCAGATTGCCTGGTTCTGAAGGAGGAGGTTTTGAGGGGAGGCTTAAGAATTTCTTCTTACGAGGTTAATTATTTTGGATCATATGGTACTCCACTTTTCTGAGGAGCTTTTGTGGGAATAGAGTGGACTGTATTTGTCTTTTCACAAGGGGCACCAAAGTGTTTAAGCTGTTACTCTGAATGACTTGTGCCTGCCAGACTAGACATTCAAGGTTTTTCAGCTTAACAATTCTGGAAAGAGGAGCACACCACGGCTCTCCAGGGTCTGCCCATCAGTCTGGGGCTAGTGTGGAAAAGACAGCCCAAGGAGCTGAGGGCTGTGTAGGTCAGTACACAGATAAGCCACTGAAGCCATGACAAAAGATGCTTGTGCTCCAAATCATAGAATCATAGAATCAGAGAGTTGGTTTGGATTGGAAGGCACCTTTAAAGTCATCTAGTCCAACCTCCACTGCAACGAGCAGGGACATCATCAACTAGATCAGGTTGCTCAGAGCCCTGTCCAACTTTACCTTGAATGTTTCCAGGGATGGGGCATTTACCACCTCTCTGGGCAACCTGTGCCAGTGTTTCACCACCCTCATAAAAAATTTCTTCCTTATGTCTAGTCTAAATTGACCTTCTTTTACTTTAAAACCATTACCTAATTGTCCTATCGCAACAGGCCCTGCTAAAAAGTCCCCATCCCCAAAAGAACCTTCATTTTCTTGGAAAAGGAACTTCCTTCCTGCTGATGGTTATGTAATCCCAAAATTTGGCTCCTTGAGCTTTTCTCTCCCCAGATTCACAAGCTCTGTCTGTTCTGGTTAGAGGAGGGGCCCTGGAAATGGCAGAAATGGTTGTATCCTTGCTCCTGGAGTGTGAATGATGCAGATTGCCACCCTCAACATAATGTGTTTGGGTCTGCAGGGTCTGGTGTGTCTGGTAGCTGTCTGCCAGGGTGAGTATGGTTCTGAAGGTGACCTTTTCCCTGCATGGTTGGTGGAGATACAGGTGCCTCCAGGGACCAGTGCTTAGTGACATCTCTTGTATGAATGTGGTCCTGGGAAGCTTTTTCGTTAGCTGATACGTACAGATCTGCATCTCTGCTTCAAATCTGCTTGCTCTAATAGTAGTATCCCTCCTCTCGCCATCAACACAAATTCAGGATGCTTAAAACAACGATCTTGGCCTTCCACCTAAGCTGCATCTTCCTCAGGGATTTGGCGAACACCTTCATCCTTGCAATTGCAGGGTGCAGGGCATCACCCTCAGGTTGGATGTCTCTGTAGGTCCTCACATCCAGGCGACACTTATGTCTTGCAGATTCTCCACATTTCTGTCTGTCTATTCCAGATTTCCAAATGTCTAGATTATTGCAAGGTTATTCCCCTACCAATATCTGCCCAGATCCTGTTATGAAGCTTGTTTTCCTAGCTCTCTGTTTTGAACATGCCAGCTCTCTCTATCCACCCCACCATCGGTTTCCCTCCTCTCTTACAGTGATATTCCATTCCTTTCCCAGGCATCATTTCTCTTACTGTCAAAACACCAGTGCCTGCCCCAGCAGGATCTCCTCCCACCCTCTCTCCCACCATCACTCACATGTTCAGTTTTGTTACTAGCACTTACGCACTGCTTGTGCTCGAAGGATCTCCTTGCAGATGTCCAAAATGCTTCTTTCTCATTCCTGAAACATTTCTGAGCAACTTCTTTCACTCTGACACCTATAACCAGCTTAGGACAGGAGACTGGCTGGGCTGTGGAAAGGAGATAGCGCTCCCTGTCATGTTCACCAAACCTTTTGAGTTGCTTCCGTGTGTCTACCTTTTTATATATTTAAGGTAAATGTTGGATCTGGGCTTTTGCACCAGTAGGTTACTTAGAGCAAGGCTTAGCTGTTCTAAGCACAGTGTTAACACCAACGAGGAGAGCAAAGAGCTATCCTAAAGCTGATCCAAACCCCTGATAACAGTTTTGAGAACTCCCCGTTGCTTCCCTCCAGCCTTCAGCAGCAGGTTGGCCTCCTCCCCACAGCAGCCTGCTCTGCGAGGCAGCATCCTCTGGCTCGGAAAGCCTTCACTTCAGATTTGTGCTGCTTACCACCCCAGTTGTAGTAGCTCAGCGTAGATGCAGTGGGTGGTGGGAAGGAGAGGTGTGTGTACACAAGCCACAAGGCAGCTGCCCCTCTCTTCCTCTGTTGGCACCAATCGTAGTGTGTCCTCCTGTGTCACACAGTGGGGCAGTGGGACTGCACCCCCAAACCATACAGGCTCTGTGGTCGCCCCTCTTCTACCTCCCTCATTCATCTATGGCTTCCCCCAGCCGTGCATAACGGGGGCCATAACAGCACTGGGACTTGTTAAAAGCACTCATCTTGCAGCTTTCACAATAGATTAAAGGAGCTTCGCTTTTTACAAACCACTTTCTAAAATACTTTAGCTGTGGAAATAAACAAGAGGCATGACTAGATGGAGAAAATAGTCTCTTTTTTAAAATGCACCCTTCTAAAACTTAATGTTTGTTAATACTAATAGTATGCATTAATAAATGGCCAAGTGTTGGATGCTTGAATAAAGTGCCTCTAAGAACACGGTACTATAAACCTTCATTTCAAAAACTTTTTTAAATACTTCATTTGTTTATGTCTGCATAGCTCAATAGTATATTATTACATCTGGGTCATTTCTTGGCCATCACAAGCCCACTCAAAGCACCAGCCGCTTTCACGCCTTGATACCACTATGAAGGTTCACATGAAACCCCAGACACAGCTGTGTGGAGCGATCTGCTCCATTTTTCACAGTAATGGTTCTAAAGCACCTCTTTCCCCAGGGTCTGAGCAGTCCCACCTTTCAGCACTGCCAGGGAAGGTGACACCCTTGGAACCAAAGTAGCAAGCCCAACTCCTCTGAGACATCATGGTCATGAGTCCCATGGATGAGCAGTGGCCAAAACCCCAGCCCTCCTGAGATTTCAGTACTGGTTTGCGCACCCCAGCTCAGACATTATTTCTCTGTGGTGTCCTGCAATGCTCCTAAAATGCTCCACACAAAAGAGGAGACATCACGGTTAGCAAAAGGCACATTAATCATGTAAACAGCTTAATTGCCTTGATTAGTCCTGACCACAAACGTAACCCACCTTATCCTGCAGTGCCTGATAGTGCAGCTACATGGACTTGGATCAGATGGCAGTGGGTGGGCTATAAGGGTTTGCCATCACACTAAATATGCATCGAGCCCTCTGCTTCACAAAGGACTTCATATCAGGCATATGTGCAGTCAGAAGTACTAGTGTTGGGGGCATGAAATGACATCTCTGTGGGGAGGGACCGAGCTGGTCCAGGGTCATCAGCTGGAAATGGGACGACGGGGGGGTCATACGATGCTACACGATCCTCTGGTGAGCTGCATGTAGAAAGTGGGTAGGAAGGGATCACTCGCTCTCAAAACGCTTGAGTCACATTTTCGTGGGCAGCAAGTCAAAACCAAGCTAAAATACTTTTCTTTCATACCCTCATTTTAGCCCAAGATCCCAGTGCCACAGGGTTTTCCAGAGACCGGCTGATACTACCTTTAGCAGGGATCCAGAGAAATGCCTGCAGGGAAGGTCTGTAGATGGCCGTTTGGCACAACGGTCCAGATGTAATCCATGGCTCAGAAAACCAACCCGCTGGTTGCTGGCAGCTGGAGGGCTGTCCCAGGGGATCCAGGGCTCGCTGATTATCTGGACTTTTTACTTTTAGCCTCAGCATCTGCTTCTGGTTACTCTGGAGACTGGATGGTGGGTCGGAGGGACTTCTGCTCTGACCCAGGATAGCTGTTCTCACACACTGCCAAAGTCATATTTGGCTTAAAAACTGATGTTAGAAAAATCTCGGTGCCTTTGGGACCATACCTATGTTGGGGCCTTCTGTCTTCTAAACTTCTTCAAAATTCAGGAGGAAAAAAAAAGATAAGTGCAAGAAGTTAAAAAGCAAAAGTGAACAAAAAGCTTCCATTTTTTAAAATATTTTGTGTATTTCTGCTTAATTCATGAAAGTTTAGAACAGTTTCTGTTTACATAACATTAAAATAACAAAATGCATCAAATATCTGATCACTTAGATACCGGGTTTGGCTTTGGTTTTGGTATGGGATTGCATGCCTTAAAACCACCCTCCTATTTTCATCCTGCAAGCGGGACTGATGGCTTTAGGGTGCATTTCTTCTTTGACATGCTGAAAGTATAACCCAGAAATGTAAGTAATGCCTCTTTTAAGGGAATGTTTCTGGAGACAATGGAACTCAATAAAACAAGACAGGGTGTACGGCTTGTGTTGGACGATCAATATATTTTTGATGTGCATACAGGGACACTTTGTTGCTTCTTTGCCCTCTTATGGCAGAGGAGTCCCCGTTGCTGTGCTGGCCCACACACGTTCTGTGGCTCCAGGAAGTCAGACACGCAGCAGGTTCTGATGGGTTTTGTCTTGTAATGGAGATTTATTCCTGGAAAGAATCACTCTTCCAATCTGAAGCTAGTAGAAGTTGGCCCTGAATTTTTGGGCGTCCCTTGGTGCTAACAGCCACATGAACTTTGAATATATTGCTGTATAAATTACAGTCTCATATTGTACTTTTTGGCAATTGACACACAAAGGAGAAAGAACACAGTCCAATACTAACGTAAAGATTGCTTTATATAGCTTAAAGTTGTATTTTGAAGCACGTTTTATTTTTAACATTACATTGGTTATCTCCAAATATAGGCTGTGGCGAAATGCAAGCAGGGGAGAGGGAAACGAGCAGATGTGCGTGGCTTTCCTGCCCCAGGGAGGTGGGCGCCCGTCCGGCTGCTCCCACACTCTCCTTCCCAAACCTGAGGAGCAGACCTTGGCCCCGCATTTTACACCACCCACCCTGCGCTGGGACCAGCCCTCCCATCCGACACCCATATCCAAAATGTTGGAATGCAGCAGTGTGGATGCTGGCAGGGCTGGGAGGAGGAGTGTGTGGGGCGGCGATGATATTTCGGCACAGAAGGCGGTGAATCAGAGACGCAGTGAGACTCAGTGGTCCTCCTGCCTGGGCATCGGCAGGTCCCACCCCGCTTCCCACAGAGCCTGGAGGAGGACGGGGTCACCCCAAATGACTTCATAGGCAACAAAAGACCTGGACGTCAGCTCCAATCACAGCGCCCTTCCCTCTTTCTTGCAACAGACTGGACAATTGCATGTTCTCCAGCTTTCTGTCATGTGCTTTTTCTCCATGGCAGCTTGTCTTACTCCCTGGTCTTGCAGCTGTGGCCACTTTCATGCATCACCCTCACACCCACAGCCCCGTTGGTGGGACACTTGGCTGCAAGACTTGGGACAGGGCCCCCTCTGCACCCCTAATCACTGCCTGGCAGGAGGGACGGCATCGACCACTGGCAGGCTGGAGCAGGACAGGAAGGGATGGGAGGTGGACAGGACCTGAGGAAGAAGAAGGAATTCTGCTTCTGCAGTGCAATGATGCAGGAGGTCCCTGGAAAGAGGGAAACCCTTGCGTGGGTTTCTTCACCAGGGAGGAACAACTTCAACAGGAGCACTGGAGAGCATTTCTCCTCCCTTGCCTGTCCATGAAACGGTGCTGGTCACTCTTTTGGGAAATGAGCTTTTGGCTTTCCCATGCAGCTGGCTTTTTTAATGCCAGGGATGAAGGCTCTGCCCGGGGAGATGGCAGACCTCCGCCTGTGTCCCTGCTGCTGGCGAGCAGAAATACTGCACTGGATGCACAGCAAGAGCTTCACCTTAACCCTGGGCTTCAAAACTTGCTCTGGTATAGGTATCACAGGGACTGAAATTGAGTTTTCTTCAGCTTCATAACCATTTGGCCATGCAACACCATGGACTACTTCTCTCGCTCGTTTTTGTCTCCTTGTCCTGCTGGGAGCACTGTGTGGGCTCAAGAACCAGCTTGCCAAGGAAGTAGCACCACATAAGCTGCAGCCCCTGGTCCTGGCTCGAGGGAGGCAGACAGTGGTGGCACGCCGAGTGGCAGCTGCCACTTCCATCAGACGTGGGTGGGAGGCCTGGGAGAACTAAAAGCCACCAGGGGAATCAGAAGGGAGGACTCTTCTTATTATTAGCCATGTCACCCAGTGACAACTGCACCTCAGGCGTCCACCCACGCCGCTTCCTACTCCTTTGAACCAGCTGCTCAGCTCAGCTTGGTGGGGAAAGGCTCAGCCAGAAGCTGCTAGTCCATATCTGACTCTTCAGTGAAAAATTAAACCACCCTGTTACTGGAGCAAGGAGGAAGGCATAGTTGATGTCCAGGCTTGGTAGGATGATGGGGAGGAAGGGCTTCCAATCACCAAGGCTGAAGGGCTCCAGGGAAGTCAAGGGAAAGTCATTGCTGAGCTCCTTGTCTCTTCCCCCACTCTGATTTCAGCTCACTTTTTTCTTTGGTTTTCTGCTTGTCCTACATTTAAGCTTCTGTTCAACCTTGTTCTTACCTCCAGGAATTCCTCAGCATTTGTGCTGAGATCCAGGATAGCTCTTTTTGTTTGCAAATTGACTTAGTCACCTCTCTAAGTTCTCAGCATAGGTGCTGTGCACTACCTGGCAACGTTAAATCATAGGTGGGTTCTGCCGGGGGAATTACAAACAGATGAGGAGTTGGAGGTATTTCAGGAACTCTCCACACAGAAAGCCTGGGGAATTGTCATGGCTATTGAGTCCAGCGAGGGTTCCCCAGTGGCATAGTAACACAGATTTAAAAAAAAAACAACGCATAATTAAACTTTCCTTGAGCTCCCCTTGTAATGGAGTTGGTGTCCCTAATGTTGCAGGCGGGTATCTCTAAGGGAACTCGTATGTCTTAAAGCACTCAGCCCTGCATGTCTTGTCACCTGGATCTGTTCTATGACATCCCACTCACCTCCTGGATATCTCTGGGAGACAGGGGATAACAATCCAGGGGCATGAGATAATACAGACATTTCCTGATCTACAGAGAAAAGGGGCCTGATCCCACGCTGAGCAGTCAGACCACCCTCCAGGACATGGGCTCATGAGCTGTACCCACACTGCTATGCACCATGAGGACGTGGGGCCAGCAGAAGTCCCTTCCTCAGTTCTCCTGTCCCTTGTGTTAAACCTGCTCAGCAGCCTGTTTATATGCTAATAATTAGCATTGAGCTGCTTGTTTGTCATTACGCTCCATGTGCCACGTTCCTGGAGGATAGCAGCAGTGTATCACGCATGAGAAGGGGGCCTTTGGGGTCTCCCTCCACAAAGTCAACGTGGGGTTTGCAACTGCTCTCCTTGCGGCGCCTCTGCTGCTCTCCTGGTTCCTGGGGCAAATGGTGTTTTCATCCCTGGGAAGGATTTGGCAACCCCACCTGGACTTAGTGAGTGAACTTTTATAATCTATTAAGTATTTTATAGATTTTGGAGTATTTTAGTTTTATAAGGTAAGTCTGGGCAAGAAAAAAAGAGCGCTTTGCCACCCAAGTCCAGGCTGCCCCGGGGTTTTGTTTGCGGTGGGAGGTTCATCTATTTGGAGCGGGGAGGAAGGAGCCCCGCTGAGCTGAGCATCAGCCTCAGGTTAAGCTGCCTGAGGGGTAGGGAGGGGAGAGCAATCCCTTCTCCCAGCACCTCCACAGCCCTCTCCTTAAACCTCCCTCCAAGGTGAACCTCCTGCGGGGAGAGAGGCTTACTTAGCTGCTGGTGAGTTACAGCAAAGACTTAGGAGATTTTAAAATGATCCCTGCCACTGACTGGCTGCCTCCTCTGAGCAGGAAATAAGTTTTCCTAATCACTATTAACAGTTTGTTGCTTGGCATGGAAAGTCTAACTGTGGATTCAAATCTCTCCGTATGGCCTGGGTCGTGACCTGATCCCTCTAGCTCTGTAATTTTTATAATTTTTTTAAGTGTCATGACTGGGTCATTTCTATTCTATTCTATTCTATTCTATTCTATTCTATTCTATTCTATTCTATTCTATTCTATTCTATTCTATTCTAAATGTGTTATGGCTGGTTATGATTTTCCACCCCGGGCAGTGCCACTGACCCTGGGTGGAGGGCAGGATGGGCATCCCTCGCTGCAGGAGCCCTGTGCAGGGTAGGGAACTGAGAGACCCTGCTGCCTGCACCTGACACAGTCCAGGTGCCTGACACCTCTCCTGGGGGACCTCAAGGCAGCACAGGCATTTTCCTTGGCTGTGCCAAGCCGGGGGATAAGGATTTTACTTCATTGGCATGAATTCCCGGTTGCAGGAGCTGTTTAGCCAAGGTGTGGCTTCGAGCAAGAAGGGGCTGGTGTTGGTGGGTAGATGGGAGCTGGCAGGATGCTGGTGGCTGGGGCTGAGGATGGGTCACCCCAGTGCACGCTGAAGATGCCCGTCAGCTGGCTGAGGAAAAAGCAAAGTACCTGGCGTGCCTCACCCCAATCTTAGCTTGACCCGGTTTGAATAAATCCTCTGCCAGGGATTGTCTTCGCTGCTAACTTTAAATAGCAACATCTTCATTAACCTAAGCCTTCTCTTGAGCCTCGGGGCTGCTCTCTCTGCCGAGCCTGCTCTGTTACCCCTATCTCAGACCAACAGTCCAATCCCTCCCCACCAGAGCTGGCAGGGCTAGGGGCTGTGGGCTCGGGGAGATGGTTTAAAGCCCTGGCATGTGGTCCATGGTCTGCGGAGATTTGCTCTAGGAAAATTTCTCCAGCAATCCTTGCAGAGAAGCATTAGACATCTCTCCACAAACCAAACATCACAGCTGCTTTTTTTTTCCTTCTTTCTTTCTTTCTTTCTTTCTTTCTTTCGTTCGTTCTTTCTTTCTCTGCCTTTCTTTCTCTTTTATGCACACAAGCAAAAAATTAAGCACTGGAAGAGCCCCTGGCAATACCCACCACAAGGCCAGCTTGGCTTAGAGCCTGCTGCACTGGGGGCACACTGGTGGACCTGGATGGAAAAAGCCCCTCAGGCAGCAACCCCCTGGTGGAGGGGGGCTCTGGGACACCTTCTCTCCTGCACAGGGAGCCCGGAGAGGTGGTGGGGAACCGTGTTGTGTGTGTCACAGGGGGCTGGGCTCCTACCCCAGAGCCAGGGCATTGCAGCAGGTTGTGCATGTCTGTGCTTTCTTCCTTTTCTTCAGTGCAGGGAGAGACATCACTTTTCCCTTGGACTTCCTTGTGCAGGTTAGAACCTCCCTGGAGGAACCGACAACTTTCTCTTGTGTAATTATTCCGTGAAATACACTATGTAGCAGAGCCTGTTTTATTTGTTGGTTCCTGTTCAGGACGTGTCAAACTGATGGTTGCTTCATTCGTGTCTCTAGCCTCGCTGCAGCTGCCATGGTAGGTACAAAGCTGCCTCTGGCCATGACAGGGAAAGGGGGACAGGGGAACCACACTCATGTTCCTAACGTGACCATGGTTGAGCTCCCTCTTATGGATGGCTACAGAAGGCCGAGTTAGGCTCAGACCTTTGGATCCCAAAGTTTTTTGATTTCCACCTTTCTTCACATAGCACTTGCTTTGAATGAGGGTAGAAAAGCTTTCAGAGTGGTGTTATACAATGACTGAGTTTTGATGCCAGCTTTAGCACACGCAGATGGGATTGTAACACCATTAGTGTCATGACCCAGGCTCTAATTCATTTAGAAATCACAGCTGCATGATGGAAATTGCAATTTAGGGATCAGAGGTTGTGCCAAATGAGATAGATAAAAATCAGAAACACACCGAGTGCTCTGCTGGCGCAAGGTGCCAGGTTATGGGTAGGGTGACCCAAAGCTATTCGTGTCCTCTCTGCCCTAGCCCATTGCTCCATCATCCCCCATCTTACCACTGTTCCCCTTCTCCCTACCTAATACGAGAACCCCAAACCAGTGAGAAACCTGTGCTGCCAAGCGCTTGGGCAGCCCTGTGGGTGCCAGGAATCATGGGGTGGTGCTCATCAGGACCAGCAACCATGACTGCCTGGTCTTTGCTGGGAACTGCCCCAGGTACACAGTCGTCCCAGCAACCTCAGATGTAAGACCTGATGGAAGAGAGAAAAGCTCTTTTACTGGCACCCAGGGGTGTCACAAACTGCTCACGGGACTCTATACTTATTTCAGCCAATGAATGAATGAATTAATGAAAATGTGTAGTCCTAGCCTCCAAGTCGGCCCAGGTACCCCAGACTCCTTCTGCCCCTGCTTATCCCTCCACATCTGGGTGGCCAGGGGAATGAGCTGGGTCAATTTAAGTGCGAGGTGCTTCACCACCGCAGTGTCTTGTACTTAAGGGGTGATTTCATCCCTCACCAGGAAGGTGATAAAAATCCCATCATTATGGATGTGTGCCTCTGTGTTTGGTAAAGCCACAGCCGGTTTTGGTGTTAAGAAATGTGTTGGGTGAGAACCCCATCTCACCCACTGGGGCTTTGGGGAGAGAGTGAGATGGTCCTAACTCCTGTATGCACAACCCCGTGAGCCAACACGGCAGGCAGAAATGCGGATCCATGAACTTCCCCCACCATCTCCATGTGGCCTCGAGAAGGGTCCTGAAACTGTCCCAGCACCAAAAGAAAGCTCGGAGGACCTCCAGGGAATGCCTTGCAAAGCCCAAACGCTACAGCTCCCTTGACTGAAGGAGAAGTCAGATTTCAGCGCAACAATGACAATTTACATCCACTTAGAGATCTGAGCTGTAATGTTTGTATCTCTGCTAAACTGCCAAATAACCTCTCAGCATACTGATGGGGGAGTACAAATCCACCTGCTGAGCCGGGTAAGTGCCGAAGGAATGGAATAATTTAATTCCTCTGTTTGCCAGAGAGAAGCAAACTAACAAAAAGCCCATTCATCTCTTTAATAAAACCTTTCCTATTTTTTTTGTAATCAATATGGGTCAGATCTCTTTTATGCAACACAAGGCTCTAATTTAGCAGAGTAAAAAATGTAATGGAATTTTGAGAATCTAGAAATGCTTTAAATGTGGTGCATTTAATAACATCAATCCTGGCTAACTAGAAAGCAGGAAAAATACTTCTATGACCATTAGGGACGGCGTTTACTATTCTAGAGCAAACACTGGTAATTTTATCTCCCACTGCTGTTCACTAAATATATTGGCAAATACAATGCCTTCTGACAGTGGAGAACACATGTTCCCTAACCCTTTACCACGCTGAAATAGCCATTTAAAAATAACTTTTGAGGCAAGGCGTGATCTGATCCTTTCCATTCCTCTTCAAATGCATTCAGCCCCAGCACTGCTTGGAAGGCTGACCTGATCTTGAACAAATGCTTCACAGATTTTTGGTAGTTATCAAAAGCTCAGTTTCCAGACCAGAGAGCGTCTCACTCCTAAAGCATAGCAAATCAGCCGGGAGAGCGTGAAAGCCACTCTGAGCAATCTCTATTTTGCAGGGTAATTTACTTTCAAATAAGCAGAGAGAGGTGTTTATGGGCTCCCCACCATCCCCGCTGGCTCCGTGACAGACTCTCAGTCCTCCCGAGCCCCAGCCAACGATTCAGTCTCCTCCCAAGGACCGTTCAAACAAGTTTGAGGCTGGAGGATATCTCAGCTCTGGGCAACTCCCTGGAGCTGGCCAGGGCTGGGGTTGCTTCTGCCCCCCGCAGTTCCTTCCACATGTCACATGCGGGACACCAGCAGCACCCTGGGAATCTGAAAATCCTGGAGAGGATCAACCCAACTTAGCCTATTCCCCAGCATTGATCTATCGTTGGGTTTTGCAAGCAAAAAGCGGGCTCAGTTCCCCAGTTGAGTCCAAGCTGCAGTTTGTCTCCTCTTTGCTGCACTGAACCATGGCTGGAGAAATGGAGACAAACTGCAGAGTTACTCTCAGGGCAGGAGCTGCCGCCACCAGCCCCACAGCCATGGGCCAGAGAAGAGGCTAAAACCTTTCCCTCCACACCTTAGAGCAGACTTCATCATTTAATTCCCTCTCCTTTGTATTTAGTCGCACATCCGTGGAAGACCTTAAGGCAGATGCTCCAGCAGCCAGGGCTGCCAAATGGCCCCTGTGTAACTGAAGAGGTGGCCAGGGCTGTGGCTGCTGGCCCCTGGGACGCAGCATCTTGGCAAGTGAGTGAGTGACACCTCATCGTACAGCTTATTGTGAGGGCCTTGCTAAGTGGAGGCAATTAACGGCTGGAGAATGACATTTAAACATGTGTTTGATACTTTCTCCTAGAATTAGGACAGAATTACGCTACTTTGCATTCTGATTAATTCTTTTAGCCTGCAACTGACTTGAGATTTGCATAAGCAGTGTGGTTCATGCTTTCTGCTACCAAAAGCCAAAAAGCAGGATATTTTTCAGCTATTATTTTGCTTTCAGTATTTCAGTTAATTTCCACAGTGCATTTGTCGTTGTTCAAGAACATACAAAGCGTTGCCAGATCTATCATTAATGCCAGCTCAATAGAATAGTGTCAGAATGATGATGACGTCTCGTTCGTATGAATTCCAGCTCTTCTGATAAAAATAAAAAATCCTGAGCTCCATCTGTAATTTTTTCTGACCCTGCATGTTGCTTTCTGCCCTAAGGACCACATGGTTCAGCCTGTGAAACTATATTTGTGTTCCCCCCATGGGTGGGACACTTGCTTCTGTTGCTGGCACGATCGGTGCTCACGGTTTTAAGCCTATTTATCCAAAACAGAAGCTTGCAGCTCCCATAATAGAAACATCACAACATTACAGTGCAAGGGCTCTGAGGTGGAGCTCACGCTCTCTGCTAGCTCTCGTGGGATGCTCTGGAGTACGTGCATCTGCCAGTCACTGCCTGCCAGATAAGCAGGGTAGAAACAAAAGCACAAGCAAATTAATTAGGGAAAAAGAAGACCCACTTTTTGCCCTCTAATTTAAGCTCCTTGCCTAGAAGGGACCTCTCTTATTTCCCCAGCTCCTGGTTCATGAAGTGCTTTTCCTTTCTGCCCTGTGACACACACACTATTCTTTGTTATTCAATTACTCACCAATAAATCCCCAGAAGAAGGGATCTCTTCTTCATTTGGGAAGTGTAATTAATGGGCCTTGATTTAAAGTCACATTTCCATAGGAAACCTTTGTGCTTGTAACAAGTAGCCCTTTCACCCAGGCGCACCACTAAACCTTTACCTGCTGGGGAGAAACCAGGGAAGAATTGCACATTTTTCTGTCGAAGGGTAGGCGCTTCCCTGTAAACAGCGATGGGAGCTCAAGTGGAGACCCCCAGACTGTTCAGACTGTTGCTTGTCTGGGGGTGTTGAAGGATGACCTTGTGCTTTGGGATGCTGTAGTTGGTATTTCAGTACTGGTTTAAATGCCACTGCTCCGGGGGGATGTGCAGTCCCCCACCCCCAGACCGTGCTGGCTGTCACAGTCACCATGTTGGTGTGGGGCTTGCGAAGGAAACGAGGCATCTCCTGGTTTTCCCATGTGTCGCGGCCTGAGAGAAATGCCCAACTGCAGCCTCCAGCCACTGGTGTCAGTGATAAATCTCTCTGTTTGCCCAGACTGGTACATGAAAAACGCTACCGATGAAGCCTTAGCAATAATTTCCTTGTTTACAACTAAGTTTCCAGTAAAAAGCAGGGCTGTCATGTTGTTCAGCAGCAGTTCTCTCTGATACAAGTATTCATAACCACTTCATTACTTAGGTCATCAGTAAAACAACACTTTCTTGCTGCAGGGCTTATCCTGGAGATCAGTGATGTAGGGGCTGCAAGGCATGGATGGAAGGGTAAATTGGAGAACACGGTTCCCACACTGCACTCCCCAGTGCCAGGCCTAGAGGAGTGGTGGACAACCCAGCAGATCCTTGGCATTGAAGAAGAACTTGCAAACAGCAAGCAAGAGACCTCGCTGCTTTGCAAATCAAACCCTGTAATTTGGAAAGAAGTGGGACACTGTGGCCAGCAGCGCTCTCAGAGCAGGGAAGCAGGGAACTGGAGGGCAGAGGCACAGGTGGTCCTGCAGGTGATGAGAAAGAACAGAGATTCAGAACAGGAGCTGTATGAAACTTCTTCAGAGTTTCATTGATCCACAGCTCCATGCATGCACTGAATTAATCTGACACTGAGCTCTTCAGCTCAGGAGGTGTCACCAGGCTCACTGTGGCACTTGCCAGTTGTATGCCCAGTGTGGACGTTCAGGTTCACACCAGTGCCTCCATGGTGTTAGAGTCAAACACCTCTAGCTGGGCTGCAAGTCACCCAGCAAAGCCAAACCCCCAACCCTCCCCATTGCCCCTTTAAGTTTAGACTGTCACAAAAAGGAAAGAAGCCCAAGAGAAGGTTTATCCAGAAGCTCACACTGACATTTTTATCCCATAACAGTCACACACACACTCAAACAGCCCAAACACATCAGGCCAAAGGGCACCACAAGAATTCAAACAGTTTCAGTCTCTTCGGCAACTGCTCAGCCATGTTATATTTCGGTGTTCTCGCAGAGTATTCAAGTCATAAATTGAGACGCAAAAGCTGTTTCTCCCCTCTCCTCCCTTGATTAAGCTGTGTGGCCACATTAAGCCTGGGTACTAATGTCGTAGTTTCTGTGGGTGAATGTCAACCTTTCCTGAAGAGCGTTGGAAAGCTGCTGGGGTGTGCTTTCAGATGCCTACTTGCTGAGCTCTGAATTTACAGTATTGTTTATCAGATTTCTCAATATTTACACTTGGTTCCCATTCCAGTAAACAGATGACATATTATATGATACTACTGTTCAAAAACCCCAAGGAAATGAAAAAGAGAAACTCTCTGCAGCAGAAGCCCACAGACAAAGAAGATGCTGAATTTAGGTTCCTTCCAATGCCTTTGTACTCTATCCTATATTGTCGGATTATCTATAAATAATCTATATTATTTATAGATAATGTGCAGTTCATACATATTTAGAGCAGGCACAAGCACTGTTGGCAGATGGGGATTGCTCGATGGGTTCAGATTCTCAGTGTTTTTAACTCAGAATCTGTCTCCAACAGTGACAAGTTCCAGATGCTTTAGAAGAAAGATTTCTGTAAGGGATGATAATAGGAAATCCAGCTCCTAAATCAAATTCTTCTTCACTGAAGGTACTTGGCTTGTGACAAGGAGCATGACAAGGAGCATGAGGAATACGCTCTGTGCTTTTGGAGTCTCAACTGAGTGGAGAATGAGAAAATGTTCCTGTTTGTGCCTGGCCCTGCTGGAACCCTGCATCATACTCCGGCATCCCAGGGCACTGAGTTGCCCAGGTGAGTGCTTTTCAATGAGATCGCGTGTGATTTTTCTTCTTTTACTAGAGCATGGTGCCAGCAGTGCTTTTCATTTTACTTCGTATCTTCTTTGCAATATTTCTGTTTTGACAGACAAACCCACAGCGTTTGGTGACGGCATCGCACAGGAGCTGGCAGATGGCCCCATACAGCCCTTTGGTAACAGCCCGACACAAAACCTCTTCCTTAGAGGGGATTTTGTCTGCACTTTGAAAGCAAAGTGGGCAATCCATGAAATAAGGAGGCGTTTTCAAATCCGTGCTGCCTCCTGGGTTTTAACCACAGAGTCCCCGCATGGCCGTGGGCGCTGGGTGGTAGCCCCAGCCCTGCCCCAGGATGGACAGACTGTGGGTGCCCCAGGGGGGTCCGTGAACCTCACAGGATAACGCTGCCAAAAGCAGCTTCAGAGGAGCCAGTGACTGAGAAAGCAAACAAGTCTCTGGCCGGGCTAGGCCCGTGGTACGTGGCTTTTGCCCTAGAAAGGGAAAATCCCTCTTGCTTAATTGCAGGGAAGTTGTTGTTACTTTTGTATTGCGCTCTCCTGCTCTTAATTAAATTGAATAATTTTACATAATAAATCGAGCAGTGCACCTGCAGTATGTAATGTAGATTGGGCAAAATGCTCATTTTAATTACACTAAGTTTATTCAACCATGTTAATGCCAATAACTCCATCTGGCTGGAGCAGAAAGCACAGTTTGACATTTATTTCCAGGTATACAAAGCTTTGGTTTCTGCAAACTAAAAGGAGATGAGCCATCGAAGAGAATTTGATTGCAATGTTTGATTTAGCAAATTAATCTTAAGCTTCAAGAACATGATAATAGTAAATAAAGCGGTATCAACTTCACCTGCCTCGGAGTTATAGCGGGACATTTCCTGCATATAAATTAGCTTAACATGGAAGCTGCTTTGGCAATAACTCTAATTCAGTAATCCATACATCAAAGAGTTAAACAAATGAAGGGATTTTAAGTATTAGATTTGATTGAATATTAATGTGATAAGAATTCTCTTTAAGGACCGCTTTGAGTTCAGCCAAGACAAAGTGCAGTGTGTGCCATTTTGTAATGGGAGATAACCACTCCTAACAGGCTGTATTTTGTGTTTGTACACTTCATTTTAAAATATCCCCATGTAAAGTGATTTTAGGAGAGGATCTGGCACGATACATGTCAGCAAGAGGGTGACGCTCCTTGTATATCCATGGTGAGTAAACCAAGACCTCTTCTGCTGCTGTTATTCTTGTCTTGCTTGGTTTGCATTCATTTGTTTTTTGTTAAGAACAGAAGTTTTATCCTTTCCTGGTGCACAGAGGAAGACAAACCATCCAAAGACAAGCACATTTGCAGAGGTGACAAAGCCATCAGTACGAGCTCATTCATTCTGCATCTGGACTTCGAAGCATCCGCACAGCGACGAGGGCCCTATCTGGAAGAGCTGTGTGTTACTTTTTAAGGGAATGAGCAAACGTACAACCTCATTAACATGAGTTACTGTTGTTAAATAGCCAGGAGATATGAAAAGAAGAAGCAGGTTGGCAGGGCCTTGTGGTTCGCTTGCCAAATGAGTATGGAATTGAAGAGGTTGCCATGAAAAGGAAACTTCTTGCACAGTGATTTACAGTGTGAGTGCCTAAGCATAAACCAGAAATACTTTAGGGGTTAGGAAATACTGTGATTTAATATGTATTTCTGTGATGATAAAGTAAATTCTTCCTTTTTTAATAGCATCTTCTGTAAAGCTTCTTTTTAAAGAGGTCAGTCCACCAGATATACAGCAGATACGGGATATGGAGAACTCGGCTTTCTAAAAGCCACTGCAGATGTAGTCCCTAGTCCTGGTATCTGTGGCTAATCTCACAAGTATTCACACAGACTCTGCCCAAGATACAAGATTTACAATATAAACCATAATACAAAACAGCCTCTTTATCACCATCTGCTGCAGCCTGAGGTTTACCCCAAGAAATAAGAACAGTTACGGTGCTTTGCTCTCAACTGATTTTGTGGAAAGCAGAAAACCCAGACTCCCCTGGTCTTCAGGTCCAGCATATTTCGCCATGAAGCTCCTACTCCTTCGTTAGAGAATCCCAACGCACAAGAAGCAAGAAGGAAATCTGTCATTTAATGGGACGTGGGTGCAGGGCAAGCACGTTCCCTCTGGCGACGAGGCTCTCCTGTGCGAGGCGTTCATCCCGAGGGGAACAACAGGACGGGACTGTTCTGTTCCAAGGAACCCAACAGACTTGGGAAATGAGAAATAATAGGTGGCTGCTAAGAAACGGTAAACAGAGGGATGTATACATTGCGGGGCTGGCGCTGGGCCAGGGCTCAGCTTCCCCATGGCAGGAGAGCCTGCGTCTGCCTCGCGCCCCAGCGTGCCCCCAGCTCTTGGCTGAGCACGTGCCCAACTCAGCACAGCGGTGACAGGCGCAGTGGGCTGCCAGGCACCCATGGATGGGCAGCTCTGGGGCTGTGAGGCCTGAGGAGGAAGGGCAGGGACTGTGCTGGGCTCGCAGCCACCGCTGCAGCCCCAGAGGCTGTGACAGGAGCGGGCTTGCGGCAAGCTCATTGCCAGTGCCCTTCTAGATGATTCAGGTGGGAAATTATATCCCTAAAGGAGATGACACTATGGAGGCAAATGGTGGAGAAATGGTTACTGCTAATAACAACTCAGTAAATTAATCTTGCAGACTCAATTACCTGGTATGGCCACTTTTGTGGGCGCTGTGAGGATTTCTAGGCTGGCAAATAAATGGGCCCAGAGCTGATGGGGTCACCAGCTGATGTTTGAGATTAGAGGTGAGGACGATGCAAGAAGGGAGACACAAGTCCCACCATTGTAGCAAACATGGGCACAGTCCCAGGGCATCCTTTAGGCACGTGTTTTGGATATTGACTCGTAGGTCGGGGATCAGGGAAAGAATTTCTCACGCCATGCTGTGTCTCTGAAGGAGCAGGGGGATGGTGGCAAGGGCTGAGCTGCATCTCTGGATTGGGACTGGGACGCGGTGACAGAGGGAGAGGCTGCACGTCGGTGTCTGTCCTCAGGGGGGGCAGACTCTGTCCATCTCTAGTGCAGCACAGAGCATACGCTGGAAAAAGGCTTGAAAGAGAGGAAAGAAGGGGGTCTGGTTTGGATCATGGCTGTGGTAAAGTCTGCAGAATAGGACTGACATTGTGCTGGAGGAAAAAAAAGTAATAAAGCCCTGTTTGTCGGCCCCTGAGGAACGTGGAAATGGTGGGAGCTGGGCTGCTGCCCTGGCCCGGAGTGCCCCTGCAGTGGCCCGCGCTGAGACCCAGATCATCCCAGCGAGGACAAGCACTGTCCTGTCCGCCGGGGCAGTGGCCGTGCCAACGCGCCCCGGGACACAGGGCAGCCCTGGCAGGACAGGCAGGGCAGTGGGGGCAAAGAGACACCCAGGGCAGAGAGCTCCAGGCTTTATTAGCTTTTGCGGGGGTGGAGATGGACGGTTCGAGTCTGTTCAGCTTGTTCTTTCCATCGCGGGACCACCGCTCCTCATTGCACGAGGGTTTCTCGCTGTGTCCTGCTGCCGGCAGCCCCGGCCCCAGCAGCAGCCGCGCTCCCTGGCAAGCTCTATTTGCAGGAGAAGATGCAGGAAGAGGGAAGAGGAGGGTTTCTGGTGGCCTTGGGCTGGTGGCTGGCCTCTGAGACATTCCCCCATCCCTCAGTGCTTATTTTTGTTTAATGTATTGCCCTTCTGTGTTTATTTTGCAGGTGTTTATTTTGGAAAGGGCTCTGTTTACATTTCTGTTTTTACACAGGGCGCACATATGGTGATATTTGCTTTGCCGGGACGTAGCATTCCTCCTCCTCCCCTTCCACCCAGCCCTCGCTCCAGCTGAGCTGCCGGTTAGGGTCCAACAAGTGAAAGTCTCCTTTCACTTTCAGCCCGGGCTCCCACCCGCCAAGCCCTCTGCCCCCTCACTCGGGCGGCTCAGACGGAGCACGTTCACGCTGCAAAGCGGTTTGAAGCGCAGCTGATACCGTCACTCCCCACCCTCTCCACCTCCTGGTGCGCCAGGGGACAGACGTGATGTTCTTCACGTGTAAAGCATCTGAATTGTGGCACTGCAAAAGGCCTTTCTCCCTCTTGGGTACCTCCTCGTGTGGTGACCGGGGCCCAGTGGCTCACCCTGGGCTCAGTGCCCGCACAAACCTGGCCGTGCCTTTTTCTCCTGGTTTGTGCTGAGGTGGTGGAAAAGCAGATAAATCAGATCTTCCACATCCAGTCCGTGAAGTCAGGCAGGTGGAGCTTAACTATTTCTTCACAGGGAAGGAAGCCGCTGAAGACCTTGCACACCAGGTTGCCCCCTCTGTGCCAGCTAAAATAGCAGAATGAGGATGTGCTACATGCCAGTCATTTTCTCCTTTACATCATCCCTTCCACCAAAAACCATGGGTGAAGTTTCTAGGAAATAGGAAATTATATTCACTCGGCTTTTGCTTATAGATGAGCTCACTTCTTTCATGCAATTTCTTTTTGCAGCAGGCTCCTGTCAGTAGCACCCTCATCCGCTGGTGGCTGCTTTGCACATCTGTTGTTGAAAGTTTTGCGTTCTCAGCCTCTTGCCCTGTGTGTGGGCTTTGCGCTGCGGTCCCTCTCTGACGTTGTGCCGCCTTCCCTTGCCTCTCTTACAGTGGTCTCCAGACCGCTCAGGTTCACTAGAGCTCTAATGATGGGAAATCCAGCTGGTCACTTGAGGGCATTGCGGACCTCTTCAGAGCAAACCCTTGGAGTGACGCTCAGGAAGGGTTTTGTGACGTTTTCAGCAGAACAGCTGAATACGCAGTGACTCCTTTGGAAGAAAATCCAAGACATCTTTATGAACCTTACTGGTGGATCTTGAGGTATGACCATGAAAAAACTAGTGACTTCTCTTTTTGTGTTTTTATGTAGTCCACAGGTAAGAGCTGTGTATGGGTTATGTGCACTCAAAGAGTCATTCAACTGAATGTGCATCTGTCTGCAGTTTGTGCATGTATTTAATACCACTCAAGCTAGCAAAGTATTGCTCTCATTTGAACCTTTTTCCTCTCTAACACAGCCAATTACCAAAAAATGAAAATATGATGGGAGCACTTTCTTCTCTCAAGTCCCTTTTGCCAGACAGGACAGTGTCCCAGACTTCAGGTCTGTACAGAGTCCACAGCTCTTCACACCAATGGTGGCAGAGGACATCAACTACCTCCTGAGACTCATCTCTTACCGTCCAGGGACAACAGGATTTCTCCAGGCAGGTGAATTGGGCACCAAGGCAAAGTGAGACTGAGGGTCAGATATAAACACCATCTTCTCTGTCTTCTGAAGAGTCCCTGGGAAAGATATTGCAGGACTTACCTGCTTTAGCTCTTCCAGAGACCCTTTTCCTCACCTGTCTTAGCATCTGTTGGGTGCATGCAACCAGGACCCTCCTAGGAAGGCAAGAAGTGAGGAGCCACTGTGGAGTGGCTGCGTACAGCTTGTCTGCAAGAGACAGGGATGAATCTGGGTGAAGGAAGAAAACTGACTTTCTGGATATGGAAGTACCTATAACATGAGGCCAAGATTTGGTTTTGTGTGCTTTAGTGACATGCAGGAGTGACAAACTGAGGATTGGTGGATTCTCCCTGGGGACATGGAGGGCCTTGGACCATACAGCAAGCAACCACAGTCCTTGCCTCACTAGCTTTTCCTTCCTTACTCTCTCTAGGGCTGAATTTCATTTATTAAAACCAAGATTTTAAACCTATGGAAAGAATTAGGCACTTCAAGTAGTCCCTGGCTGGGAAGCGGGCACCCAAATCCACAATTTAGGTCCTCAAAAGGACTCTTGGACTGCCTCAGTCTGGAAGACGCCTGAGGTCCACTAGCATTTGAGATTTTCGAATTGCCCAGTGTCCTGGGTGAACACGTGTTGCCAGAGGCCTCAGGGACCAATGTGGACCCCCATTCAATGTCTCTCTGGTGCCCAGACTGCCCTTAGGATGACAGCATGGGCTCTTCTTCCTGGAAGACCTCAGCCCTGTAGTTGTCCTCAGAACCACTCCGCTGAAGTGGGCAGGGGCTGTGTGCCTGCAGAAAGCGGAGGTCCTGACAATTTTCCTTCTGTCTGTCCAGTTTGGTCCCTCTCTGTCTGACAGGACACAAGTACTGAGACTCAGGAGCTCTCCCACCACATGGGGACAATTCCTCTCCTGCCCTAGGGCCACCCCACTTTGCCTGGCTCACTCACAGCTCTGCTAGTGCAGGGGCAGCTCAAGGGCCTGAGAAAAATAGTGGCTGGGGTTTTCACTTATGAACCCTGAGCACCAAGCCCAAGAACTGCATAAAATATATATTAATTAAATGTTACAGATAATTTATATATTTTATGCCCGGTTGATATTTAAATACTCCTAGGTCACGGAAATCCTTAGAACTGGCTATTTGCAGAGGTCTGTTTGTTGATGAACGCATTAAAATTCTTTGTTTGATCTTGCTACTGAGCTAATGAAAAAAGCAGGAGCAAATTTGCATTGATCTCCCTCCCATCCTTGTCTGATCAGAAGAATGAAGTAAGTACAGGGAAGCCAACATCTAGGAAACACAAGAAGGGCAAGGTCAGGATTTGAAAACTATATGGGAGTTGGGGAATGAGAGATAGAGCTTTCATTCCTGATGTGCTCACGCAGCTTTGCACAGCTTTATAGTCATCTCACTTTTTTGTGAAGGGTTCATAGGTCTCTGCTGCCCGGTGGAGATACTGCTGATATCCTGATGCTGCAGGGATGCTCACAGTGTATGGCAGAGCCCTAGAAATGCTCCCCAGCTGCTTTTCAGACTGTAGTGTCAGTGCAGAAACAAAGTGGGGAGGGCTCTCGATGTGATGTCTGCTCCTTCATAAAGACTTGCTGAAAACACAGCCATAATCGGTGATCTTTTATGATAACACACTGATTAGAAAAATTGCAATTTCCTTGTGAAGTGTAACATCCAGCACAAAGGCAAGCTAATGACTGGCAGCCTGAAGCTTCTTCGCTTGGTACCGCAGCATCCTGCTGGAGCTGACATCCCTCTGCCAAGCCTGCAGCCCCCACAGGAGACCCCAGCTTTCCCCCACAGACCCAGCCACCTCCTTGCTGCTCCACACAAGTGCCATTTGGGAGAACACCCTGACACTTGTCTCCCAGGAGACCCTGGGTCTCGGGAATTCCACTGGCCCTGGCAACTGGGAGATGACCCCTCCTTTGTCCCAGCCTTCATCTCCCCTGTGGCCACCAGGCCCCTCTGTTTGCTCCTCAGCAGCAAACGGATGGTCATGCTTATTGCAAGGAGGCAGGGGGTCACTCTGGAGACCCTGGCAACCTCATACTAGTTTCAGTGGGTCTTGTGACATACATGGGACACAGATGAAGTCAAAATGCCTTTAACTGCACTAGGAAGGGACGAATCACGTTCTGCAGGTTCCTGTCCCCCTTCTGTCACTGTAGCAAGGGCTGGGGCACCTTGCATAGGATCATGCCTTTAGTGACTGTGGTTAAGCATATCTTATATATAGTTATATACTCATACTTTTTTAAAACCCATTTCAGCCCATTATTGATGAGCTCTGACACCTGAAGATTGTGAAAAAATCCCTGAGTTATGCTGGTTCCAGACAAAAGAAATGCCAAATTCAGGCTTTTTAATAGGATTTCTCATTACCTCTTCTCTGTCTTTGTATAACCTCTGCTGTGATCACATCAATTGATTTCTTTTTATGCAAATTTATTTGCAGAAACACTTGCTCCGCTTTCTCTGCATACACCACCTGTACTCAGATAAGATTTTTTGGCTCAGAAATGGGACAGTTTTTGTTCTCTGCTTTCAGACTCAGCATGTTTGCAAAACGCTTAGTGACAATAGACATATTTTAAAGTTAATTACTGAAGAGAGATTGAATAGGGTTTTTTTTTTCTTCATATTCCTACAAATACGCCCCACGCCTCTATTTCAAATATTGTACTTGTTAGTCACTCAGGCCCTTATCCAACAACTTTTAATGTCAGTGGAAAGGCTGATGCTGGCTGCAGGGGCTGTTGGATTAGGCATTACAGTACAATAGCACTGACACTTGCAAGATTTTTTAAGCTGCTCTTACTCGCATTATCCCGAGGTGTGGGACTGGTCGCGTCCCTGGCTCCTTGTATAAGAGGAGGGAAGATCGGGGGGGGGGGAGAAACCCCTGGCACCGAGCCTCTCGTTGCCATCCTGTTTCCCAGCTTCTCACTTTACAGTAATTAAGACGTTTTGTCCCCACGGCTCCAGCGAGGGCTGTTCCCAACCAACAAAACGATATAAAATAAGCAGAAGTGAGACCGGGCAATCTTGCAGGGCAGCTGGCAGCAGGAGGAAAACCTTTGTAAAGGCTCCTGCCACTCACCTCCCAAGCACTTCTGTAAGTCAGCGATTAAGTGCTCAGGCGGCAGATTAGGGGAGGCTGCTGGGGACAGCTCTGGCAGCACGGGCAGAGGCGTGAAGGCAGCAACATGTGTCTCCTGAAGGGCTGCAAATGTGTGAAACTGGGCTCTCAAATCATCGTGTCGGTGCCCGAGCGTACCAGAGGTGCTTTTTTTTGTGCCAACACAGGCTGGGTGAGAAGAAAACTGCAGCCAGGTCTTGAGGCAGCTTTTGAAAACCACCCCCAGCCAGGCAGGCGCTCTCTCTCACGCCACCATCCCTGCTAGAGCAGGGCTTTCATGTATCATGCATCCTCATTCTCATCTTCCTCTTCCTCCTCGATGCCCATCCAGAGCATCCCACATCCCAGCACTTAGCCACAGCCCAGTTCTCCATCCCCGTCCCCAGAGCCAGCTGATATTGGCAGTACATGCCTGCTCCTGATAGTTATTAAGCTGATACTAATTTAGAAAATGTTCCTAGAATTTAGTTGAAATCTTAACATTTTGAGTTTAAGAGGACTTGCTGTTCTGCAAAGCAGCTAAAATGTTGCGCAGGAGCCCTTTAGACAGAGGTTGGTCCGGGCTGTGGGACCTCCCTGGGGTGCAGTAAGCTGTCCTTCATATTTGGGTACTGGGCTCTGGGTGAAGGGACCTGGGCAGGGGGACCCACGAGGGCCATCAGTTCCCATTCCTGTGTTGTTCACAACGACGGTGGGTGCCTGGCCGTGCTGGACACTTGGGTCCCACGTGCCCCTGGGCTGCACAGACTACAAATGTGTGGTAGTCTGGTCCTTCCTTCCCTCCTGCTCCGGTAACAGCTGCTGGCACCTTTTCCTCCTGGGATGTATCGCTCAAGGGTGGCTTCTCATCAAAAGGGGTAGAGGTTCACTTCTGATTTGCACTCAGAGTAACAGCCGTGCTCTGTCTAGGCAGGGATCTATAAGGCAGGGTGGGAGGATCAGGAACAGCAATATATAGATGCACAACGCTTTGCAGTGTAGGCAAACCTCCGGTGGGGAGCGAGGCTGCTGGGAGGGGGATGCCAAACCTGCCTGTCCCAGCGTGACTGCCACCCTGTTGTCATGTCACACACACGGACGGGTACACACACACGCTGAAAACAAGCCCCGGTCTGCTGAACTGGTTAAGTATGTCAGCACAGTGGAGCTGGGCTGAAACACCTTTAAGAGTCCAACTCTGGATACATTTCCACCCGTCTTGGTCCAAAATCTGTCTCTAGCTATGATGAGCTAAGTAGTACGTGTCTGAAAAAACAAATCATTTCCAAATGTTTCAGGGTTGTTCATAAACACTGTCCATATAAAGAATTCTCTCATAAATATCCCTGAGACTTCCCTACTAACCTCTGATATAATTCATTTACTGAAATCAAGGGTCTGACTTGCAGCTGTAACTCTGTACCCTGAACCACTGCAGATGTAAACACTGTTTAGATGGAGCAACATCTTCCTCAGGTTTCTTGAGGTGCTCCCTCAGGGTTGTTTTCAGCTTCGGGTAGTGGCGTGAATCCCTTCAGATATTCAATGTGCCCTTCACAACAGACACGTTCCCGTCCCACAGTCTTTCATCCTGCTATTGATTACATCTGGGCAAGCTTCACTGGGCAGGAAAACCCAGTAAGAGAAGAAGGAATTAACTCTGCATGTTGAAGGCTCTGGCAGAAGGTAGGAGCTGCATTACAATTACCTTGCGTTTCTGCAACGGTCTCTGGTGGTGGTACCACTAATGAGAATAACTACCCTGTTTAATACTTCAGTGCCTTCTCCTCTGTTTCACGGTAAAAGCAATTTGTATCATAACAATCAGGAGGGAGCAGGGGCCTTGGGGCTGCCCAGACTCCACCATTTTTGGTCCCGTTCAGCCCTGGCTCCATGTGGTGCAACTTGAGCCTGCCTTGGATCTGGCTGCTCTTTGGTACTCCAGGGAACCTCCAGTGATCTGGGCAGAGTTACTCCTCGCTTACACCCACGTAAGTAGGAACGGGACTCCAGATGATATATTTACATTTTTTTTTTAAAGCTGACTGGGTAACAGAGCCAGAAACGGAGACAGCTTTGGTTACGGTGAGATACTAGATTTTTCCAGATTTCTGACACTGTTTTATCCCGCGAGCCCAAACTTCTGGAGTGTCACTAGACATCCTGTTTAGTAGGATGCAGTGGGAACTAAGAACACACACGATAGACAGGAATGCCCTCCAAGCCAGGCCCCAGTGCTGGTGCTGGTTGAGCTGGGCTCCTGGCCAGGAGCGCTGGTTCACAGTGCCAGAGTAAGGGATGAACAGGGAACAGAGAGCTGTGAGGTCCATCTCAGCAGGTTTGTGGGTCTGTTACCCGTGCTGTGACCCAATTTTACTGGGTTGTACATTATTTGGAGAGAAAGCAGCAGGAACTGCTAAGCTTTAACTCCAGGACTAAGAGGATGGGGCAGCGTCTGGCACCTCAGCACAAGGTTGAGGTGCCCAGGAGATTTTGTGCAGCAAAACCCCATGAGAAGAGACACTTGAGCTGGTGATGAAAGTAGGCACCAAACTGAGGAAGAACATCTGCCTGAAAAGCTGTAAAAATGGCAAAAAAAAATCTTTCTGGTTACATTGTCTCCTGCCTCTTTTGGAGAAGGGTGAACGACCAGTTTAAGCAAGATGCCAAGGAGCTTCTTCATTGTAGCAAAACCACCTGAAATTCCACAGCTTCACCTTGAAGAGTGCTCCAGACAACACGGGAGATAGTTCTCTATGCCTGACAGATTTGGGGATTCCCTGGGGAACTTCCCTGGGGAAGGTTGTGCTGGAGGGCAGCCCAGGGACATGCAGCAGGCTGGGCATTCCAAGACAGTCAGTCCCAGCTCCAGTGCTGTTTTACTGGGTCTGGCTGGAGCGGAGTGAACTTCCTTAGGTCAATCCACTACAGTTGTTAATGAGGTCTGGAGCTGTTGTGCACAGGGGAGCAAATTAAGCCAATAGGTTTCCCAACGTGGAAATTCCTCCAAGATGTAGAGGGCTCTTCTAAAAGTCTCTGCCTTTCTTGTATTACCCTGGTGTTGAAAATGCTGTAGCTCATCCGAATATTCATATTTTTCTTGCCAACTTGCCAGTTTCAATAATTTCAACACCTTGTGGCTTGCTTCACATAACCTTTGGGTTATGTGAGCTCCAGTAGGACTCCTAGTGCGAGTAAGGCTGCAGGAGAGGAGCGGCTTGCTCAGTTACCTTCTGCGATGGCAGGACGCCAGGCTGGGAACCACATCCAGGATCTGCTATAATGCGTATTAACAGGAATGGAAGATTGGTCCTTTTGCCCTATTTGCCAATCAAAATGGAATTTCTTTGAGCTTGCTGTCTCTCTGAGCATGTCTTTGTCTCTTCTATCACTCTCCGCATCCAAGTTGCTTTTGAAACCACTGCCCAAATCCAGTCAGACTGGTAGAAGGGTGGAAATTTCAAGGAGAACAAGTTCCTCCATGCTTTGAGAAAACTGGTAGGTTATTAAAAGAAAATAAAATTGACAATCCAAGGACAGTGCCCAAGGACACACAGGGAGAGTTCAGGTCTTCTTTATGCAGTTTAATCAGTTAAGACACACCACTAGACTGGCCACACAGCACGTGATGAAGTCCCGGGCTGTTACCAGCATCGTTTCTGGTCCAGCTAACATGTCCAAAACTGTTGGAGTAGCAGAGGATCTGGAGACAGAGCGTGACTGGCCTACAGGCCCTGGGGGTGAGCTGAGTGCCCCATGGAGGCAGTTTGGAAACAGCAGGGAAGAACTGGAAGGATCTTGAAGCTGTTTACAGATGTGGGGGGAACTGGGGAGCCTTGCAGTGAAGAGTCAGCAGGTCTGGAGTCACTGCAGTGGGGAGCAAAGGGGCCATAAGATGTGACTGTAAAAGAAACCAGGTTTCTCTCTTGGCTCTTGTAAATAACACTTTTTTCAGTAATCAGAAAACAGTGTGTTTGTTTTGACATTGTAGGGAAAAAAAAAAAAGATTTTAATTTTCTTTCCATTTGCTTTGCCCCCCTTTGTAGCAAAATGAATTTATTTCAATCATTGTGGGAATCAGTTTCTAGTCATCCTAGGAGCTTCCACTGTTACCCCTTCTAGCATTATTTTTCATTTTAGAGATGCATTTCTAATGGCTTAACTGCTTTGTTGGCTGTTTTAAAAATCAAAGGCAATGATCATGATAAGGCAAGACAATGACTTCTCCCCCTTCATTTTGGCCTGTCCCCCTTCAAAAGAAGCCGATAAAAATATCAGCTACCTCGATCTAGTCCTTGCCTGTCAATGTCAGGGTGGCACTGACTTTCTCTGTTGTGTAAATGTCATCTACTGTGTACCCCCAGCTAAATTGCTTTATGATATGTTTATTGTTGCTAATCCGCCGAAGACCTTAAAATCCAATAAAATTTGCCCCTTGGCAATGTGAAAATCTCCCTCATGCAACTCATTTTCCAACACAGAATTTCCAGGAGATAAATCCAGGCTCATTTTATATTGTTTTTGTTTTTGCATTGCCTAGTTATGAAATATTACATGTCAATGGTTTAAAATGGTGAGTAATTATCAGCATAGTGGAACTTGCTTCTTTTGCCTTTTAAAAATGATTTCTCCTGCATTTTTCCAGGGCAGAAGTACCTTTTGGTAAAACAATTTAAAAGAGACAATATACAGACAGCTAAGAGAAGTCGAACACTTGAACTGTTTCCCCCTTTATTGTGGACTGTAGTTCCAAAGAATCAATGCTCTTTGCCAAACACAACTTATCTTGAAAAGGCAAGTTTTGAGCCTGAGCCTAACCAGCCCAGCAGTAAGGTGAATGGGGAGGTGTGTCGTCGCCTCCTTTGCATCCTCAGGGCAGTGCCTGTGGGACAAGCAGGATGTATTTGGGATCAGTGATGGCCACTGCTTCCATACCCTTGTGCCTTTTTGGAGAACATTTTTAGCTCAGTCACTCTGACCGGAGCTGAAGGGATCGGTGCTAAGAACTGGCTTTGCTTCCTCCAGCCAGGTAGGCTTCCCATTCCCCAAGCATCTCCATCCCTTTCTGGGTTGAGTTTGTCTGTCCATCCAGCTCTTCCTCTCTGACACTGTGACCGTATTCCATGTTGGTAATGTCATCACCAGATTTCACCAGCACAAAATTGCTTTTTGTGCCTGACTAAATCAGAGCACTCCCAAGCTTGGTCCTTGAGGAGCTCTGCTGGCATCCACTAGCCAGCCCCTTCCAGGCTCAGCAAGTTGTTGCCTGCTGGCCGGTTCCTCCTCATGATTCTTGTATTAAGTTGCATCATTCCTGTTTTAACTAATAGTTTTCCACATTGTGCCAAGTTGAGTGGTTTAGCAGCGTCTAGATAAATCTCATTTCCATTGACCAGTAAAATCCTTTATCAAAAATAGCTATTGGCTAAGCTGGACACATCGGTTTGATAAAAGTATGGGCTTGTGGGTATTTCTTACCATACTTTTATTAGAGACAACCTGAACTACCCCAAAGAAGAAATATTTGTCAGAAATACTTGCTGCGAGGCTTACCATTTCATTTGCCAGCTCTTTCATTATTCTGTGATTCCTAGATACAGATCACCTGGTCTTTTGATTCAAGCACATTAAAACACCTCACATTTTATTCCGTTTCAGGTTTGGTAATTTTCATCCCCATATTCTCAGTCTAATTAGCTACCCTGTCTTTGCCCCTCTATTTATTGTCCTCTCTTACCGCAAACTGAGGTGAAGGATTAAATTTGTTTTGGGACCATACTTAGATCACGTTTCATTTGGATCACCTTTAATTTGGATATTACTCTGTCTGCGTCATAACTCCTCTCTCTCCTTGTTCTTGTCTTACTGGGCTGACCCACAGCCCTGAACTAGTCGGGTGAGTTTCAATTCCAAAGTTTGGGGCCAGCTCTTACTTGGCCCGTTTTAAAATTTTCAATCTGTTGTTCACCAGTTTTTGGTAACAGTTCTTCCCATTCAGCATTAGCAAAACATCACGCTCCTACTTGAATCTTCCTGAAGCGGATAAAATATGCAGCTGCAACACCTTGCGCAGCCCTGGAGAGGAGAGCGCAGGGCTCTGCTCTCTGGCCAGGGAGCCTTGTCAGGGCATTCCCTCCAGGGACAAGGAAGGAGCAGGGCAGGAAAGGAGTAGGCTGCAGCGACCAGGTGCCACTCAATCCCCCAGAGGGTCCATGACCACTTGGGAGAGGGTGGCTGAGCAGGACTGGGTGGCAGCAGTGCCCAGACTCAGTGGGTCAGGGGCAGAGGTTCTTGCATCTGTCCATATTTGTCCTCTCTTTGCATCTTCTTAAAAAGTTAATGCATTTATAACCTAGGAGCCATCCTCGAAGTGAGTGGGATCCAACCCCTGAAGAAAAAAATAACATGAAGAATTACTGGGTACACCAGCTGCAAAATGCTGGTCTTGGCCACACTGATGAGGCAATGGAGGTGAGGGATGGATCCACAGCACCCAGCTGTGGCTGGTCATCTGGCTCGCTGAAATCATGTCCCTCCCGTTACGGTGACAGCTTCACGTTTGCTCTGGTTTGTTTTGTTTTGCCGAGTTTGGTTGCTGGGATTTAGCACAGCTGGGCAACTTGTATTATCCCACTCCGAGATAACGTGGGAAAACAGCCTTAGTTTTCACTTGCTACGAGGAGACTGGGGACATCTGTTGTGGCTGGATAGGGCCATCTCAGCAAAGGACAGAAAGGTGCTTCACACAACGAGGCCCTTCACTGGAAGGATGACATAGTTCTTAGTTCCTATTAAAGACAGAGAAGAGCAGTAAATACAAGAGGTATCAGTAACTAGATTCATAGAATTTGGCTGTTCCTAGCTTGCTTTCATTGTTTCTTGGGGTATTTCCACATGGTTTTGGCAGGCAGTTGTTGGCTTTATCTTACTTGTGCTCTACAGTAACCAACCATTGTCCGAGTGTGGCTACCTTCTCTGTTTGGTTTGGTTTTGATGGTGGTTTTTTTTCCGTGCAAACCATGTGGCTTTCAGTCAGAGGGAGCTCACACCCGCCTGCAAAACACCCTGTGTGCGTACCCCCAGAGTCAGCTAAGTCAGGAGAAAGGCTGATAGATCGGGCTGATTTGTGGGAGTCTACCTTTAAGGCCAGGTTCACACAAATCACTGCCGGGCTCAGAGCACGGCCAGCACGTGCCGGGTGCTGGACTGTGTGGGACCCAGCCATGAAGCTGCCTTAGATGCTTTTGTGAAGCAGCGTGCTGGGGGAGCACCCCGTAACACCAGGTCTGGCTGCAGGGAAGGGCACTCAGGAGAGACACAAGGTGCCAACTGGAGCCTGGAAAGGTCTAAAACATTTGACTTAGTGTCCAGGGTTCTAACAGACTCTATGTTTGTAATCAAATATAGGGAAGGAGGCGACTAGAGAGGGGCTGTCTTGCTCTTCTCTCCCAGGAGAACGAGAGCTTTGGTTTTGTTGCTGCCCCAGATGCCAGGCAGCGCAGTGATCGACCCACAGCTCCGTGCCCACCTCCCATTGCAGTTCCAGGCTGCGCCGGGGCTGCAGAGCCTGTGCTATGAAAACAACTTGTGTGCTTGCCTTTGTGCAAGTGCTGTGGGCTTGCACCACAGGTATGTGACCAAAGAGTGTCCACCCGTCCATCCTTCCCAGAGCAAGGCTGGGGACAGAGGGAGGCGCTGGCAGTGCCGGCTCTGGGGCTGGAGAGAGGGCAGCAGCCGGTGCTGGGAAAGGCAAAAGTGAGAAGCCAAAGGGATGCAGTCGGACGCTGCTGCTGGAGTCGGTGCTCAGACGCGGCTGGGTCCTCCCCATCAGCTGGGGCAGAGCTGGTGCTGAAGTAGCAAGGATCCCCCGCATCCCAGCACGATACCCTCACCAGCCCCTACTCCTGTGATCAGGAAATGTATGACAAATTTATCACCATTTACCTCTTGGGTATCAAAGGGAGAAAGGGGAAAAGTGCGTGCTATCAAGGAGAGGACAAAGATGGCTGGTGAAAGCCAGAAAACAGATGCCAAAAATGCTTTCATTCCTATCTCATCAGCAGCTACTGACACTGGGAAACCTTTCTCTATTATCTGTGGAGGAAGAAGTTAATGAAGCATCTGCCAGAAATGCTGTATAACGATGTGTGCAAGGACAGTGAGTTCCCCTCCCGAGAGCGAAACTCTGGGTCTTTCTCCTGTGCTAATCTGTGTTCTGCTCCGAACTCTGCCTGCCGATAAAAAGCTGAGCAAAGCCTGACGATTTAGACTTTACCCATCTAGTGTTGAGGAGCAGAGATGAGCTGCTGGGGAGGCGCTGGGTGACTGGGAGGGACTCGGAGACATCCTGATCAGGACTGACGAGGAATTGAAGCAGATTCAGTTGTTTATTGTGTCCAAATACAACCCAGTTGATATTTTCCCCGTGGCCAGATAACCACTGGGTTGCAAGCTGGGGCTGGGTGAGGACGGGGCAGGCAGTAGCCAGCGCAGCCTGAAGCCCCCCCACCCCCATCCTGGGTTTGTTTTGGAGACGGGGTGTGGGAAGCAGCCTTGTTTGCAGGGGTGTCCACATGGGCACCAGCCGGGCTCCTGGGAGTGGGCTACAAAACGCCACTGTCCTCTGCAGAGCAAAACAGGTCTCCAGTGCCAGGGGCTGACCTGCCTCCCAGCACCTCGGAGCCACAGAAGTGCTGGGACCAGAGCATCTCCACGAGGGAAGGATATCGGCACACTCCATCCTGAGCGCGGGCAGTCAGACATCGTGTCCAAGGTGTGCTGGAATTCATCCTCTAATAAATCAGGTTGTTCACACGCTGGTATATTTAAGAGGAGTGTGGTACAACATTTCCATGTGAGGGTGCAGGCTGGTGATTTGTTATTACAAATTAAATACTAACAGCTACTCAGATAAGATAAGCTGCACAAGTGGATGGCAGCAGCTCAAGGAAAGGGAGAAGAAAAAGAGGAGGAAAATGAGGGAGTGGAAGTACAGGAAAAGAAAAATAAGAAAAAGCAAAAACATTTGAAATTTGCCAAGTGCAATAAACACTGTGAAGACTTTTTGAAAAACTGGAAATGTTCTTTTTCAATATAGGTGGGACTAAAACACAGATGACTGAATTCCTGTTACAGATTTCTGTTCCTTTCTCCTTATTGGTGAAAGATTTATTTGGGAGCAAAGGGATACTTCTATCTTGTTTCTTTGTTTTTCTGCACTCGCTATCACTGTGTGCACGGTTGGTTTCCACGATGCTGTCAGACACTTGGGCTCTCATCCAGCAAATACTTCAGCACACGTGTAACACCCCAGCCAGTGTAAGGTTATCCATGTGGGTCAGGACTTTGGGTCAGGATCAGATGTGACTTCCACACAGCAAGGAGGAGACGCAGAAGAGCCAGACAATTAGCAAATGTTATTGTGAGACCACAGAGATCCTGGCAAGAAGGCTCAGGAGGTAATTTGCTACCTGCAATATTATTTTGATCTGGGGGGAACCTTGGTAAATCAGTTATTCTCCAGAAAGTGCTGCTTCTGGGCATTTTGAAGCAATTAACAAATTCAGTCCAAATGAGCCAGGTTAGGTTAAACCATGAAAAATAACAGAGTTTGAGAGCAGAGGGGTGGGCTGTGCTTCCCGGCCGAGCAGTCCCCCAGGATGAGGGAGGGTGACCACCAGGGGGGCACATGACAGTGACCCCTCCTGCCCACGTGCTCTGCGCTGAAGTCCCACTGCAGGTTAAGACCTTTGTTTCCAAATATCCTTGGCTAGTTTTAAAAATGCCCAAAACGCTTTCTTTGATCCAAAAAAGATTTTTTTTCCCCTGCACGCTGCCAAGTAATCAATTCTTGTTTGATCCAGATGACTTCTCTGTTTTCTCTCAGTTTGGCCCCCGTATAAGTGCACACAACTCAAGTGCATCTGTTGATGGAAAGCATCCACATTCTGCAGCAAAGTAAGTCTTCTGGCTGGTCCCTTAGGAGGTACTGATCGTGGTTACTAGATGATAGGATTTTTTTCCAGCTAAAGAGTTTTTTCAGTTTTCATCTGCTCTCCTTTAAGTTTTTTGAGCTTGTCTTCTGGTGCTTGTGTGCCAGCAAGGCAGGATCCCTCCAAGGGTGATTCCCATCCAGCACACTTGCTACTGCTCAGAGGCCAAATATTTGACATGGTGGCCAACATCAACTCCTCTCGCTTTCCTTCCTGTGGTTTGGGAGATGGCAGAGACTCGAGGTCCTTCCCAACAGGCGGGAAGGGACAATGCCACCCTGTTGGGTGGGATGCTCGGTGCCATAGGTACCAGCAGTGCTGTGACACCGAGTCTCTGGGCCAGGAAATGGGCACTGGCTCCTTTAGCTGCTGGAGTAGATGTGGTCCTGGAAGATGTGCAAGGTGGCAGAAAGTGCCTATCATGAAACCTATGTTTCAGGATGCTTTTTCAGTCTAACAAGTAGTGCAGAGTGAGGGCAAGGAACTGGACCTGCATGGCAAGGGAAATCCAGGAGAATGGATGGGGAGAGGAGAGGGCACATCGATGTAGGGAGGAGATGCAGGAGGGATGCAGCAGCCTCAAAAAGTGATCAGTTCCTGTGAGGAGGCAGGGGCAAGTAAAAGTTTTAAAAGATCATATTAGAAGTTGTTACATATATCTCAGGAGATCTCCCTCTGTCCTGAGAAATCAACTTAATGCTGCCTAAAGATAGACGATGGCATTATTTATGTTCAAATGCCAGAGAAATTGTTGCAGACCAAGTGATCCTTTCTACAAAATATATCACAAAAAGGCAGCTTGTGGTGCAAGAGGTCTCCACCACCCCACCGCAGCACCCCTCAGAGGTCTTTGTCCGGGAATGGGTGCTGGCTACCCATGTTCACACCCTCCCAGCACGCTGCTCCCGTGGCTCTTCTCACTGCTAGGAAGGGTGCTGAGGGAATCCCCAAAGCCGCTGCTGCTTTATAGGAACCCAAAAAGGGAATCGCTGACCCTCCCCGGGAGCAGGAATTAGTGGCACGGAAGAGCCATGACAGATATATGGAGAGCGTAGGATTTTCTTACAGTGCTGCATTCCTCGGAAACCGTCTTCCACCTGATTTGACTTGAACAATAATCCTTTCACTGGGCCACCATCAGTGAACGGGGCGGGCTGAACCACTTTCCCTTCTTGTTTTTATTTCAAGCCCCCCTGTGCTGGTAGTGCCATGTCAGCTGTATCAAAACTAAAATGTCTTTCCTGTGGGTTTTTTTCCACCCTGTTTTTCTACAAGAGCAAAAGTCAACATGAAAATGTTTTGCTGAGCCCTTGTTCTGTCTCTTTTTTATCTATATTACTGATGCCAATGGAAACATTAGCCACTCTTTCAAATAGCAAGCTGCACAGGCTAGCAAAACACATGTGGTTTGTTTATATATATATATATATAAAACATTAAAATCATGCCTACTTGCTTTTTTTCTTCCTTTTATTTTCAAAACCAGTAAAAAGTCATGGATGTTTGAGGGAAGTTTTCAAGATGAAGCACTTTTCTAAGTGTTGTTTTGGTAAGAGGAAAACCAAGAGTAGATTCTCAGCTGCTTACATGGATGTGGCTCCTATCTGAGAGCAGGGACTGCCACCAGGGAAGATCTAGTCTTTTGTGGGTTCAAAGATCAACCCATATAGGGTTTCTGCTCCTTGCATGTCTTCTATTTCATAGGCAAACAAATGTTATCTATTGTTAGCTCTGCAGAGCCTAAAGAAGTACAGGAGGAAAAGCTGGATTGTGTCCCACCTTGTAGCACAGTGTCTGTGTGTAAGTTATTACATAGGCCCTGATACATGTATGTTACGGGCGGATTTAGGTCTTAGAGATGTCTATGTGTATATTATGAGATATATAACACATATTACTGCAGTCAGTCAGGCTCTGGCAGACTGTCCATCATGCTAAGGGTGAGGGAGACAAACTGATGCCCTCTGGTAGTGCCCACCGTGGACCCCAACCGTGG
>JAOXJK010000012.1:138940836-138969081 GCA_025774025.1 Xenus cinereus | reverse complement strand
GGGAGGGAGAAGGTCCCAAAGGCAAGACAGAGACCTTTCTCTGCAAGGCATCACATCCCCATAGCAGGAGGAGGATTGTGAGTCTTTGTACCGTGGTCCCAGGTGGATGCAGCACACTAGTTTCTCAGCGGGCTTCAGCCTTTAAATATCTTTTATGTATTTTTCCAGTCAGTGCCCGTGTCTCATTGCTTTGCGCTCACTTGGTTGATTGCCACTACAGAAGAGACTGGTTTGGCGTTGGGGGTTTTATCATGGCAAATTTAAGCTAAATCAGGGAATGTGAGCTTTTCTGCCATTTTTAGCAGAATTCTTTGGCCTTTTGCTTTCATTTCTGTGTCCATCTGTGTGGTGTAAAGGTCTTCCTTGCCCCTAGTTTTGTGAGTTACAGCAAGTACTGGGGAGAAGTAGGGGTCTCAGTTGGAAATTCAGAAAATCTCCCTGTGGAGGAGTCTTCCCCAGCCACCATCAGCGGGGAGGCACAGCAGGACCTCTGCCGAGCCCTGGGAACAGGGAACAGCACACTTTCGGCTGCCGTTATCATATGTTTTTCAGAGCATTGGTCCATTTTTCTTTTTTTTTTCACTTAGCATCTCTCAACTGGCTGAAAATGATAACCTTCACAACATATAATTAGTATGACCTTATAAACACCATGCACGGTTAAGACTCTCCTCCGGGCTCTTGCCCTGAAGTAGAAATACCCCATAAAGGAGAGTGAAAGGGTTATTTTTATGCCAGAGGGCAGAAGTGCTCTGCACACCCGTGTGTCAGAGGTGTGGAGGGCTGGGCTGCAGGGGATTAGAGCGGGCAGGGGTCCCCGGGAAGCTGCTGCTGTGGGGAGATCCGGGGGGAAACCCTGCCCGGCCGCCTCCGCCGGCCCTTTAGGGCATCAGCAAAATGCTATCGAAATGTTTTGAGACCTTTCAAACGCACACGTTGTGTTGCCTGCTTTTGTGAAAGGGCCTTTAAAAGAATCAAAGCCATTAAAATCTCCCCCAGGTGCGCACGTTTTTGGCAGACTAACGGAAAGTAACGCACTACGCGGCGTTGAAGGGTATCTTTTTAAACTGCGACCCCAAACTTTCTGTTGTATTGTACAAACATTGCCACTAAGTGAAAAAATACATCCGTGTGTTATGGTACAGTTTTATTGGTGGGTGTTGACATGAAGTTTCAGCTTTCTATACTGGATTAATATGTGTGATTATATGTAACACATGTAGTAATCAGTGGGGTTTTAAAAATTCATCGCATTATTCTTGTCCTGCTAAACTGTCACAGGTTTCCCAGCTAATTGTGAATATTTTCTTTTTAAGGCATGAATTTTAGACAGTGGGGGCTGCCTTATTCTGTTGTAATAACTCTTTGAACCCTCTTCACTGCTTTGCACCAAGGCCTGGGGGGCAACTGGCGATCCCAGAGGGCTTTGCCCCCCTAATACAAACTGCCTGGGGAAGCCCCAGTGCAGTGATGGTGCTGGGAGGGTGGTTTATAAGCTCTGCTGGAGAGAGACACGTGTCTCACTAAATGCTACATAAACCAGCGCTGGATGTTGTTGATGTTGAGCTGAACATCCCAAGCGCCTGCTGCTCTTGCACTGGGAAGAAGGATGCAGAGGATGGCGATGGCTCTCACTGGTCCCCCCACTGCCCACCGGTCCCACGTCCCCACCATCCTCCCTCTGCCTCGGATGGGGGGGAGCCCTCCCCAGCACCCCCTTTTGCCCCATCCCAGGTTGTCTTTACATTTTTAATATTTTCCCTTTCTCCTGTTGCAAAGGGGCCAAAGCCAGCTTCAGCTGAGGATGCTCAGGTGTTTGCGTTTGCCCATCCCACGCGGCTTTACATCCTCTTCCACTTTCACCACAGCCCCTGTTGCGGTTGGTTGCCGGTATTTCCTACCCCGGGCACCAGTCAGTCACCAGCGCTGACTCAGGTGAGCACAGGAGTGTTTTCTTGTCACTGACACTTTGCCTTTCCTCCCTGCTTCATGCAGGGGAAATTCTCTCCCTTCTCCCGGCCTCTCCCACATCCTGCCCCTGCTGCACGCTCTGGTAAGGTGATGTGCAGAGAGAAAAAAAATGGAAATTTGGGGGAAGGAGTGAATTTTAGCTAGAGTTACAGGGAAACCTGAGACACCAATGTCGTGTCTCTGCCTGTAGGATAAGGCTGCGGAGGTGAGTTGGAGCCAGGTGGAGGCAGGCACTGCTTCGTCCCCCTTCCCAGGATGTTTTGCCAGGAGCAGGGGAAGAACCATGGTGGGGCAGGTGAGCAGGAGGGGCCGGTGGCCAAGGCTCAGGGACGTGAGGCCAAGCTGGCCCGGGACCTCTGGGGGCCAGCCCGCACGGCCACCTGCATCGCCTCGGCAAGGACCGCTGCTGCCTCGCCCCGAATTGGGGCAGGGATGCTGGGGACCAAACAAGCATCTCTGTGGCTATGAATAAAACCTCAGCTGTGTGTCATTTTGAAAGACCCTAATTTCAGCCAGCTGGTGCAGCACCCCGCTGCGCATCATGGAGGTGCCCCGATACACACAGAGGGCAGCGCCTTTGCCCTTTGCTTGGGCAAACCAAAGCATGTAAAGGGGTTTTTTTCTGCCGGAGGCTGGGGATGCAGGAGGAAGAGGAAGAGGGAGGCGCGTTTTCTTACGGGGACAGGGTTAAGAGAGTGTCAGCGATGGGACCAACCCCCCCGGCGCATCCAAGCCCCAGCGAGCCCTTGGTGTTTGGGTTGTCCGGGTGCCCGCGACGGTTCCAAACGTGCACGCAGTATGACAGATGACCTATTGAAATAATTTGGGAGCAGTGCTGGGGTTGCCAGGACAACCGGTGCTCCCTGGGCTTGCGCCGGGCCATGTGACAACCGCCTTGACGTCAGCTGGAGGCAGAGCCTGTGGTTTCGGCCGCGCAGCCAAAGCCTTGTGAGAACCTAGTGGATGCTGGATTTATCCCCGCCGCCACCGCCGCTGCTGTTTCTCAGGGGCTGCCAGAGCATGGACTATTAAAAACTTGCATTTCTGCAGTGTGAGGTAACCCTTTGCTTTATGTTCTCGTCAGGTATTATTTTTTTTCCTTTAAGAAAAAAAAAAAAAAAAGAGGATAGAAAGCAGCTTATCGTGACTGATTTTTTTTCACTTGTTTGTTTTGGCTGGAAGTTTGCCTTGATGAACAAGCCCGGCACTATCAGATAAATGCAAAGCAGCTTCCAGTTACTAATTCTGTGAGCAGACTGCAAAGCGGAGTTAAATTTAGATTAATGATCCATGAAAGGAGAATAAAATGATATTGTTCTCGTTTGACACTTTAGGAATACAAATGGACACGAGTAATCCTAGGCTAACGCATTCGGGAGTTAAATTATGTTCAGGTATTGTGTTGATTTAGGCATCTCTACAGCTTTATATCTCTGCTGGAACTTGTAGCTTTTTTAACGCTGCCCAATTCAGGCGGGTTTGTACCCAACGTGCTCAGTGAGGGGGAAGCCAGCAGCCGATGCAGCGAGGAGCAGCTTGAAATCCAACTCCCAAAGTTGGAGCCTTTAAATCATCTTTGTTCACAGGGAGTCCCCGTACGCTCCCCGGGCTCTCTGTCCCTCGCCGGGGGCACGCGGCACTCTTGACCGTACAGTGTTTACAGAGGGAAGGATCAAGAGCTTCCTGAAAAATTGTCTTAAATATGCCAAGAGAGCAACATTGCTGTAACACAGGCTTTTACCCTTTTTCTCACGCGCACACGAACGGCTTGGGTTTTGCCTTTTTTTCCTTTCTTTCTGTTGTGGGTTGAGAGCAGTTAGAATAGCTAAAAAAAGAACTGCAGCATGAACAGCACCACGGCAATTGGAAAATGAAATGCCCTTTGAGTCTTTTTGTAAAAAGAAGAGGGAGTTTGGGTCTGTTTCTGTATTGCACTTACTCCGAGGGGGCTGTTACGAGGAAGGAGATTCCAGGGCTGCTGAAGTTTAGTGCCACAGCCTGAGTTTGCTTGTGTGGGAACATATAGATGCGTCTGAAGAACAGATTACAGCTGAAGCATCGTGTGCGTTATTTCCTGGAAAAATATGCTTGATCGTTCTTATCTTCTCTAATTATATACTACTGTTCCCTTCCTCCCAGAGTTCAAAGGGTTTATTGATAATGGTAATGATTTTCTAAAGCAGCAACCACTCTGAAACAATCATGGAGCTGCAAAACAATTTAAAACACAGAGCAATAAAAGATTAAAAAAATTCTAGACAAATAATTCTGATATTATTAAATGCAGCAGAAGTAATTGTTTCAGAAAGGGAGCCAAGGCAGAGACTTAAACTGAAAGCACTTCTGAAAGGAAAGTTATGGCTTAATGCTCTGGATTTCACTGCATTTGGCATTCTTAACAGAGCAGCAAGGATAAATGCATCTGAAACCTCTAAACCGTTTCACTCAGCGTTATCTCATCTGTTCTTTCCAATTCTTGTGCCTAAAATGTCAATGTTTGGGGGGGTGTGAAATATTTTAAATTTTCCTTATTAAACTCTTCACCTGACGCCAGTGCATTAGTGCATGAGGAATGGCTCTTCGTAGGTGAGTTTAACCAAGGGTCAGAGGAGCCACACAGCTTTGCCAGCGAGGTGCTGAGCACCCTGTGCTCAGCCTTTCCAGAGGGAGCGGGGCTCTCAGCATCCTCGCCTGGAGAGCTGGCTGGGCTGAGCTGGGCACAGCTGGTCCCCAGCCGGCATGGGGATGTGTCGGCTGACGGCGGTCCATCATCCCCCACCTGCATGTGAGTCCCCCCGGAGTCATGGTGGTGGGGTGTGAGGGGAGGGCAGGGGGAGGCAGACGATGTGACCCACCACCCTCCTTGTTCTGCTTGTTTGCCAGCTTACATGGGTGGTGCAGGTCCGGTGAGGGACTGGGACGTGGAGTAAGGGGACAGATTCGAGCTGAGCAGCACCTGCCGTTCAAGAAAAGTCATTCACCTTCGCGTCTGGAGGAGCCGGCTCCACATAGAGCTGTGGGTGCCTGCCAGGTTTGACTTGAGTCGTCAGTGTGACAATGATGCTCGGTGAGGACTGGGGCTTCACCTTATTCATTTAGGTTTGAATACAGCATCCTGTAGCATTTGGTGCCTTGAAAACACCTGCAAGGTGAAAAATAATTGATGCAGCCTTTGCTCAAGAGCTATTCATAAGAAATATTTTAAAAATAGGTTCCTCACCTCCAGCTGGAATGGACATATCTTGCTTTATCAATACTGAGCAAGTCTTCAAAAGGCACTAACTTGACCTGAGAGAGGAGGATGATAAACTGCTTCACATTTTGCCAGAAGGGTCCTGGCCGTGTTGGGGCAGGCGGTCTGAGAGGCAGCGTTACTGGGGAGGCTGGTGAGTGCTGCTGATGTTGCACAGGGACGTGTCCCACGTGGCAGAGCGACCAGCTCTGCCCCCTCTCATTGAGTCTTGGGGGGCTTTGGGCACCCCATCGGCCCGGGTGCCTTTGAGCAGGGGAGGTGGTGATGGCTGAGAGGAGGTCAGACGGGCAGCTCGCAGGCAGTGCCAGGGTCTGCAGCCGGAGGAAAAGGCACAAGTCCCTCCTCAGGGGAAGGGCAGGGGATCCTGTGTGAGAGTCGTCCTGGGGCTCTGTGCCTCTCCTCGGTGATTTCATCCTCTTGTTTTCACTGACCAACTCTGCACCAAACCCTTCTGACAAACACTTGGGTTTTACCTTGGGAGTGTGTGGAATTGCCAGGCAATGTAACGCTAAGCATCCTGCCGCCTCTGCCCTGCCACCATTTCACCCACCGTCAGAAAAGATCAAACAGCCTGCAGGTTCCTTCCTACTGCCAAGAGCAGGGGAAGGTGGCTGCAGCCCATCCCTCATCTTCTGCCCACCACCACAACTGTTACACTGCCGGCTTACTGGCACTTGAAATTCTCTAATATAAAGAGAAAAAAAATGAGATGCACACAGGCTTGGTGACGCTCCACCTTTTTCTGGGGAGGTCAGGTTGACCCTCATACCTCCCAGCAGCCTTCATATAATTTGCAAATGTATGCATACGAGGAGGAGGCGATGTCTTCCAACAGTCTTCTTGTCTGCGGAGAAGGTAGACGATTTCCTCAGCAACTCCTGAGGAACTGGAGCGCTTCACCTTAGGAGAGACCCTGGCTAAAAACAGGACCGGGATCTCCTGGAGTCACTTTTCACACAACTGGGTGCAGCTAGGGAAATTAAAAAACAGACACGAGCTGTTGATGCCTCTAGCCTAGTAATAATAATGCACTCAGGCCTTTAGTGTGCTCTACCTTGATCTGCTTGAGTTGATGGGCAATGACAATCTAAATTTAGGCTAGAAGCATAATAAAGCCTAAAAAAACCTTGCAACACAGAACGCTGACTCCTTCTCGCATTCTTTCAAACAAAATGAGATTTCTACTATCTTTTTAAAGGTCCTAGCCACTACTCAAGGCAATATTGAGAGGGGGATAAAATCCCCCATACGGGGGGAAATTGTTTCAGGCAGTGGGAATTGATGTAGCAGTACTGAGTTTCAGGCTCTTAAATTACATATTGCAGAAGTTGGTTTCCACCCTGCTAAAAACCATTACGTTGTGCTAATTCAATGTCCTGCGTCAACATTAACAACAACTTGTTTTAATGATAACTGAGCTGCAGTAGAGATTTGGCATTTTAATCAACAGTTGCTTTTCCAATTAAACAGAGACGCCGTGCGTATGGCACGCTGACTGCCACACAAAAGTTGACCTGATTGTTAGTTCCAAGCTAAAGTAACAAAAATCCTAACTCTGGAATGTTTTTGGTAGTCATATTTTAGAAATAATCTTCCATGGTGACCCAAAATCTATGCAGACAGTTATAGTCAGATAACAGTTAAAAAAAATAGACTATGTTTTGGCTGTACTTTTGCTGCTGTTAAATTTATCTTCTTAAATAGCAGGGAGTATGAGTTGAGGTTTGAGAAACAGTAATTTTGTAATTATTTTACATGGATTGAATTATTCTGTCATCAAATTTGCATTTCAGACAGCATTACAGTATGAAAATATAATTAGAAACTGTAATTCAGGAATTGCTGAATGTGATATTTCCCAGAGGGAGCACTGTGAAGAAGCTGCCCTCACTACAACTTTAGCAAATGCTGAAATCCTATAGGTGGAAAATGTGAAGGCCGAGTTGTAAAGTTCCTCTCCCTTCTGCGGTCTCAACATGCTGTCAACTTTCTGCCGAACTTCATTTTTTTGTAAGATTAATTTCCACAGAAACATCTAATCATTAAGAGCTGAAGTGCTCAGATCCTGTTCTGCTGAATTTCAGTCTGGCTGTGCTGATAGTTGCTGAATTGCTTTCAGCCACAAAATGACACTGAGATAATGTAAGGATCTGATTTACACGCAGAAAAGCCAAGAAGCTTGTAGTTTGGGCTGAAAAGCTGGTTTTAATTTGCCCAGTGCCCAGAATTCCCAGCAATGCCTCCTTTCACAGGAGAGAGCAGAGGATGGGTCTCGGTTTAGCTCTCTTTCTCTTCTTTTGTATTTCAAAAATTTTTGCTGTACATGGTCACAGTGTTGTGCAAAATTTTAGCTGCATAAATCTCACTGCTGTCAATCCTTACAGGTTTTTATTGTTCTTTATTCTGATCTTTGGCTTATCATAGACATATTAGCTGGAAATGAGCACATCATCTCTTTGTAGTTGGACTTGTGTTGATAAATCCCATCGGATTTTGTCTGAAATGCTCCTTTGGAGATCATCGTCCATGGCCAATTTTTCCTACCACCTTGCTGGAGCATTAGACAAGCCCATATGTGGAGCAGAGCCCACGATGCACGAAGCAAAGCTGGCACTGGGAGGAGGCAGAAACTGAGTGTGAGGTACGTTTGACACTTCCGTGTCCTCGTACATCTCTCACAGTCCTGCTGAGAGAGACTCCCAGTGCTCCTCTGCAGGACATGGCAGGGCAGGAAAGGGAGAAGTGTGGGCCTATGAACCCAGGGTTGCATGGATAAATGCTGGTGGCATGGTTTCTGTGACTCAGGGACACTGTTGCCCTCAGTGTGCTCTGAGGAACAAGACCCTTTTCCCATACCTGTCAAGGGCCACCTTCCTGCATCCACCTACACCCAGTCCTGTCTGCATGGGCACGGGGGAGACATCTGCTCCATTGCTCACATTTTGGGTGAGGCAGGTCCTCCAACCTGGATCTGGTACTTGCAACGTGAGCAAAGGGCAGGAGCTGCAGGGTGTCGCTGCAGATGACCTGAGAAGGACTTTTTGTCAGGGAGGGTGCAAAAAGCCAGGTTGGCTCTTTATGGAGAAGTGACCTTGCTTGAGGACCCTTGCGTGAGTGCTGGCTGGCGGGTGGCACATGAGCTCCTGAGCATCACACAGCATTTTTGCACATTTACTTAGAAACTCCAGAGAGGCAGGAGACAGCGTTTCAGCCGGCTTTGTGTGGGCACGGAAGCAGGTGCGCTGGGGCTGAAAGGCTTTGAGACAGGTTTATACCTGCCACATTTGTCACAAAGCCTCTTAAGAGCGTGCTGAATTTCACCGCCCGAGAGAATAGGGGCTCAGAAGTGGGCCAGATGGGGCAGGGGCAAGGCGGACCAGGGGGCAAGTGGTGCCATGTGGGGAAAGGAGAGCCCTGGGCAGGACTAAGTGACCAGGAGATAGAGGGATGAGGCCAGGGGCAGGCTTGCCACTTCTTGGCTGCTCTAGGGACATCACTGCGTTTGCCCCAGAGGGACCTCTGGTAGCATTCCCCAGTGTCACAGGGTGTCTGCGGTATGGGCCAGCCAAACCTCTTGTGAAACGGAGCTGCTTGAGAGAGTCAGGAAAGCAAAACACCGTCCGTCTGTCATTTTGCTGCCCTCTGATGTGACGGTGGCCAAAAGGGCTGCTGTCTCTGCTGGATGCTGCATTCAAAATAGGGCTGGAGAAACACCACACAGTCAACCCTTGCACAGTACACGCTACTGGAGAACAAAGGTTTTGCCTTGAAAATCTTCATGCTTGATTTCATATTGTAGAAGATATCAGGTTTTGGAGAGACGCAAGATTACGTGTAGGGAGGTTTTATTAGACAAGCAGATCAGGTAGTTTACAGGCTGTCACTCCAGAGAAGACAAGTTAAAGCTGAAGGAGGTTAAAGTTACCTTCTTTCCTCAAAAAATTCCCTCGCTCCTAGAGCGAGCAGATTCCCTGATTATGCCTCACATGCCCTTTCTGCATTTTCTCCAGAACTGCAGAAACACAATGGATCCAGCTCATTTGAAGTGTCTAACTTCAGCTGAATAACACTCAAAGAGACTTCAGCCGTTAAGCAATTCAGCCCCGAGAACCTTTAACTCTAAAGAAAATATTCTGCTCATGTTGTGTGCATGCTCCTAATGGCCAATCCAGGATGCCAGGGGGAAGCGAACACAAAGCCGTTGATTATTTCCACAACTGCTATATGCTTTCTGTCACAACACTATTCTTTTGTGCAGAATGGCAGCATGATTGCAGAGTCCTCTTTAACTTTACCATTTTAGCAAGCCCAGGTCCAATTAGAGCAATTATATCTCAGCAGAAACACTGTCTGTTGTCCTCTGGACCTGTCTGTCAAGTGTCCTATTCATAGCTGTTTATCTTGCGTGAGATTTTTCATATAAAGTCATTCTGACCCTACTGGAACAGTCTCATATGAAGGGTAGCCTGCATTTTTATAGGCTTATTTCACAGGCTTATGTGAATGAGAAGAGTGTAAAATTATGGCTGGCCAAGGATACATCTTTCAGTCTAACCACAGTCTCCTCTTGCTTTATTATTGCTGATTTCACACAGCATGCGCATTTCACTTTCAATTATTTCACTTCACCCTTCACTTTCAATTACTTTACTGCTAAAAATTGAGAACATTATCAGAATTTTCAGTTCTTCCTTGCCACGTTGCAGAGTTTCCTAAATCAAAATCCCCAACGTGAGTTGCAAGGCATGTAATGTTTGACGGCACACGATGTTAAACCACTTACAGCTCTGAGGTCTGTCTGGGACTATTCAGACACAGAGTTATTTAAGAGCCACCTTCTTGAAGAAGGTAGTGGACACTTCTGCAGAAAGACCATCTACATTTTGCTTTACCTCTGCTGTCAGAGCCTGAGGCGAGAGCTGAGTGACTCCTGCCAAAGAAGTCTCATTTTTCTCCGTTAAGGTAGAAGCTGAGAAGCAGAGCTCAGTGAAAGGCAGAAGTGCTGGGAAGGTCAAGGGCAGTGGAAAGAGGAACTCCTCTATTTCTGAACAAAATATAGGTTTCTATTTCCTCATACTTCTTCTGGAAGGGAAAATCCAGGGAGCAGCGTTTGGAGTCTTCTCCCTGAAACAAAAAGCGCTTTTTTTTCTGAAAAATTTAGATGAGATTGCCTGTAAGAGAGCAGCCCCCATCTCTGCTGCTGGGTCCATGGCATCCATGGGAGTCCCATCCAACATGCAGAGCAGCTCACACCAGGGCAGTGTCACTTTAGGAACTGAAAGCACGAGCTGAGACCTTAGTTGTTCTTCCTCCAGCATCATCAGGGTAGCTGTTCCACCACATTTATTCCCTATTTTGCCTCTTCTCTGCTAGGTTTTAGCCCACGTGGGAAGGTGGCTAGTCCCTTTTGTCAGGAGGACCTGTGGAGCTGCCGGTGGCAGTGGCCCAGATGTCATCTGTGCCTTCCCTTGGCACAGGATGCTGCAGGCAGGAGAGCCGTGCCAGCGCTGACCAGGGTTGCAAAGAGACTTTGCAGACCTGCTCACACTAGTGGCAAGGGTAAATGAGAGCTGATGAAACAGCAGGATAACATGCTCCACGCCAGCTGTGTGGGGGGTCTTGGTGAGTTTGGGAAAACAGGTTTAGAATGTTTACCTGGATCTGCAGCCTTGGGAGATACGGTTTCTTTTCGTGCAGCAGTGATGGCCTTTTCTCTGTGAACCACGGGCAGCCAGCTGCTGTGCAGGGTTAGAGCCCCCACTCACCATGTCCACGTAGTGCTTGCTGTGCCCCCATCAGAAAAGCAACAATTCTTTCAGAGATGACACAAGGTGACAGAAGAGCTAGGAGGGTGACCGCTTGCCTGATTTTTGCTCTTTTCATTAAGCACTGGGACCCTTGCAGAGAACCCCACCTCACTTAATTCAAAGTGTCTGATTAGAAATTGAAGTGTATTTCGCTGTTAGTTCACCATGCATTAGTTATTAGTTCTCTGTGGTGTTGTTCCCATTCTGGGAGCCTGTAGTAAAACACACCTTTCCTGCCCACGGCTCCCGCGGTGCCTGCGGACGGTGCTCTGCCCAGGGCGGTGAAGAGGCAGCCGGGAGAGAAGGGGTTAAAACAAGCCACGGTCACCAGTTTGAGGCATTTTCGAAAATAGCAGCTTTTCTTTTGTTTGCTGAATTCCCCGCGCTTTTCCAGTGCTGTTCCCATTATTCATTTCTTTCCCAAAATAACATTTTTCAGCAGCGGAATGGCTGGCGCGGGAGAGGAGGGGATGTGCAGCCCAGGCAGACAGCTGCACGCTCTCCTGTGCCTGCGCCCGGGGGGCTCCGAGCCGCCCTTGGATGCTCGTGGCAACTACCAGGCAGGTGGCAATTCCCAGTATTTCAGGCAATTTTTGCCTCCTGGCCTGGCAATTCCTTCCTTACAGCCCTCAGCGGTGTTTCTCAAGGGCGCAGGCTTTGGGTTTGCACAGCTTGCAGTTGCCTTTGCAGAGAAACGTTTATTATTCCTCTTTCAAAGGGGAAGCCTGAACACGTCCGAATGGCTTCCAGCTACACGAGGGACGTGCTCGTAGCCAGGGTGGTGGGAAGGTGCCCTGGCAGGTGGTGTGCTCCTGCCGTCCAACGTCTTTGTAGCATCCCTTGCTGGTGGATGCTGCTTTGAAGGAGGAGGGGAAGCCTTTGGGAAAATAAGCCCAAGGGAGCGTGGCCCCAGGACCAGCGATGCAGGCAGATCCCACCGAGTTGGGACTTGGGATGTTTCAGGTGTCCCATCCTTGAAAGCTGCCCCAGGAAAGCAGCTGCTCTGGAGGGGGTCCAGGCAGCACCCACCAGGGCTGGCCAGGGACACCCCTCTCTCCTCTCTCACGGTCAGGCACGCAGCCAAACACCAGGAGCTCCAGAAGCGGGTGCTGGCAGCCTTCCCTTGGGGATGTGGCAGGGGGGGGACGGTGGAAAAGAAGCTCTGAGAGGAATTAAAAATTAAACATTGACAGCAGCAGCTCGCTGCTGAGCGTCCCGGTGGTTCACCTGCACTGTGGCTGGCTGCCCGAGCACTGAGCGGGAGCAGAGGAGCATCCCACCCTCGCTGCCCTTGCTGGAGACCGACCAGTCCTCCTGTGGCCCTGCCAGGGCGATGGAGAGGAGCTGCCCCCCGCTGCGTGCGGGGGCTTTGGCACACGGGACCCCCCAGCTCTGCTCCACCGGAGGCAGCAGCCCCCGCCTCTCCCTGGAAATCCCCAGAGTCACAGGGAAAGGCACCGTGCGAGGAGGTGGCCAGACCCAGATGAGTGACCCGCCGCTTGGACAGATGCTGCTGCTAAATACGGGGTGCTGGGGAGCTGGACCGGCCGTGCCACAGCCCTCGCTCTGGCTTGGGGTCTGGAATAACCCCAGCCACAGCCTTGCCCAGTGCGAGCAGAGGCTGAGCCCGCCAGGGCTGGCATTTGGGGTGCCAGGGTCAAGTCTCCCAAGGTTGGTATTTGGGGGTATAAGGGCCGAGCCCCACTAAGGCTGGCATTCAGGAGCGCCACTGGCACATATGTGAAGGGGGGTGTCCATTGCAGTGGAGAGCAGGACCCACATCTGTGGGAGCAAGGCTCTGGGCTCTGTGTTGCTGTCAGCAGAGGGCTGCCAAAATCCGGCGGAAGCTGGGGTGCAGAGCTGCGGTGGGGATGCCCTGGCTCCTGCCTGCTTGTATCGCCAGAGAGCACCAGCATCAGGCAGGTTCTGTCCCCCCCCGCGCCCCCCTCCCCAGCCGGGGCGGCCACTGCCCACCCCACCATTCCCACCTCCCCTGGCCCTTCCCGCTGGGCATTTTTCCTCTGTGCCCACCAGCGGTGTGCTTGTCTGGCTCCTTGGTCTGCAGGTGCCCTGAAGCCCCTTCAGAGCCCCAGCCAGCCCGTCACAGAGCCCAGGGCTTCTTGCAGAGCCTGTCTCAAATGATCTGGACCCCGGGTTTACTTCATAATCCCCTCTCAGTACCCCTTTCCCAGCAGAGAAAAGCTTGCTTCCCCCAAGCCTTTACATTTCTTAGCATTAACTTTCAAGCAGGTGACAAGTTACCCGGTTTCCTGTGTCTGTACTACAGCGGCTGGATGGGTCTGTACCGCCTGAAACGGGGAGCATCCCCGGCACCACAGCTCAGCGGTGGAAACCCCTCTCTGTCCAGAGTGGTCCCTATCCTACTTTTCATTCCCACTTTTTTATCCCAGCCAATTCATATCCTCCCAGCTGGTGCCCAAGCCCAGTCTGGGACGTAGCCTGTGCCCATCCCACGGGGCAGATGGTCACTATTCAGGAGTGTGCAAAGTTCAATGGCATGGATGAGGGAATTTCTGTGGCCCCCGTGCTGGGGGATGCACCAGGATGCATTTGCTTTGTAGTCGCAGGTGATGTGGTAAATGTCATTACGCATAACTAGGTGGGAATCCTTGGGGAAAAAAAAAAAAAAAAAAACAACTTAAAAAGCGGAAAAGCAGTTTTTCTGAAGCCCAGGGCTGGGGTGAGCTCATGAGCTGCAAGCTCTCACCGTGGCCACCAGCAGGAAACCAGCCCATTGAAGCATGACAAAAAGGCTGGCAGCTCCAGTCTGTCGAACAAAGCAGTGGGTTTTTAATGGGACCAGAGCGAAGGAAGTGAGGAACGGGGCTAGAAGGAAGGATAAAGAAAAACCTTTAGTCTATAGAGAAACAGCCGTGTGTACAGAGGGACATTCTCATGTACAGTGCTGACCTGGCTCTGTACAGAGGTTTCTTTTCCCCGCTGTGTGGGTTTGATGCTGATTTCATGTTGTTCCTTAGTACACACACTTCATTCCGCCTCGTTCAGCACTAAACATTTTCTAGTTTACAACCCATTTATTTTAGAGATGTGGAAACTGCAGAGGTGGGTATCCAGTGCTACCCCCCCTTCTGCTCCATGATTTCTCCAGAATGAGTAAATTGTTATCCAGTTGGCAGATTATTATTATGTATATATTATTACGTTATTAACCCTCGCAATGAGAGACCAACACGATCCGCTTTTCCAACGCTGTACTGTGCCTAAAATCTGTTTTCTGATGAAGCGGGCACTGCCGCTGGCGCTGGCAGGAATTTCACATTTCACTCCGCAAGAGGGAAGTGACGTCCAGGTACTCTTTTTTGTAAAACTTCAGGCTTGAAAGAGGTAAAAAGCAAAGGAGATTTCTGAGTGCAGTTTTCTACCGGTGTTTCTGGGTTTTGTTGAATTCAACCTTTACCTTTTTGGCCTTGGAGCATAATGTCAGTGGGGTTCAAGAGAGCTAAGGGAGCATTTAGCTATCGCCTTGCCTGCAGCTTTTCAAGCATGTTCAATTGTTTTTATTACTTCCTCTGTTAGACATGGAGTGTTTTCTACTTTCCCTCGATTTCCCAGTCAGATCCGCTGCCCGTGCCTCTGTTCTGGGGCAGCAGCCTCCTGCTGTCCCTGGGGACATCGCCAGCCACGTGGCCGGTGGGACGGGACTAAACCTCGACCTTGCTACATGCTGGAAATGCAGTTTGTTTATGAGATGCCGAGCAGAGGTAGGTTATGTCACTTGGTAGAAGTCAAAATCTGTCATGCTGGGACTCTTCAGGCTGGGGTCTTTATTTAAACCCCTCCGTGGTCTCACTTGTAACCCCAAGCAAACCGTTTAATATCAGCGGCCATCCCAGTCACATGAACGTGACCACAACTACGATGTCTTGGCAGGTTCTCCCATGGAAGCCATTGCAGCTGTACATCAAAGCCCTGCAGAGCACCAGGATACTGGCTGGGCTGCTTTGAAGGGTGAGGTTTGGTGAAGCAGGACCCCTGGTTTTAGTGAAGCAGGACATGGGCATGACTGCGTGAAAGTGCAAAGTTTTCCCTTTTCACTTGCAAACAGAAGTTGCTCCAAATAATACGGGGGATGTAGGAAGGCTAGCATTAAGGCATTTTTTCAGAGTCATTGAATATGTTTTAATCCTTATTAGCCTTGGGCAATTGTCTCCGGGTGAACTGATGGAAGGATAGGTATAATTAAAGGTCTGTCCTGCACAGCCTGCCGTGCATTTATAGCTACACGACTGCTCTCACTAGTGAAACAGAAATACGTCTTTCTAAAGGAAAGCTCAACAACAGGAAATATTTCTTTCACAAAACCGAACACGTTTTTCTTCTAAGCATCATCAGATAAAAGCAAAAGCTTTCTTAAATTTCTAGTTCCACTAAGCAGCTGGCTCTAATGTACAATTCCTTGACTTTGTTCATTTTTTAACCAAAATGTGCTCCTTTCCAAGCACAGTTGTTTCATCTGGTAATAAAAGCCTGTTCAACTGTCTGCGTGTCTCATCAGTGTTTGCATTCATTTTTCTGCATCATATTTTGCATTTTGCTTCAATCTTTCCACTGAAGAATCAGTGTTGTCCAAATTGCCGCCGCTCAACTGAACATAACTCCCTATTCCTTGCTACTTAAAGTTAGTGGTCTAAGTCTGCTGGTGGGTAATTTTGACCAAGTTTTCACAGTCCACGCAGACAATACAGTGAAAGGCTTTTCCCCCAGCCATTTCTGAAATCTCCTACCCCAGCAGTTGAAAAGACTTACGATGGCTGCCTCTCGGGCGCCTGGCACAAATGGAAGCGGCACCACTGTGTGACACGCTCGTTACTTCAGACATTAGTCTTGAGAAGTGCTGGGTAATTGGGTGGTTTGTCATGTCTGTTTAAGCACATTATTCCTGAAACTGCTTCTCCAATCGATAAAAGACTCCATAAAATTGTTTAAACATATTAAGAAAAATGTGATTTACTCCAGGAATCTTTATTGCATTTCATTATAAGCCACTGAATCTAATATACAAAGAAGATAATTTTAATTATAAGTGGACAAAAGGAAGATCCACACTGGGTTCCCACTAAGCAAATATTAGCAACATGCACCTTCTCCATCTAATGCAGTTACATAAAATAATTAGGTTTGGTGTTTCTAATAGGAACAGTGGTTAACTATATTACACAGCCCCCAAGAGAAATTGGCATCAGATGAATTTCTTAGGTACTGTGGTATCTGTTCTCAGCTATTTTTTCCTGCCCTGAGGAAACTCATGAGGTAGCCAAAACGTGGGCAGAGAGTTCAGAGGAAGGACTATTGATCTCCCTGTCTCATCTCGAAGCAGTTTCACTGTTCTGGGTGCTGCCCTCTGGAAGCTCATCAGATGGCAGAGGACTGTGGTGTTCCTCTCTGCTTGCAGACCTGTGCCTGCCTGGTTTTTGTTTTACAAAGTGAAGTGTGGTGTCATTCACTTCTGTTTTGTACTTTCTTGCTATTTCAAATCCTGGGCAAAGAGGAAAAGAGAAAACTCAGTCCAAGATGATGTCCTAAAACGACAGTTCCTTTCCACTTGTGTTCTTCCCCATTAAGTAGAGAGTTGACAGCTTTCATACAGGTTAACAATTTGACTTTTTGCATTACGAGCACCCGATAGCTAAACAGCAGAATCAAACATCTGTACCCTGCAGCATCCAAAGCATCTGTGTTACTTGCTGCAAGAGCAGCCCTCCTTAAAACTGTCCCTTATAATATTTGAAACATAGAGAAGACACATCCAAGGGTGAATATTATGTTATTTTGTTACATTAAATACTTTCCAGCCATGAATATCTGAGGGTCCTTTCTCTCCCTGGGGAGGAATGGGTGTGCTGAGGCTAGCGAGGGAATCAGGAGGCCCAGTGGCAGAGCAATGCGTGATGTAACACTGGGGATGCGGGATGGGGAGCGCGGGGATGCGGGAATGCAAAGCCTGGGCGATGGAGCAGCGCCTGGTCACCCTGACCGTGGGAGCAGCCCCGTGCCTGAAGGTGACGAGGGTCTGATAAGAGTCTGTCCTATGTCTCCCTGGGGGTCCCTGACGATCCAAGGACCTTGAAAACTGACCCCAGCTGGTGCAGCAGCACCAGACCAGCTCATACGAAAAGCTATGCAGATGTTTTAGAAGATCCTTTTCTCTCTCTTCCTGTGCATCAGTTCGATCAGCACTGAAATGCAGCTGTCACCCAGTAATCTTTGTAAAGTGGCCAGAGGTCTTCAGATGAAAAAGCTGTGTGGTATCAATGTGTTCCCTATGGGAGAGAAAGGGATCACATTAGGAAGAAAAACTTTGTAGAGAGCATGAATCAATACTGCTCCATCGATACTGAATGCAGACTGGGCACATGATTCACTTTCAAAGAAAATACAAAACTTACTATTTCACGGATCTGGACAACATATTCTGCTAATCCTCTTGACTCCAAGGTTAAGCCCAACCAGTTGTGAATTTTCTTGAGGTTACTTGTAAATCTTAATTTCAATTAATTTTTTGGCAATAATCGTATCACAGATACAATTGACAGAGCTGGCTGGCTCTCCTGACCTGTCTGCTGCGGCCGGGCACTCGCTCATCTGCTGGTATAACCCTCTGCTCACGTTCCTGCAGCTCTGCACTGCTGATGTGTGGCCGTAGGAGATTACATACTGCAGAGGAAGACAGAGATATAAACATTTACTTGACATTACTGCCTTGGTGATCCTCTGTGCCAGAAAGACTCTGCCCACTGTAAGAAGGGCACTTGGTTTTTAGGATGCCGTTTCTCTTCCAGAGGAAGGCAGGACAGTAGAGGACTCATCCAGTCCACTGCAGGTATCTGTGTCATATAGACACTATTTGTGGATTTTTCAAGCTCCGTTTTTACACGAGCTACACCATTTGTCTTGTGATCTTTGGAGAAGGCTGTTCCACAGACTTCACTGCCCCAGTGGTTAGAGATTTGCTTCTCATTCCCAGCCAAAACTTATTCATGGCTAGTTTATACCCATTTGTTCTTGTGCCAGCATTGTCCTTTAGTTTAAATAGCTTTTCTCCTTCCCTGGTGTTTACCCCCTCTGATGTATTTATAGACTACAACCATATCCCCTCTTGGCCTTTCTTTAGCTAGGCTAAACAGCCGAGTGCCTCTGGTCTCCTCTGAGACACAGGCTTTCCATTCCCTTATTTGGCTTAACAGCCCTGCTCTCCAGCCACTGCGGGCTAAAATCCCTCTTCCTGAGCATGCTTTCCTGGCTAGGTACTACAGCCATCCAGGTGAGGTCTCGTATCTCCAAACCCTTGTACAACCTCCTGTGTTTTCATTAATAGCATTGGTTCTTCCCCCTTCCTAGACTCACCAGATCAACCTCAGCACATTCCTTAGGAAGCATCATTTGGTGCCTGCAGGTCACGTCATACTGGTGTTTTTCAGTTATCTTATGGCTATTTAAGATCAGCTCTTCATTCTGTTCCATCATTTCTAGTTAAAAGCTTCCTATTCTTCCTATTCAATTCTTCCTTCTAGTCCCTCAGAAACTGCTCTTTGTAATAACAAATTTCATCCCATTGCACTATTCCAGTGCTAAAATCATCCTATTCTTCTTGTGTGGTAGCCTGGCTGTCCAGCTGACAGTGCCTCCCACCTTGGTGTCATCGGCAACTGCACTGCTTTGAGATTATGCACCACAGTTATCAATGAAAATGTTAAACAAGATCCATGCCAAGACTCATCTTTGAAGAACCCTATTGTAACCACCCTTTAATTTCAACCCATGATCCTTAAAGAGGAAGCATCTGTTTGACTCTGTCCAGAACATCCTCCAGCAGGAATGATTTACTTTGATTTTACCTAAGTGGCTTTGAATTAACCTTTCGATATACACCTACATATCTAATAGAAACGGAAGCTTTTGCGCTGGTTTGAAAACCAGTGCAAGCAGACTTTCTACGGGGTTCCCATATAAGGTCAGTTCTGCCAAGAAACTTCAGTTCTAACCTCTAACATTTCTACAACTTCAGTCTGAAATCTCTCTTCAGCAGGACTTGCCAATTGTGGTGCTCAAGTCAGGGTGTTAGCAGACGTGTTTTGCTATGCTTCAGTCTCCCAGAGGGTTATGAAGCCAAATTCATGGTTCAAATGCCTAAAGTCATTATTCAGGCTTAGTACACTTTTTTATGGGAATTTGGAATAGGGTGAAAATTCTTTTGTGCTCTGGCCTGTGTTCCTCAGATCTTGGCCTGCAGAGGAATAGCAAAAATGATATTTGTACCCTTTACATTCAAAATGGGTGAGACTATAAATACCTTGTAGTCCCAAAACAACATTCCTGCTAGTTCTTCAATTAAGACTGCCAGACCTCTCCTCCAACATCTCCCTGCGATTCCTCACAAAGATCTGACTGTCTTCTTTTCTTCTTTGTGCCAATGGGTTCAGAGACTTTTGGAGGAGTTGGTGGTGACATCCCACAAAGCAGAGAACGAAGTTACTCCTCTTTTAGGCTTAAATAAAGCAAGCGAGGAGAAATTACCGAATATTTGGCTGCCCTTTTGACCACAGGAAAAGCAGTCCTTGCCCTCCTTCCCTTGAACAGTTCAGGTTTTGGATACCTCTAAGTGTTACCAGCTAGTTCTTCTGAATGTGTTGTATGAATGGGAACTGAATGATTCTTCCTTTAAAAAGAAGAGGAAAAAGCCTTCAGAAATATCAAATCAGTCTAGTTAAGCCTGTTTCCTGCATTATAATTTAGCTTTTTTATTATTAACATTAGAGCATTCTCCAATTGGAAGAATCAGCTTTCACCTTTACATATTGAGGGTTGGCTGACAAGCCTTCACCTGGTGCCTACATCTGAGATGTTATAAAGCCAAGGACCAGATACTCCTATGACACTTCAGGTGATCTTACTCACTTGATGGACAGGTATCTAGGCTGCAGCTCTAAAAATAATTGATTTGAGGATTTGTCTGTTGAACAATAGGGCAGAAAAGGCTTTAATTTGGCATGAGGTTGTGTTTTCAAGCTCTTTTTGCTAAAATGAAGGAGCTCTACAGCAACAACAAATGATATAATCCAATTTCATATTGGACGTTGAGCAAACTGAGACTGTGTTCTCCTCAAGCAGTTTTGTGAAACTACCCTCCAATATTTCTGTTTCTTCCTGGAAACAGCCCATGAATTTGGAGTTTCCTCAGTCACTCTCTAGACTCCAGAAATGATTTTGACTAGATTTTCATAGCTTGTATGCAGACAGCTAAATTTAGGTGTCTGAATCCACGGTCAGATGCCCCCTGCTTTCTGTAGGTAAGTATTGTGGAGAGTTTGATATTAAAAAAATCACCTCCTGAGCTGCTGTCAAAGGATGTAACTTGATAAAGGTTTTTTCTAGATTCAAAGCATTTAGCGTGTACCTGCACACATGCTCTGACCCTGTCCAGATACTTTGCTCTGTTCAGGCAGCACTGGGAGCTCTGGCTGTGAATTTCCAGCGGAGGATCCCTTCCACCAAGGAAGCTCCCTGCTGACCTGAATCCGGCAGAGGGGACATTTTTGCTGGTCTCTGCCTCTCCTGTCAATACAGGACACAGGCAGAAGATGGGCAGAGCCAGGCAGCTGGGTCCCCGGTGCGTACAGAGCTCATGGTATCACTCGGAGACATCCCTGGGAGTTGCAGACCCCGAGCCAATGCACTGACAAGTGCGGAGTCACAGCCTGCAGCCAGGTGCCTCAGGCCAGATTTCTTCCTCTCCTCTCCTCTCCTCTCCTCTCCTCTCCTCTCCTCTCCTCTCCTCTCCTCTCCTCTCCTCGCCTCTCCTCGCCTCTCCTCTCCTCTCCTCTCCCTCCTCTTTTCCCCTGCTGGAGCGTCATCTGTTGCTGAGAAAACTTGAATGTAGGAAACATCCTAACCAAAAGTATAGGGAGAGGACTCTACCAGCTTGCTGATGCTTAGCATCTCAAAGGGAAGACTGAATTCCCCATATCTGGCAATTGAGAGGCAGGCAGTCATTTTATTGACAGAATTAGTTCATATTCCAGTCTATCATGTGTACAGATAATGCACTCTGAGATTAAGCTACTGTAGCAATAAATCTGCTAACCTAATTTTAAAAGATAAAAGCTCCAGTGAAGTGAGGCTTCATGGCACACTCCACTCCATTCGATTTCCAACGCTTCAGAGGAGCAGGCAAGAAAGCCCTCCCTCAGGTAGCTTCTCCGTGCCTCTGACCTCTTCCTCCAAAAGCAAATCTTCCAGAGAAGGAAATAGAGCAGCACTAAAACTCCCCTCCCTCTGGATACCAGCATCTGTTGTCACTCTTCGCAGCTCACGTGAGAGGTCATGCAGAACAGGACTTGGAGAAGCCCTTCGAACAAAATAAGGAGGAGTGCTGTCCTGCATCAGGAGAAGACTTTCCTTCCCTTGCCCCCTTTCTCCTCACTTCTGCAGCGGTTTCTGACCGTCCTCCTCTCCCCATAAATTTGGGATAGCTGGGAGCACTGCCAACCCAGCCCCTGGACCTCCTGCTGCTCTGTAAATTGGGCTAGCTTCTGACTTCTGGTGGCCCAGGAGATGCTGATTCCCATGGGCTATTGCAGCCCAGCAGCAAGAAGTGGCACCAGAAGGAGGAGGGAGAGAGCAGCCTGGGACATGGCAATGCTGGGCAGACACCTTGAGGCTTTGTACATGTTTCAGGGTGAAGGATGGATGAACACATTGGGCATCACACAAGGTCAGATGGTGTCTGGGGATTGCTCAATACCCACAGGCCTCCTGTGGCAACAATTTAGGGATAGATGTTGCAGCCAGTAAGGAAACCCCAAGAGATGGGTGGTTCAAGCTGGATGGCAGCTCGGGTCTCAGCAGAGGAACTGCTGAACTTGTCCGTCTCTGCAGCCTCAGAGACGGGAATGGCTCTACCACAGTGTGGCCAAGACCTAGGCAAAGAGGTGGCTGCACGTGCATGGGGCAGCTGTGCAAAGAGTCAGTCAGGTGTTCTGTGCCCCCTGCCCCGCAAGGCATCACAAGCCTTAAACAGGTCATTGATTTTCACTCATGATTGAGTTCCTTGCGTTGTTGGTGGGACCAAGGTTTCCTGTGCAACTTAACTGAATTAAATTTTTCATCTGGCCAGGCTGCAAGGGTGGCATTGTTAGAAACCACAGGCATGAAGCCCATGTAATGTTGGTGGCAGTAGCTTTATTTCTCTTGGCCATGCTAGGGGAGTTTGCAAGTTATATCAAACTTTTCCAAGCATTTGCGTGTCTTCGTATTTGAAAAGGCAGTATTTACATTGCAGGCTCTAGCAATGTGCTCAGTATGTGCTAGTTTAACATCATTTTAAATAATTGATCAGGACAAAAATAAATCCTTGTATTGGTTATGTTGTCTTTCTTTATGAAGGCCCAAATGTACGATGTTCCAGTGTGCTAAAAGCACCTGCAGCAAGGTGATGGTGGCATCTTATTAGCTTGGACACACACACCCCTCCCCAGGAAAAAATGCACATTGCTTCCATATTACCAATAGCCAAATAAATTAGTGCTGTTTGTGCTGTTTGAGTGCTTGCAGTGCACTGCAGTTCAAAGGGAAATCACACCAAAAGTGTAACGTTTTCAGGCACTCCCACCCTGTCCATTATCGTTGCCTGTACAGAAAGCTGCTGTCACCTATTTACCTTCAGCAGCTTCACAACTGGCCTCCAGCCAGCAGCTGGGGTTGACCCCAGTACTAGATGTGGACCTCAGGCGAGGTTTTCAGGCAGCCTTCAAAAATACCCATCAGTGGTTTCAGCAGGGCTCACCAGGACCAGCTCCCCAGGCCTTCTTTTGCCTGCTTGTTTTCAGATCTTCGAGGCATTTCCCCCTGTGCACATCCCTAAGAACAGTGTTTGTGATTTTTTTTATGAACGAAAGCTGATATTAGCCGGTTGGGTGGAAAAATGCTTTTTTCCTGGACTCCTTGGCCAATGTACACACTGTTTGCAAGCTCCTGTTCGAATGAGCTGTCCCACCGGTGCATAAAACACTGCACTGAGGGACGCCCTTTCCTTCACTGCTGGCCCTTGGTGCAAGAAGTTTCAGTCATCCTGCACAGCTCCTGGAGCTGGCTATCAGCTCCGTGCGCAGCACATCCACATTATCCACCAACACCTCTGTCTCAGTTTGTCCTGCCCCTCTCTGCTGTGATTTTTATTTTGTTGGGCTTCATTTGAGTGATGACCACTTTCTTCTCCACTTGGATGTGCTTGAGGAGCTGCAGTACCTGGTGGGATGCAAGGGGGAGTGGACTATTCAAGCCACAGCCCCATTGGCAGCTGTGTGTTAGGGGAAGATCTGGCCCACTTCCACCACACTACATTGTTATTTTCCACAAAAGCATGTACAAGCAGTTTCTCCAGCCCATTGCCAAAAAAGAGCAGGTTTTCTTCCTTCAAATAAGAGTGAATGTAGTACTTCAACCACACCACGTTCTTATAAATGGTAGTTTCTCACAATAAATGTGCCATGTCCATAGGAAGAAATCATAATAGAGGGGCCAGCACACACATCAAGGCTTTGATTGTAAACTTCCAGCTCTGGGAAGGAGGTGAGCAATCTTCATGTTGAATTATAACTGCAGATATTTCCTTTTTCCTAAGCTACTGTCTGTTACCATGGCCACAACCTTCAGAATTTTCTGACTATTTTACAGTCATTAATAGGAGTGAAAAAGCAGATGTTTAATCACGTTCTTCTTATTCCATTCACTAAGGTACAGTTGACATTTTAAGGGTCTTCAGTAAAAAAAAAAAAAAAAAAAAAAAGTTTATCATTTTCCTAGAGAGAAATAGCAGAAGTTAATTAATACGTGCCAGCATGCACTTCATCTACAACTTCTACGTAGAGGTGATGAAAGCAGTTTCTTTACGTCTTAAAGAACGAATATTATATTGGTACTAGCAGCAGTCAGCCATAGGTGAAAACCAGGCTGTAGAAAATAGACCAGGAGATTCTGGCTACTACCAGCCCCAAAAGGACTGGGCATGTCCTTCGAACCCTCTGGCTTCCACCCAAAGAAGCACTGTTGAGCCATGGCCCCTCGCTCCATGTGTTTGTACATCCCCGTCAGAGCCCTGCGTGGGCCCTGCAGGAGCTCCTGGTGAGCTGCCCAGGTGTTGTGGTTGTAGTTACACTCTCAGCCTCCCCACTGTGAGGACAAACCTCTGGGATTTATTAGAACATGAGACCTAGAAAGAAGCTTCCTCTCCACCACATTGTGGCACTTCTGGTTTGTGAAGAGAGACAATAATTACCCAGGAGACTGCTCCGTCAACAGAATTGCAGCACAGGCAGCCCCCTAGGTCTTTCATGGACTGTTCTTGCTCTGTTCCTCTTTACTTCGACAAAGTCACCACAAGTGTCACAGTATAGATCTGTTCATTAAGGCTTTCTGGGCAGAGAAAACCAAATATTTTGCCTCTAAATGGTGGTGACTCCACATGTCATGAGAGCCTTGGCTCCCTGTTGCACGCCCCCCCACTAGACTCTCTCAGGCCAAAGGAAAAACTAGTTTCTGGACCATAAGACAGATCAAGTATGAGGCAGGTGCTGAGTCCTACAGACACTGCTATGCAAGTCAATTTACACTGAGAAATGTAGTAAGAAGGCAACCTCTGTTGTCTGCACGCTTCCAGGGACAAATGTCTGCTGAGCAGAGACTTTTGACTGTCTGGCTTGAGCACGTTTGGATGGAGGGACCCTACTTCTCATCTCGCTCTTACTTTCAGTGTCTAAATTCACTCAGATCTGTGTCTTGTTGCTTTGTGCCTGAGCTCTTCACCAAAGAACTCCCTGGTGGACTGAAGCGCTGGGAAGGTGAATGCCCTAGAGGAGTGGCTCCCGAGATGTGAATTCAGCTCGCCATATTCAGACTGCTCTCCCATTCCCTTCTAAAGACCGTTGCTCTAGTCCAACGCTGCTTAACTCCCTCTTTGGTATTTTCTTGACTTGGAGCTTTTGATCACCTTTTGATGAGTTACAAGATTTCATTGCTCTTGCTATTGTTGCCCAGCTCCTCTTGAAGTTTGCTCTAGCTAGTACTGCTGCTAACTTGAATCTATTCATGTACTAAGCTGACCATAATTATGCAGCAATTATGCTGATGAACACTGATTTAAAGATTTTGCAAAGCAGGGCAAAGGACAGCGCTGTTTTTCCCTCAAAAGCAGAGTGCAGGCTGTGGAGGGATATCCAGCATGGGATTCTTACTGCAATCCCAAGTGGAAACAGAGATGCCAAAAAGGGGAGTTTAGGTCAGGGTCAATGGCTGCAGCAAGTCCCACGATGGGAGATGTGGTCAGTGTATAGCAGCTTCTCACAATCCCTGCTACTACACAGTGCTTAGAGCATCTCCACCGACAGCTGCCTCTGGGCGGGCAGGGGAATATCTGGCCAATGACGGACATGTGCCTCTCAGCCGTGGTGGGGAACAGGCTGGTTGCCCAACAGTCCCTTCTCTTTCAACCACGTGAAGGTTGGCTGTGACGTTTTTGCCTTTATTTTTGGCTATGCAATTGTTTTGCTAAGTAGTGATCTATTTTGGTGCTGTAGAAGCTGCTTTTGTCTACGCAATCTATGTAATTAAATGGGTCCCCTCTCATTATTTCATGCCTACAGCACACTATCCACTACCCAAAACTCTCATTTCCCTCCACTTTTTCCCATTCACCTGTAGTGTCATTTCCCTGGTGGCAGTGAGTTCAGCTGATAGAAGGCTTGAGCTTTGGGCTTTGGGAACTGATTCTTTCTTCTTCTAGTATAATGCTACAGACTTGTCCTAAATAACTTGGTGAAAGCTTGATACCGCCTGGCTGAGTTGGTGTAGGACAGAAATAATCTGTTACCTACACAGAGCAGAAACATAATCTCACTGGAGCAGGAGAGGAAGCGGGATGTCTGATCACACCTCTCACTGCAGCAGCTCAACAGACCTGCAGCACCAGGGTCCACGTGAAGGTGCAGTCAGTTCTGAGCAAAGCAGCTCCTATGGCTGACCTCAGATCTGTCCTCTCCAGCAGATCTGAAGAACCCATTTGGTTCTCTCCTCAAGGCGTTCACAACTCAGTCTGGCATCCCACCTCAGCAGCCTGCTCCCCACCCTGGTTTGCACTAACCTACCCAGTAACCTAATCAGGGGGTCTCTTGTTTTCTCCTCTTGAATGTGTGTCCATCTTTCTGTATTATTTAAGTTAATGTTATATATATATAGGTACACACACGCATATGTGCACACACACACACGTATACATATTATGTGTATATGTAGTTCATACATGTACAAATACATATATTACATGAAAAGATAAAGGTGAATTTTCAAAGTCAAATAGTTGGAAAAGTTGAAATTTGAGTCACCTCTGCTTTCATCTTTCAACTCTTCTAGCTTGCACCTATTTTCATATAATTAGAGCATATATACCAATGCAGTGAGATGTGCCTTTCCTTTATGCTTTGTTTTTGTGGCACCCCTTGGAAACTAGTTGCAGAAATTCAAGAGTAAGATCTCTTTGTGAATGAGGAAGACCACTTTGGAGAGGGGGAATTTACTCATAATTCAAAAGCTGTGCACTCCAGAGCCTTTTATTTGGTGCTTCCTCAAACGCAGAGGGAGTCCTTCCTTGCAAATTGGTGGAACCTCCCCTGTGTCGCACCACAGCTCTCCCCCTCCAATAGTTTGAGTGTTTCGAGGTGCAAGCGTACAACATGGCTTACAAGCAGTGCTGTCCCATCAGGTGCGACTTTGCTCCTTTACTTGAGTATGGGTCTGTGAGTAGCTCAAGAAACACCTGGAGAATTTCCTATTTTGAACAATCCAATCTCAGAAATAATAAGATGCACCTGGACATCCTTGTCCTGTGGTGATTACAATGCGCCTTTCGGTAGGGTCTCAGTGCATTTTTAGAAGATCATCTCATCAAGGAGCTATAATTTCCTCTGTGAATGACATATTCTAGACATTTTTCAGTCAAATTTTAATTAAATATGCTTTTGTTAGCAGCTAGCTTTGTAAATGAATGGGTTTGGAATATATAAGAGCTGCAGAGCTCCCAGATGGAAAATGTGATTTCCCAAGTGGCCATTCAATGGAGACAAGAGTGGTAATCTGCTGAGACAGACTTCTGCAGAAAAAAAGAAACAACTGAATAATGCTTTTTTGTTTGAGACTACTTTCAAAGTTCATGTGTTGCATTTTTTAGGAAACAACACACTGTTGAGTTCAGTGGTGATATTTTTGTCCCTCTTTACATCAATTATTTGCTTTGCTTAAATTTGGGTGTTAGATCTGGCAGCAGTATTGGAAAAAACAGTCTGTGCTTTGTGTATAATGTGTGTATATGTAATACAGTAAGATTATACAAATTTAAACAAAGTGTTCTTTCACCTCTGTGACCATTATTATGTTGGTAGTTCAGCAGATATATATAGAATGGCTGAGAAATGAGAGACAGAATCATCCTAGCATTGTATCAAACCTCTGTCAAATGCAGGATTTTTTTGTTCTCCAAATGTAGCTATTTTCATCATTTCTCCAGCCCAGCTACTACATACAGAGGCTGCTTTCTTTGAGCATCTCAAGTGTATTCTGAAGAGCAAACTATTTAATGATAAACCCGAGCTGCCTAATCTTTCCTGAGCATCCTTGTTTACTTTGGGCCCACTTTAAAGCTGTGCCTAAAAGGACCGGTATTTACTTAATAAAGAGTAAAATTGGCTTCTAGGTGAAATGTGTAAAAATGCCAGGATGTCCATGCTCACGATTACAAGGGAGCTGGAGAGGACATGCTCTGCTCAGTGTAAGATGATGGAGATGCTGGCAAAACTGAGCATCCGCTTGGCTGTGAGGTGTCTGTTTAGACCTGTTACAGCATTCAGGAGTTGCCTTCTCCATTTCTTCGTGCTGTACTTCATTGTCATCAATCAGGAATTAGACAAGTGAATACGTATGTGTGGATATACCTACGCATATAATGCAAAATAGGTGTTGTCACCATGATGGTTTAAGAGTACAAGAGATTTGTAAGGGAGATAATGTTTTTATTAGAGTAGTTTATATACTGTGAAAAAGCAGAATGTACCTGTCCTGGGTTTAGAGACACAGGACTAACTTTTCTTCTAATACTGGGGAAAATTGTACTTTTAGAAGACTCTAGTG